>JAJAGP010000437.1:35321-104964 GCA_025084515.1 Ancistrus triradiatus | reverse complement strand
GGGGGACAAATTTCCTTAAAGAAAGACTAAAAGGCATTTACATATTTCAATCTTAACTTTTTCCACTATGTGATGGTCCAGTCTAGATGCCTCCAAGCCCAGAGAACTTGATGCTGTTTCAGGACTTGGTTAACATAAGGCTTGTTTTTTGCAGAGTAAAATGCAAAATATTTATGTTTTAAGCGGCATTTGTGAATATAACTCCATATCGCAGTGCATAATCATTTTTGATAAAGTAATCCCTTATCCATGTGGTTCTCTCAGCTACTGATCAATGACGGTTCCTGATAAAGTGCTGTCTGAGGGATCAGAGATCACACCTCTTCAGTTTAGGCTAGCGCCCTTGCCCTTTATGGACTGAAATTACTCAAAATTCCTTGAATTGTTTAATGATATTACGCACTGTAAAGCAATAAATATGTAAATCCCTTCCAATCTTTCTTTGAGGAACAATGTTGGAAGATTTCATTAAGTTTCTCACACATTTGTTGACAAACTGGAGATTTCAGCCCATTTTTGCTCCTTTTGTGGATACTGCTTTTGTACCAAATCATGATTATAATAACGTGTTGACATCATCTCGTTTTTTGTTTAACCTTATTACTTGACCTAAATTGCCCCCGTACCAGCAATTTTTTTGGAATGTGTTGCAGTCTAGAAATCCAGAAACGGATGTTTATTAACAAATGAAATGACCAGGAAAAAACATTATATATCTTAGATTCATATTGTCTGCAATGAAATAGAAGTCAGAGTAAATGTAAGATACACTGCAGTTTTTTTATTTGCATTCACCATACTGCCTCAACTTCTTCTGATTTGGGGTTGTAGTAATAATAATAATACAAGTTTGAATGCTTTCATATTAAACATTGAATCTCCATCTTTTGGGGATGCAAGAAATAACACTTTAAAACTGTGTCCCCTGCTCTCTAAATATGCTCTCTCATATTTTTACAAGTTTCAAAAACTTCTAAAATTCAAATTTGAATTCCGCAGATAAAATATGCAGAGCATTTGAATAAAGTTTTTCTGCTGGCAGGTAGACAGACTTTATTAATCCCTATGGGATTCATAGAAATGGGAAGTAGAAAATGTAATAAATGTCCTATCAGTTTATTTCAGGAATAGGCTCTAATGTGCAATAATGATGAACTGTCGTACTGGGTGATCATTGTTGGTAAATACGGCCTCCTGTACCATTCCTGTACCAGCTACAACAAAGCTGATTCTTTAACTGAAGCTGCTCCACTGTTTGACCATTAGGTAAGAGGGGAAAGAGAATACTTTTTAAATTCAATTTTAATCACCATTTTATATGACAAATGTAAATATTAGGCAATGTGCCAAAGTCACTGTGTCAATGCAGCCATTGTTTAAAGTGGTACAAATACTTTGGGTGTTTAACCTACTTACCAGGAGGTGCCTGAAGCTGTAATCTGTGGACTAGTAGTAGAAATGTAGTGTACATCATTTACCATAAGTTATGATGACTGAGGTGCACATAATGTGTGTTTACCTGAGGTAAATTACAGTCAAATGTTTATTTTATTCATAGCTTGAACTAACATTGGAGTCCAGTCTGTGGGTACTGGGTATACAACGGCTGGGTAAAACCTGAAATATAAAGAATTGCCATGTGAAGCTGAATTGGACTGCAGGATGACCTTTATCACTGCATTCACCACTCAAGTTGAATGCAACAGTGAGTCTCAAGCTAAAAATCTCTACTGGATCAAAGTGAGTTTACTGACAGCTAAATGTTAGTCATGTAGTGACAGTACTAGCTTACTAAGTCAATAGAAGCCATTCCACTGTGGGGGGGGGGGATGTATACATTCAGTGAAAGGCAAACCTGATTATTACACTTGTGAGGAATTTAAGCCAGAATTAACTTATTTTACATTTCTGGAATGAGGTTCAGTAACTGAAGTCAGATGAGGCACACAATAGTAGGCCACACCATTTTATGTTCTATGTTTCTATACATCCTAAGTCTCTTCATGCATTTAAATCTAGGGGAATTTAGATTTGGTTTTGAAATGACTGGAATGAGTTATTTATCATTTTGGTAATATAATATTTCCACTAAAACATTTCTTAATTCTTGTTAGGCATACATCTTGCAACACAGAAACGATTTCGGAGATCTCAAAACAATTCACCAATGCGAATGCTAATAAGACTAGAAATGATTTTTCTTCTTTTCTTTTGATGGACAACCCAAAGTTGCAACCCCTTGTCCACTTAGAAGGAAACATAAATCGAGGTGTAGGAGGATAGACAGGCTGCTTCTGGCATACTTACATACTGCATATTGACAAAGAAAGCAAGCTTACATGAAGCCCTTTTCGACTTGACAGAAGTAAATACAGTGTATAGAATAATCTAACTCCTACTAAATGTCTTCAAGAAAGTGAATATAGGCTAATAACAAAGACAAAACATCAGATGAGTCAAATTGTTGTAATTATGGATGGACAGGTATGGATGGTAGGGTACCAAGGGAAAGCTATTCTTTTCAAAAGCAGTTTGCACAGTTTGAGAAACGCTGTTCAGTATTTAATGGCTGTGGAACTTCAAATGGTGAAAAACTTAAAACTTATTAACAGAGCATATAAAGCAAACAGAACACCCAGAGCATTGTCACTCACCAACTCTGTGGAGTTTTTTTTGTATTTGTTGTGAGTTTTGAATGGTTACTCATTAAAGCTAACACATGACAATTAAATAAACAACAATGCATAACACACTGAAAACAATGGAGGAATAAAAACGTAGGACCAAATCAGCACTGTGACACCACTTCTTCATCCTGGCGTTCTAACCCATCTGCTTTGGAGGGCAGCATACTGGTAACCCTTCCATCATGCAAGGCAGGAATGACTGAATGCTGTTCATGAAAGTTTTGTGAGGTCCACTCACCTGGATACGAGAGTGGACTGGCAAAACTGCATAGAGATTTGGCCTGAGTTGCTTACCCTGCTCTCGCCGTTTGATCTGCTGGATCTGGTCCACCGTGCTCTTGAGGATGTGGCACTTGTCTGGCTTTACACTGAGGTTTGCGAGGTCGGGCATGTTGGTCGAAAGCAGCTCAGCCAGTTCGTCTATATAGCGACTCTCCAGCTCCCGACGCCGCTTCTCCCCACTATACCACAGAAGACAGAGAGAAAAACAGATGATGGGCATGAACTCGATCAAATTAAAACGTTATAATTTAGCATTTTTGGAACAGGCCTGAATGTTTTGTTGTTTTTGGGGTTTTTCATTCAGCGGAACTGTGCTACACCAGTAACACAACATTAGGGCTGAACACTTTCAGAAATAGTTTTATGCCGATTAAAGCGTGTTACTAACCGTCTAACGTTATATACACTCACCAGCCATTTCATTAGGAAGACCTGTTTAACTGCTCATTAACACAAAAATCTAATCAGCAAATCACATGGTAGCAACTCAATGTATTTAGCCATATAGACACTAAGTGCTTTTTCACCAGAAGAACTTCTTAGAACAGTTGCAGAAACTGCCCCCATTCTCGCATGTTTGCACCAAGGTAACTGGGAACAACTGTAGTTCTTAGAACGCCGTGTATAGGGACTTTTTTTATCTACTTCATCGTAGGTACTTTCCTCAGCACATAGGAGCCCTGGACAGCAAATTTTCCAGACTCAAGTGCCTATGGTGAGCGACAGAGCTTATACAACACAATTTTGAGTCATCTGAGTGAATTTTGCATGGCTTGCATCACTTCACAGCTTCACATAGTTTTCCTACTGGCTGTGCAAATGCAAACCAAAAAAAAGGTCCTGGAACAAATATAGTTATCAGGAGAGCTCTGTGAAGGATAGTTTGTCCCAAATTAGACCCTAGATCTTGTGCAAAAGCGACGACAGTCAAGACGACCGGCTGAAGTTCAAACCAAGCATCAGAATGGGGATGAAATGTGACTTAAGACGCAGCCATCACTAGGGTTTACAGAGGATGGTCCAAAAAAAGTAAATATCCAGTGAGTGGCAGTTCTCATGTTGAAAATGCCTTGTTAATGCCAAAGATCAAATGAGAATGGCCAGACTGGTTCAAGCTGAGAACTCAAATAACGCAAAGATCTCTGAAAACACAACACATGGAACCTTGAAGCAGATTGGATACAGCAGCAGAAGATCACACCTGATTCCACTCCTGTCAGCTAAGAACAGGCAAAAGAGGCTAAAATTTGCATGGGATCACCAAAATTGGACAACAGGACACTGGAAAAACAAGCCTGGTTTGATGAGTCTCAATTTCTGTGGCGACATTCGGATTATGGAGTCAGAATTTATTATAAACAACATTAAGACATGGATCCACCCTGCCTTGTATCAGCTGAGCATGGTTTAAATTCCACACCCTGCCTAGTACTGTTGCTGACCATAACCATCCCTTTATGACCACAGTGTACCAAACTTCTGATGGCTACTCAAATCATCACAAACTGGTTTCTTTAACAGCAAGTTCACTGTACCCAGATGACTCAGATTTGGTGATGTGGCAGAACGGGATATTTGCATCATGGATGTACAGCCGACAAATCTGCAACAACTGTGTGATGCTATCATGTCAAAATGGGCTAAAATCTCTGAGAAATATTTCCAGCACCTTAGTGAATCTATGCCACAAAGAATGAAGGCAGTTCTGAAGACAAAGGGGGATCGCACCCTGTACTAGCAAGGTGTACCTAATAAAGTGGCTGGTGAGTTCAAATAAATAAAAGTATTCTAATTATATATGGACTGTGATGCACTCTCATTCTCTCCAGGATTGCCAATTGGATTAATCAGGCACTGAAAGTAAGTACATGTATAAATGGAAGTAACTGTGTACACATGGGCTTTTCTGAATCTGATTTTCAATACAGCATGGTTGGACTGCTGATTAGCCCTGAGCAATGCCAAAGCTGTGCTCATGGTTTTTACTAGACAGACACAAAAGTGATCAATTTAGTCACAATACACTCACTAATTCAGACTGACCTACACTATCATTGAGCAGGTTTCATTTTAATGTAGTAGAAACATTATTCAAGTTATTTTTTTCTCAACCACATACACAGTACCAAAGTTCTGCTAAATACAAGCTCCTACAAGCTTTTAACTTTCTCAATATTTCCTTACAGCTGTAAGGAATGAAACGTATTAAACTGCTTCCTTCTCCTTTCTTTCATCCTCTCACTCTAAACCTGTTTACAAAAGCAAGCTGTCCATTACAGATATAAAACTGATGAGCCTATCACTACACAGTGTTGTATTGGTTCTACAATCCCATAATCCTAATTTTCGGGACAATAAGGATTCAACATGCAAATTACCAAAGATGAAGTATGAACAGTATGAACCCGAGATATTTCATGTATTGTCTGATCAACTTCATTTCATTTGTTAATAAACATCCATTCCTGCATTACACACCTGTAGCACATTCCAAAAAACAGTTGGGAAGGTAACGCATTTCCCACTTTGTAATGATGCCATTCCTTCTCACAGCACGGACGACACCAAGCAATGAAGTGTTATTTTGTCTCATTCTTTGTGCAAACACGTCTTAAGGTGTCCAACTGTATGGGGTTGTTGTTGCAAAATTCGTTTCAAAATTCTCCACACATTCTCTACTGGGGACTCTCTTCTCAATTTTGGCATTTTCCTTACTTTTTCTGATTTGAGGCTGTAGCTAAACATGAACATTGGTGGAAGAAAGGTTAAGGTTCAGGGTTCCAATCCAACCTCTGTAAAGCTGCCACTGTTGGGGGCTTGAGCAAGGCTCTTAACCCACAATTGCTTGGATTGTTAGACTGAATCAAATGGTAAGTTATTCTGGATAAGGGTGTCTGCTTAATGGCTAAATGTAAATGTTAACACAAACACTCAATTTAAAACTTTTTAGCTTGTGTTTTGCTGGAGTACATAAGTAAAACACAACTCTGTATGCACTTGACTCAGCACAAGGTAAACTGTTTGCATTTTTGTGTCACATTCCCCACCAATTAAAGGACCCCATCAAGTCAGAATTTTGCACTGCTCTAGCTATACATGCCATTTAGTTCATTTGTTAACTAGGCAAGACAAAGACCTGTGCAAACTGATGACAGGGAAGCACACTCTCAGTCATAATTTTCAATCAATAATCTTCAACATCATGAGAAACCTGACCACAAGCAAAAGACAACAATGAGGAAACCATATCTGCTTGAACCTCACGCACTTACTGCTTCAAACATTACATCTTCAATCATAATATAACAGCACCATCTTTAGGAGATGACTAAGGGTATGGGTGCCTTTCAGGGACATGTGGTGGGTGGGCTGCTGGTTGAACAAAAACACATATCCAAAGCCATACTATAGATCACTACTAAAGATGGGGCCAAAGCTCATGGTCTGTGATGTATGTGCATTCCTTTTTAAGATACATGTCACAAGGGAAGTGGGTTACTGATTGGCAGAAGCACACAGAAAGGGAAGTCAGGACAAAGAGAACAACAGAGTCAAAAATCAAGTTCTACTGTGTGAAAATGAAAAAAATATTTCCAGAAAAGAGTTTGTAAACAAGATAGCCTAGGCACAGGGATGAAAGTGTTACTGTAAATGTTTGAGCAATGGCAGACATTGGAAAGGACCCAAAATGGAGCAGTTGGGGAGTTGTGGTAGGCACTGTTTATTCTTCAACATTTTCCACTTAGTTGGCTAATCTGTGTGTTATGGTAAAATGAGAGATAGCATGTCAAGTGCATATTTGTGACAACACATCTATGTAATGCCTGTGATCTGTGCATGCATGCATGCCTGACTACCACTACTAAAGTGTTGTCTGACAATAAGGTTGCACGCAGGCGTACTACGCTGGTCAAACTCTGAGTGGGGTTGCTGTAGAAACCAGCAATTATACCAGCTCTACCAAGGTCTTATAGCACAGCCTATCACTCACTCACACGGTCCAGTTTTACTGACACCAAACACATACACACTACACATCAATAACCACCCAAACACCCACAACCATAGCTACTGTCAATATCACTGCACCACAAAACCTACAGCTACTTTAACGTAATTTCCTTGCGTTACACCACGAAGGCCTGAGATTTGTAATACAACGCTAATCACAAAGTACGCAAACTTAAAGTACAGCGTTTCCCACATACAGACTTTACGTAGATGGCCCCAAGTATATTTGAGAACCCATTTTAGCATTTTTTTTTTTCACAGGTAGGCACCATTTAAAGTCCGCATTGCATTCTGTGAAGCAGCACGTTGACCAAACGTTACCACAGTCTCATAGTTTCAATGCTTTGCACACAGTGTCTTAATTGTAAACAATAATATTAATTGACCATTGCAGTGACACTGATGTGATGGTGGTTTGTTAGTGTGTGTTGTGTTGGTATGAATGCATCAGACACAGCAGTGCAGCTGGAATTTTTAAACGCTGGGTTCTCTCACTGGGCACTCCATTAGACACAGCTACCACATTCCTCCACCTTGTATATGTAGTCAAAGACAACAGCTCAACTGTTGCTGTACAGCTAGTGTTAGTCCTATAATCCTTCCTCAGTGCTCACTGGTAGGCTGCTACTGGATGCTGGTGGCTGGACATTTGTGGTAGGTGGAATATTTTCAGTTCAGCAGTAACACTGGGGTGTTTAAAACCCCCTGCAGCACTGCTGTGTCTGATCCACTCATACCAGCACACCACACAATAACACACCACCACATCAGTGTCACTGCAGTAAAGGGAATGATCCATCACCCACATAGAACCTGATCTGTGGGGGTCCTGACCATTACAGAACAGAGTATAGACGACAAACAAAGCATGAACAGATGGACTACAGTCTGTAATTGTAGAATTATTATAAAGTGCTTCTACAACCCCTGGCAAAAAGTATGGAATCACCAGTCTTGGATGAGCACTCATTCAGACATTTTCATTCTGTTAAAACAAAACACTCAGATCAAAAAACATGATAATACAATAATAAGGTCATTCCAAATGCACTTGTTGGCTTCAGGAAGACTCAAATGAAATTGAAGAGAAAACATGTGGAAAGTCAGTTGAATGTTACTTTTATTGACCAAGGCACAGGGAAAAAAATATGGAATCACTCAATTCTGAGGAAAAAAGTATGGAATCATGAAAAAACAGATAAAACAAAAGACCATTCAAAATACATCACTAGTATTTAGTTTGCACCACCTTTGCTTTTATAACGGCTTTCAAGTCTCTGAGGCATGGAGTTGATGAGTGACAAAACAGTATTCTGCCATCAATTTGGTGGCAAACTCTCTTTGACATCAAGTGCACCAATCAGCTTTGCAGGTCGGAGCCTTCTTGTGGACCATTTTTTTCAATTTCACCACAGGTTTTTTCATTGGGTTGAGATCTGGACTATTTGCAGGCCATCATGACATCGACTGAATGTGTCTTTCTCCAAGGAATGCCTTCACTGTTTTTGGCCCTAGGGCACGATGTATTGTCATCTTGGGAAAATTATTTCATCCACCTCCAAACACTCTGTTCAACTGACGGGATGAGAAAAACTGTCCCAAAATCTCAATGTAAACTTGTGCATCGATAGAAGAATTAACCACAGTCATCTCCCCAGTGCCTTGCCTGACATGCAGCCCCCCCCCCCCCCCCCCCCCCGCCCCCCCCCCCCCCCCCGCCCCCCCCCCCCCCCCCCCCGCAGCCCCCACCCGCCCCCCACCCCACCCCGCCCCCCCCCCCCGCCACCGCCCCCCCCCCCTCCCGCCCCCCTCACAACCCACGCCCCCCCGCCGGACCCCCAGCGCCCCCCACCCCCCCCGCCCCCGCCCCCCACCGTCCCCCCCCCCCGTGGGTTAGCCCCCCCCCCCGCCGCCCCGCTCTCCACCCCCCGCCCCCCCCCCCCACCCCCCCCCCCCCCCGCCCCCTCTCCGACACCCCCCCACCCCCCACACCCCAGCCCGGCGCCCCCCGCGCCCCGACGCCCTGGCCGCAGGGCGCGCCCCCCCCCCCCGCCCCCCCCCCCCCCCCCACACCCGCCCCCTCCGGCACCGACCCCCGCCCCCCGAGGCGCCGCGCACCGCCCAGGCAACCCCCCGCCCGCCCCCCCCCCCCCCCCCCGCCCGCTGCCCCGCTCACCCCCCCCCTACGGCCCCTCCAAGCCACCCCCCCCCCCGCTCCCCCCCCCCCCCCCCCCCCCCCCTCCCCCCCCACCGGCCCACGACCGGCCCCCCCGCCCCCAGCCACCCCACCCACCACCCCCGCCCCAGCCCCCACCCCCCCCAGCCCCATTCAACAAGACTGTGGAATTTGGTTGTTTTCTTCAGGCAGGCCCTCTCAGAAATCTCCGAACGGCCCAACAAAAGTTCCAGCATCATCACTTGGTCCAATTCAGATTCTTGACTCATCTCTGAAGAACTTTCATCCAGTCAGCCACAGGCCATGATTCCTCTCCCTTAGCCTTGCATTCTTGTTCTTTTATGTTTAGGTGTCATGAGGGTTTTCTTTTAGCTTTCCGTATTGAATTCCCATTTCCTTAGGCGATTTTCTAACCGGTTCGGTCACATACATTGGCTCCAGCTTCCTTTCCATTTATGGCTTCATCTGTGTAGTTGTACTTTTTCGGTGTTCAAGACAAATGGCCTTAAGTTGTTTGTCTTGACGCTTTGGTTTTCTCTTTTGGTCTACCAGTACGCTTAGGCTTTTAACAACCTTCCATGCTGTTGTTATTTGGTCATATCTTGGATTACAACCTGACTGTGAACAGCCCACATCTTTTAGCAACCATGCATGAAGAGTTACCTTCTTCAAGAAAGTTTCACCAATCCTCTCTTGTTTCAAGAGGGACATTTCTCTTGTTGGGAGCCATGGTTCCTGCCACTCCACTTCGTCTCAGCAGCCCTCCAAGGTGTCATGGCTCAGGGTGTTTTAAATGCAGACTAAACGAGCAGATCTACTCCTGAGGCAGGTGTCCATTTAGGGAAAGGAAAATTGAGCTGGGTTGGTGTGTCCTTATTTTCTACCTCAATTTGAGTGATTCCATACTTTTTCCTCAGAATTGAGTGATTCCATATTTTTTCCCTGTGCTTCGGTCAATAAAAGTAACATTCACTGGACTTCCACAATGTTTTCTCTTCATTTCTTTGATGTGCCTGAAAAGCCAAACAAGTTTGCACTTTGGAATCGACCTTATTATTGTATCATGTTTTTCGATCTGTTGTTTGTTTTACAGAAATGAAATGTCTGAATGAGTGCTCATCAAGACTGGTGATTCCATACTTTTTTGCCAGGGGTTTATATGGTAACTGAAACGGAATGATAAAATGGAAACTGAGTGCAGAAAACAGGAGGTGGTCATAATGCATGTGTTTGGTGTCCTTTAACCCTGTCTCCGACACTAGGGGGGGTAGCATTGTGGCTTACTTTTCCTCAGGTTTAGACCTGACAAGCAATCGCGCATGCACCAATTAAGCGCTTGATCGCTTATGGGAAACAACCTGCCTGACCTCAGGCCATATAAAGACCGGTCCTGAATTCAGTCGGGGACCGCACCATCACCCATCGGAGCCCCTCACGCTCTTGTCCCAGCCAAGGCGACTCTTTTCACGTTTGCCAGGAAGCAGAAGGTAGGGATCTGCCTCCTGTTGGCACTCTCTCTCAATTAGCCCACTCCAGCCCTTGCAATCGAGCTCTGCTCACGGGCTGCGGGGGCCGAGCAGCTTCTCGGCCATAACCAAAACCCTGAAGAGGATGTGATGCCGCATAGCTCCGTTACTTGAGCACGTTTAGCTCCGTTCCTGAGCCGCTAGCACCACCTAGCTCCATCACTAGAGCACATTAACTCCGTACTGGAGCATATTGGCTCCGTACTGTTAGCCGTTGGCGTCCCCTGGCTCTCTGACTGAGCAACATTAGCTCCTACTTGGGACAGCGATTTGAGGCCACCCCTTTTCGGGAGCTAAACTGCACTTTGAGTCCCTAAAAAAAACCCCTCTTTTTTTTGCTTTATCACATCTAAGTCAACCCCTAACGATGATTCATGATTCGTATATATATATTTTTTTAAGGGTTTTGTTTAAGTATACGACTCCATAATGCATACAATGCCTTGGCTAGTGTTGTATTTTCTTGGGGGTCTGGGATAAATCACATATTCTGTGTGGAACAAACTTCCCGCAGGGTACTCCTTGTTAGAACGATAGGCATTTTTTTATTTCCTATAATAATTCTTAAGACATCAGCCATTAAAACAAAACAGACGAAGGCTCGGATATTAATATATATATACATTACACACACACACACATACGTATATATTACACACATACGTATATATACACACCACACACATACACACACATATATATAGATATATATTATAGGAGATATTAGCGATATAATATAGATAATAGATTATAATATATATAGATATAGGAGATAGATAGATATCGAGCACTATATAGATAGATGCTCAGAGATATATATATAGATCCTATATATAGACTATAGAATATAGCTCTATTATAGATATATATATATATATGATATAATAGATCTCTACTCATATAGATATATCTACTATATATCTAGATATATATATATATGATTAGGAGTATAGATATGATAATATATGATAGATATATCTATATTCTATAGATATATATATATTATATATATCATTATAGTCTATTATTTCTATTATATATATATATAGAGATATATTATAGATAGATAGAGATAGATAGATAGATAGATAGATCGATACGTAGAAGATATATGATATATATGATATACGAACTCATATAGACGATTAGACCGAATATAGCCAGATTGACATACATATACATAATACACATACAAGAACATATAGACATGCGCATATATAAATATTGATACAGCTATAGATACACACCACAACACACACACACACGCACCACACGCCACACATATATACATATAACATATAGAAGAGGATAGAGATGAACTCAGTATAGATAGATATATAGATAGCTATGAACTATAGATATATTATATATATATATAGAGAGATTAGATATAGATATATATATAATATATATAATATATATAGATATAATATTATATATATAATATACAATGGGGCAAAAAAAAACATATTTAGTCAGCCCCTGATTGTGCATGTTCTCCCTACTTAGAAAGATGAGGGAGAGGATCTGTTAATTTTCATCATAGGTACCCTTCAACTTGAACAGAACAAAATGAGAAAAAAAATTAGGAAAATCAACACATTGTAGGATTTTTTTTTTTTTTTTAAGGAATTAATTGTAAATTATGGTGGAACATACTAAAATAAGTATTTGGTCACCCACAAACAAAGCAAGATTTCTGGCTCTCACAGACCTGTAACATCTTCCTTTTAAGAAGATTTACCAGTATTATTTGGCACCTGTTTGACCTCGTTATCTGTATAAAAGGACACCTGTCCTCAGACTCCAAACTCAACCATGGCCAAAACCAAAAGAGCGTCGAAGAAGGACAACCAGGGAGAAAAGAAAACGATCATTAGGCTACCATCTTAGTAACACAACTATGCCGAGGAGGGACTCTCATCCTGCGGTTTGCAAGGCGTGTCCCCCTTCTTAAGCCAGTACATGTCCAGGGCATGAAGTTGGCCGAGAGAGCATATGGATGATCCAGAAGAGGACTGGGAAGATATCATGTGGTCAGATGAAACCAAAAATAGGAACTTTTTGATAAAAACTCAACTCATTGTGTTTGGAGGGAGAAGAACACCATACCTACTGTGAAGCATGGGGGGTGGAAACATTCACGCTTTGATTGCTTGTTTTCTCCAAAGGGGACAGGACGACTGATTCCGTGTTAAGGGAAAGAAATGAACGGGGCCATGTATCGTGCGATTTTAAAGCAAACCTTCCTTCCATCGGTGAGAAGCAACTGAAGATGGGACCATGGCATAACAATGATCCCAAACAACCACGTCAGGCAACGAAGGAGTGGCTATGCGAAAAAAAAGCATTTCAAAGCTCCTGGGAGTGGCCTAGCTCAACCCCATAGAAAATTTGTGGAGGGAGTTGAAAGTCCACGTTGCCTAGCGACAGCCCCCAAAACATCCACTGCTGCTAGAGGAGATCTGCAGGGAGAGAAAGGAAGCAAATGGGCCAAAAATTACCAGCTAGTGTTTTGCTGCATACTTGGTGAAGACTTACAGGAAGCTTTTGACTCGCGGGCATTGTGTTGGTAGAGAGTAGAGAGACGATGAGATATAATAGAGAGATGAGAGATAGAGATAGAGGATGAGAGAGATTATAGATAGATTATAGAGAGGACCCACACACAAACCACACACACACCACAAAAAACACACAGATAGAGAGATAGCGGTGGGGGGGGTGGTTTTGGTGTGTTTTATTTTTTAGGGGTGTTGGGAGGTGGGGGGGGGTGGATTTAGCATAGTAGATAATATGATGAGATAGTAGTATAGGAGAGTACACCAACACACAAACCACAGCACTACATTACATACATACATATAACTACCACATACATGACTGTCCGCCACCACACACACATTTAGTATATATATATATACTTATATATATATATATATATATATATATATATATATATTTTTTTTTTTTTTTTTGGTATATGTTCAATAGTATGATGCCACCTATGACAGATCTGAGATGGAGACTAGTGGACAATTTCCCAGCACAATAACCCTCCCATACTGGTTCATTCAAATATCGCAGAAAGGCAGAGAATGAAAGGGACGATCTCCGAAATTATATTACAAAACGTGAACATGGTGGATGTAAACTCCTTGACATAACTCTGTAATTGTTCTGTGAATCTGGTAGGAGCTGGTAAGAATCTGGTAAGAACTATGCTGCGTTGGTAGTTACAAGACTCAAGAGTGTATTAAGTGTATGTAACTTGACCACTGTGCAAGATGCATCAAAAGTTGTCCTGGCTAAATATAAGAAAGAAGATTATTATATGTTTTCTCTTTGGCTATGGCAGTTAGAAAATCTCGGGTTTCTAACTGCATAGGGATGCTGTCTTGAACCATGAACAGCTTAAATGAACTGTATCTTTCTTTCAGCACTAAACATATTTTCCACCTAATTTCTGTATTGTTTCAGTTAAAGCCTAGTGTCTGATTTTCAGGTCTACAGTGACCGGAGAAGCAGCTCAAAAGGGGAATCCGATAAGACGCAGTATGACACTGTCATGCAGATGCTGGGCATCCGAGCAGCAGTCAGCTGACTGACCTGAGCAGCAGTGCCAATGGACTACCCATGTTGTTTTTGTATTTCACCTTCAATACATTGTTCAATAAACTGTATGGGATATTCAGCACTTTATAATAAAATAAGCTTTCTGTTAATGATTTTGCAAAACTGTAGATCAATGTAAGTGTTTAAAGTATGTTTAAGGTAGGCCAAGGTAAACTAATCCATACAAATTTGTGAGCGACATGTGCCTTCTATAAAAATATATAAACTTGATTATAAAACGTTGGTGGGACCAGGAAACCAAAACATGGAGCGGCTGTGCATTAACTGTAGTAAGTTTAAAGGTCATTATACACGTGAAACTGAATTCACAGTCGATCACCGGGCACAGCTGATTCACGCTAAGACTGGCCGATCAATCGGTTTATCTCTACGAAGTACATTTTCCAGGTTATCGGGCGTACCACCTGGAGCTCCTTCACGTACGCTCCTTTCGAAGATCCTGGACCAACTGGTTAGAATATATGGTATTCAGGGATTCCTTTAAAGTCCCCAGCATAAATATTAATCACAACCCTAACTGCCGTAGCAAGCAAGCAAGCTTAAAACTGGGTTGTGTTTGGATCAGGAGAATGATTTCAAATACATCTCAAAGCAAACAAAAAAAAGGTTCACTAACTACAGAATCAGGGTTGCCATGTCCATCCCAAACGTCTGATCTAAACCCCATAGGAAAGCTATAGGATGAGTTGTAGAAGAGACTCGGAATCTGTAGACCCCGAACAGAGTTTCAGAACCCGTGCCATGTGTTCTCTAGTATCATTAGGAATTGTCAGAGAAGACTCACAAAGTTCTAAATGAGGCTGCGGTACAACAACTGCGGTACACAAGTATTTGAGAAAATTGTTTACTTCATGTTAATATTCAGGTTTTCTCATTAAATCATTACACTTCAAATTAAGTGCAGTTGTTTGTAAATTATTGAATACAAGATCAAAAGGCAATATAAAAGGTTTCTTCATGTTTACCAGGGGTGCCAAAATTTGTGGTGAGCTCTGTATCAGTACGAACAGCATGAACAATCCTAGCAACCAGTGCAGTATACACCAATTGAAAGCAGATATATGAACTTAACTTAAGCTTACCTTGAACCAGAGGTGTCACATGGTGAGCCTTTCCTTTTGCGTGACTCTGGGGTGGCAGGGTCTAGGGCACTCTCTCCTGAGGCACTCATTCTGGGTTTACATAAAGCTAAGGATGAGGGGAAAAAAAACAAGTTAGCACACAATGTTGCCAGTTTACATTGTGTGTAAAAACCCAGCTGATGCACACAAACCAGGCACTTCCACTTTTAATTTTCATTTCTTCATTTCAGTCTTCATTTTGGCAGCTTTATTTGTTCATTGGAAATAAAGTAATTCCAATCAAATATTTCAATGACCAAGAGAGGTATTCAACATTTCTTTCAACAAATGTCCAGATGTAAAAACCTGAAATGCTTCTCCACAGTCCTGAAGGAGTTCTGAACAAGTTCTGGCCACTAGTTGGCTGCCACTAGACGGGACGACAATCGTTACAGTATACAAATGATAGTGTTTACAAAAATCATCGCTCACTGACCACTGTCCACACAAAACAGACAAAGAATAGGAAGCCTTAACAAGGAATAACACAATACGCTACTCGTGGTATGATTCATGATTTACGAATTCAGTTAAGTATTCAAATGCGCAAAACCAACAAGAGTTAATGGGCAGGCGTTTGGGGTGTTTGGAATGATATTCAATATAATATCCTTTTTTGAAAACCGCCGTATCCCGGAATACCATCATACCGCCTAGTAAGACAAAAAAGGTAAATTGTTTTCAACCAAATACTCACCAGATGTGGTTGTGTGCCACTGCAAAATGCCCTGGGCTAAGCCTTCAATTTCATAAAAATCTCCAGCAGCATCACCAGTAACAAGTCCCCACACTGTTACATCACCTCCCTCACGCTGCACAGAGAGACCCCACATGCTGCCATCATCTAATCACCTATTCTGCGTCTAACAAAAGCACAACAATTGGTGGCCAAAGTTTCTAATTTGGACTCACCTGCCCAAAGATTCCCATAATTTTGGTGTCCACTTGCTACTTTCTTTTATCCAAATCAATCTTTTCTGTTTGTTGTTGTTGGGTTCCTTGCCATAAAGATCTGATTCACGTAATCTGCTCTTCATCAGGATGTTTGCTACTTGAGTTCCATTAAGCATTATTTATGTTGTGTGGTCAACTGGAAACTTCTTAGTAGGGGAGTGTGATATTTTAAAAAAATACACATCAATATTTTCTGGGAGTTTATGGACAGTGATAATCAGACAATACTTTGGCAGCGTACATCTTGGGGCTACTAAAGTATTCAAAAGCACTTTGAACCCATCTCCCTCAACCGCCTGACATGGCACCGTGTCTTTCACAATGTAACTGATGACAGCATTTGTCATAAAATTCATATACTGCACAATAGTTAGTTTGCAGACAGTGAAATAAGTTAGTTGTCAAGCTGTCTTTAACAGTAACTGATTTTCGACAGTTTACATCTGACTGTTCAAAACCAAAACAACTACATGCAACATGTTAAGACTAAGAAACACACAAATCTGAGATCATTACTGAAAATGTTTCTATTTCACAAACTATCTGAGTGAAAATTAATTCCTTGCATAACTAAAAAAGCAAACCTAAATGATAAGAATTTTTAAAAATAGTGAAATAGTACAAAAAGTCTTATTTCCTTGAGTCTTACTCTTTCCACAGAAGCACATGCTCAGACAACATTCAGGTGAATTTGATCTACAGAAGCTTGTTTAAATGAATACATTTGCAGCAACTACATTGTTCACCTTTGATCATGTTTCCGGTTTTTCATCAAATAATGTCATATTAAGTAGAATTGTGACAATGGGAAATAATGCATCAGAAATAAGTGAATGTGTCAAATAGTTGTTCAAAGCAAAGACTGGTTTTATCAGTGTCATATTACGAAAGGTTTCTAATTCATAGTGGCAGGAATATTAATTTCATTCAGTATACAGAGGTGTGAAAAAGTGTTTGCCCACTTCCTGATTGCCTATTTTTTTTGCATCTTTGTCACACTTAAGTGTCTCGGAACATCAAACCAATTTAAATATTAGTCAAAGACAACACAAGTAAACAAAATGCAGTTTTTAAATGAAGGTGTTTACTATTAAGTGAGAAAAAAAACCAAACCATGGCCCTGTGTAAAAAGTGATTGCCCCCCTTGTTTATCTCACCTGAGTCACTGTCCCTAGCCACACCCAGGCCTAATTATTACCTGCCTGACAAAGTGAAGTACATCCAAAGGATCCTTAAAAGCTACACATTATGCCGAGATCCAAAGAAATTCAGAAACAATTGAGAAAGAAAGTAATTGAGATCTATCAGTCTGGAAAGGGCTATAAAGCCATTTCTAAAGCTTTGGGTACCACAGTGAGAGCCATTATCCACAAATGGCAAAGACATGGAACAGTGGTGAATCTTCCCAGGAGTGGCCGGCCGAGCAAAATTAGCCCAAGAGCGCAGTGACAACTCATCCAAAGCTCACAAAAGCCCCCATATCACCATCCAAAGAACTGCAGGCCTCACTTGCATCAGTTAAGGTCAGTGTTCTTGCCTCCACCATAAGAAATAGACTGGACAAAAATGGCCTGAATGGCAGAGTTCAAAGACGAAAACCAGTGCTGAGGAAAAAGAACATAAAAGCTCGTCTCAATTTTTCCAGAACACATCTTGATGATATCCAAGATATTTGGGGAAACATTCTGTGGACTGACGAGACAACAGTTGAACTCTTTGGAAGGTGTGTCACATTACATCCAGCGTAACAGTAACATAGCATTTCAGAAAAAGAACATTATATGGTGGTGGTAGTGTGATGGTCTGGGGCTGTTTTGCTGCAGGACCTGGCAGACTTGCTGTGATAAATAGAACTATGAATTCTGCTGTCGAACAAAAAATCCTGAAGGAGAATGTCTGCCCATCTGTTCGTGACCTCAAGCTGAAACGAACTTGGGTTCTGCGGCAGGACAATGATCCAAAACACACCAGCAAGTCCACCTCTGAATGGCTCAAGAAAAACAAAATGAAGACTTGAGTGGCCTAGTCAAAGTCCTGACCTGAATCCTATTGAGATGCTGTGACATGACCTTAAAAAGGCCATTCATGCCAGAAAACTCTCCAATGTGACTGAATTACAACAATTCTGCAAAGATGAGTGGCCAAAATTCCTCCTCAAGACTGTAAAAGACTCATTGCAAGTTATCGCAAACGTTGGCCCACGGGTGGCCCAACCAGTTATTAGGTTTAGGAGGCAATCACTTTTTCACACAGGGCCATGTAGGTTTGGATTTTTTTCTCCTTTAATAAGAAACACCTACATTTTAAAAAAGCATTTTGTGTTTATTTGTGTTGTTTCTGACTAATATTTAAATTGGTTTGATGTCCCGAAACACTTAAATGTGACAAATATGCAAAAAATAGGAAATCAGGAAGAGGGCAAACATTTTCACACCACTGTATCAGCTCTTTGAGTGTTGTGCCCCTCTGGAACTGTGCACCTCCACTGAATGAACTACATCCTGGCAAAGATGTACCACTCCATTCTTCAGAGAAATGCTATGCTTTTTGATTAGATTTTCGCTACAAGTGATTCATACTACAGCAGGTTAATGAACCAAAACACACTTCAAAGCTTCAACAGCTACTTGAACTTCACAGCCCAAGTGCAGTGTAGTCAATACAGTGAAAGGGAGAACATATCAACTACTAACAAAATCAGAAATGTTTAGATTTTTTTCGTTGTTATGCCGAGTAGACTATTGACTATAAAAACACTGTAATAAAAGTGATCAGACTTTTGTATGTGTGTGTGTGTGTGTGTGTGTGTGTGTGTGTGTGTGTGAGTGTGAGTGTGAGTGTGAGTGAGAGAGAGAGAGAGGGGGAGAGAATTATCTTAATCTAATTCTTGTAGTTGTAATTGAAGTAAAAAAAATCCCTCATCAAGAAACCTTTTTTTAACAAAACCAATTGCTGGCACCGCTAAAAATACTTCGAAAGAAAGTGAAACATTTTTTCCATTTACATTTTATCTTAAGTTGATGACACAGAGGTCAAATGTTTCTTTATTCACTATAGTCAAGACCAAAGAACACAATTCAAATAAAAGTGTGTTAACCTTAAGGGGAATAGCTATAAAAATACAGTAACAGGAATAATTAAAAGTTCCAGTCAATAGTGAACTGTGACACACTTGATAGATGAACCATGTTTATTTTTACATTTACATTTACAGCATTTAGCAGACACCCTTATCCAGAGCGACTTACAATTGATACAATCTTACAATCCAAGCAATTGTGGGTTAAGGGCCTTGCTTAAGGACCCAACAGTGGCAGCTTGGCAGAGGTGGGATTTGAACCCTGGACCTTCTGGTCCATAGTCCAGTACGTTACCCGCTAGACTACCACAGTCCCAATTTTGCCCCCATGCACACTGGAGTACTGGAGTATGGGAAGAAAGGCACCCCCCAAAAAAAAAACAACAACAACAACAACAAAAAAAAACAAAAAAAAACAAGGTTGAATTTTGAAGAGTTACACTAAATCTCTAAAACTACAACCTCAATGACAGATTATTTGTATGGCTTGCCAGGAAAGTCTTTCTTATCAAAAAAGAACAAGCACAAGTGCCTGAGTTCACTAAACACTGAGACTTTGATGGCAACCTTGTTCTATGAAACGAGAACTAAGATTTTCAGAAACAAAGACTCAGTGTGGGTTTTGGTATGAAAAGAATGATGACAACACTGAAAATAACCAATAACCACTACTAAGTATGGTGGAGGATTAGTGATGTTGTGGGGAAGGTTTTCTTCCAAAGGCCTTGGGAACCACGTTAGGATGCGGAATATTTTGAATATGTCCTCCTCTGCCAAGAAAATTAAAAAAAATCTTCCAGCAAACAATGATCCAAAATATCCAGATCAACACAAAAATGGGTTACCAAACCAAAAATCAAGAAAATGAACAAGAGACAACTTAGGACCCTGGACAATTTGGAATGATTTATTATAAAGAGTGTAATTATTCTTGTTTAAATGAATGAAGTATAACGGAATTGTGAATATATTGTGATATAATATTTTAATCACATCACCCAGCTTACTCGGAACTGGCCAAAAAATTTAGCTGTCCATTTTGTTTATGTTCCACTGACTGGTCAGAATTTAAAGTTTATTAAATATACTTATTTTATTTACTTGAAATACAGTTGTACATCTACAGTACATATGTTATGTTCAACTTCTGACAATATAAATAATTTTTAAAGCAAAATTTTAAAGCCAAAGAAAAAAAAAAACCTTAGATCTTCAAATCTCATTCAGGAGTAAAAAGGAACCTTTAAGATCGTCAGAAATAGTGATTCGATTTATCGTCATATATATCATTATAGACTGATATGAAAAAAATAATTTTTTCTATATTGCCCTACTAAGTATACTTCAATAAAATAGTAATACAATAATAATAAAATAATAACTGATTAACTCCAGCAAATAGTGTTAAATAATAAAAAAAATACAAAACTGAGTAGTGAACAGCATAATACTATAACTACACAGTTTTGTTCATCCGCTTAATTCTACTCAGGGTCGTGGGAAAGCCACTGTCTAACTGGCAGCACAAGGTGTGAGGCATTTACAAATTTGTTTTGCAAAAATAAACTTGACAAGCAGCAGAAACTGTCACACCAGATACTGAAAGCAAAGGTTCACATACTTTTGACACTCACTAAAATGTAATATTGGATCATTTTTCTCTACAAATAAATGAACAAGTACACCAGTTTTGTTTAAATGGGTTCTCTTTATCTACTTGTATTAAAATCTGATGATGTTTTATGCAGCAATATAGAAAATTTTAAATGGTTCACAAACTTATAAGCACCACTCTATGTACCCCTAGACTGACTCAGTGATACTGGAGATCAGGACACTGTGGGCGCCATACCATCTGCTGTAGGACTCCATATTCTTTTTGCTGGAGATAGCCCTTTATTACTTCGGCTGTGTGTTTTAGATCACTGTCATGATGCATAATGAATCTTGGACCAATCAGATGGCTTCCTGATGGAACTGCATAATGAAGAAGAACAGGTCTGCACTTCTCAACAGCATTCATTTTGACCAAATCAACATCTCCATTTGCAGAAATATAGGCCAAACCTGCAGCAACTTCCACCATGCTTCACTAATCCGTGTTGCCAGCAAACTGCCTTCGGTTAGAGTCGGTTGCTTTCAGAACTTCATGTTTCATAGCAGAGATTTAACAAGGTGCTGGAAATATTCTTCACATATTTTGGTGCATGTTGACATTACAGCATCGTGCAGCTGCTGAAGATTTGTCAGTTGCACATCGATAATGCAAATCCCCCGCTCAACCACAACTCAAATGTGCTCTAACTGGTTTGAGAACTCACTGTCACATTCAAGAAACAAGTTTGAGATGATCTGAATTTGTGACATGGCACACTACCCTGCTGGAAGTAGCCTTGGGTACACTGTGGTCACAAAGGGATGGACATGATAAGCAACAATACTCAAGTACAAGGTGTTGTTTAAACAATGCTCAGTCAATGAGTGTATATTTTCCTTGAACAAAACCAGCTTGCAGAAGTATAGAAGAGACCAACAGGACCAAGAACAGAGCTCTATACTGTGACCAAAATGCATTCTTTTGGCGAGTGCATGATGTTCTGTTTCTTTTTGTACCTGACTTGACTGAGACATGATTTTGACCAGAGTGCGCCAGTGCTGTTACTGAGTATTCATCGAGTATGTGTCAATACCTAGTACTTGCCCTTTCTGCCTAATTTCTATGTAGGCTAAGTTACTGATTGCATAACCAATTGTTCATGCCCTCTGCCCACAGTCAGTATATACATGCACCTCAACCGTTAGCACAAACACTAGCAAAGTTTTAAGCATCTGGATTCCAGTCTTTGTTGTTTTGTTGCAATTTTAATCTTTCCTTACGGTTTCATTTTGAAGGAACATCATAGCACAGGCAAATGTTTGACGAGATGTGATAAGAAGAACAGATAAAATGTAGACAGAAACTAATATGAGGACTAACATGAGGAAAAATGTAAGGCCTTCTGCATGAGATTGGTGGTTTATCACATTTAGCTGGAAACTGGACATAAAATAACAGATTAAAAGTAGCAAGAGTGAAAGTATTAATACCCGAAATTGAATTTTTTAAAAATCAGAAGTCGGCGCGACCAATTGAGAAAGTAAGTCGCACTAGCAGGACCAGTGGTAAAAATGAATCTTATAGCAAGCCCAAATAAACAACTACGCTTTAGACACAAGCCACAAAAGACTGCAACCCACAAGTATCAATATAGTATTTGTAAGTGACTTTATAGAAAAATAAGCCAAAAATAGATCAGTGTAAGTGGAACTAGCAACCCTCTCTCTCTCTCTCTCTCTCACACACTCACACTCACACTCACACACACACACACACACACACACACACACTCCCACCTCTGTTCTTCCTATAAAAATTTACTATCATCCGTTGATTTTGAAGAGGTCCACGCACAGAAACAGGTCTAGAACAAGCATCAATGAGAATACAATCAATCAGCATGCATTTCCAAGTTAAAAGATTCTGATACACATGTGACCTTACAAAACAATACATTGCAGAATAATGCCCAGCTACAAAACACACAACGTTCCAACAAACTCAACAAGGAGCCTGCCATCACAAGATGTCTGACCAGGCTGCATATGTTGCTGCCTACCTCTCAGAAATTTAAATAAAAGGCGAAGGCATAACCTTGGAAGCAGCCTCAGTTTAATACAACATGCTGAGGCTGTGTGTTGCTCCAGGAAACTGGCATCCTCCTCTGCCACTCACATTAATCACCCTTGAGAGTCAATTCAATTCAATTTCAACTTAACTCAGCTCAATTCAATTTATCCCTGAGGAGGACAAAGCTTTGTTGATCTGTCTTGGAACTCTGAAAAGGGGAATCTTTGATAGTGGCGCCAACACGATGCACCTCCTTACAGACTCGAATGGGAAACCTGAGAGTCCTCAATCCCCAACAAACGGGTTTTCAACCATTAAATATTACCATATTTATTTGAGCAGCGCAGAGGCACGGTGAATAGCACCGGCACCTCACAGCAAGAAAGTCATGGGTTTGACCCCAGGTGGAGCAAGCTGGGTCCTTTCTGGGTGGTGTCTGCATGTCCTCCCTGTGTCCACGTGGGTTTACTCTGGGTACTCCGGTTTCCTCCCACAGTACAAAGACATGCACTAGATAAGCTGATTACGTTAAATTGGCCTGACCTGAGTGTATATGACGAGGTTCAATGCAAGTTTGTGCATCGATGTAACCTTGTGTGTCTGTTGCTAAAATTGCCACTGATACACTCCAAATTGTCAATTTGACATTCAATAAAAGACATAACTTTTTTTATTTCTGAAGTGTAAACAATGCAACACAAGTTTTATATAGGCCAAGAACCACTTTATTATGTTAAGAACATGATAAACAAGCTAGAATTTGCAAGATAAAGTGACAAAACAGAGACTACTTGTGGCGCAGAATAACAAGGCATCATTGCACATGGTTACCTTCCTCGCAACCCAACTTACAGACAAATATGCAGTTCCCTCCATAATTGCTGGCACCCCATGTTATAAGAAATTCACTTTTCTGTGAATTAACTCAGTGTCATACTGATAAAAATCAAAAATTACAATTAAGTAAATAAAAAAATATATAACTAATCTCAACTCGGTTCTCAAAGCATTCTGACTAGAAAAATTTGTCCCAGGTCTCGTTGTATGATCGGTACTTGGTGCAATTGCTTAAACATGTATGAGTTGAGCTGACTCGTTCCAGCTGAAACTTGATTCTCAATTCATGATTCAGTCTCACAATAGCGTTTTTTTAGTGAAGATTTTTCGTGTTTTCTTTATTTTTACCTCTACAGTACTGTATTTGTAGTGCAAATAAGTCCCCATGAGTCCTAAAATGGTTGATGATTACAGCCAACTGAAAGGAAATGAAGGACCAAGTCCTGTGGATGACTTTCAGACTGAGCAGTTATCATTAGCAGCTAGCGTCCAGAGTTCACCAATACAGAAAGTATTTTGCTTTTACTTTTCACTTTCAATCCATTACTCACTAAATTACATGAAATTTACAACATTTCATTATAAAATAAGCTTTGTGTTAATGATTTTGACCAACTGTAGGTTAATATGTAAGTGTTTTAAACAATAAGGTCAAAATTCAAATAGTCATTCTTCAACACCAGAAAGACAAGAAAACAATTCAAATAAGAAAAAAAGTGTGTTGAAGTCGGGTAATGGCTATAAAAATAGCTACTCACCTGAATATCTAGAGTTATTTAACATCATTTCAGCTATACATTACATAGCTCAATAGCCTTTCATGACATGAGCAATGTTACAGGTAAAAACCCAAGCTCAAGATCGAACCGGGGATCTCTGGGACTGTGAGGCAGCCAAACATTTTTTGTTTTTATATAAATTCTATTGTAAGCTGACAATGTGACACAGCACATTTGCACAGGGTTCTGTGCACGTCATGGGACCACTTGACATCGATATTTTGACTTTCTAACATTAAGCAGAATCACACGTGCAGCTGACAGCATACTCACACATCATACTCACACTTCCCTATGCCATTTACGTATACTGGAGACTTGTAATGATGACATCATAGCATACTTCAGAGTGCACTACACCCCTGCCAGAGATGGTTCATTATGAGAGGCCAATGATGTCATATTTTACTGGTCAGATGTCTTAGTCATAATATTTTTAGTTACAAGTTTTTTCATCCAGCTGAACGGAATGAATCCTTTAAGAAGGAAATATGACTTGTTCCTATTTCTATTAAATTTTCTTTTATCCATTCCGTGAATTTGAGAATAATTAGCCATACTACATTACAAATTATTTTGCAAAGTCAGAACATAGATTAATTATATCACACATTATATACAGTCATGCCACCCAAGATGCATTGCAACACAAGATGGGATGCTGAAAAGAAATGAAAACCTCTTTAAAGGACAAAATGAGGCTAGCATGTTTTTAAACACGATGACACTGAAGAACCAGACTACGTAATCACTAAATGCACTCCATAATGCAATAATAATCAAACCTCTGCAGTTGTCTAATTTTACAAGTGATCATGTGAACAGTGTACTCCAATTTCCTAGCTGAGCTGGATTTTTACCTCAGTATTCGCATTTCTCAATGCATGTATTCTCTTTCTATGATGTAAAAACGGTTTTCCCAGTCCGCAAACATAACTGTAGTGTGGAGCCTTCGCAGAAGCAGCTAGCAGAATCAAACATGGTTGCTACGGTAAGTGAATGATTTGTGTCATGGTTTTCGTCAACAACACAATGAAATAAAAAACGAGACGAAAATGTGTTGGCAGAGATGACAATCCAATCAGATCTGATTTTAACGTTTGTGGAAAGGCAAGACAAGTTGGGTAGTGATCCAATGAGTAATGTGGTAAGACGCACTTTGATCTAATGGGAAGACACCAGTTCGCCAATGTCAACACCTGAGAAAAAGAGGAGAGTCGATATATGGGCACATATCTCATTTGATGTCAATGACAAGGTTTGAGACTCTTTGTAACCGTGTGGGGAGCATACCTCTGGTTAAAATACAACAACTTGAGACGACATCTGCAGGTGTGTCATCCTGAAACTGCGGTCAAGCTATCCGCACTTAAATGGCTCGAGCTCCTGTTTTAGCGGTATTACCGTAAACACGTTGAAAACGCACTCAAAGTTCATTATATTCAAGCGATAATGTAGGGATTAAAAATATGTTCCAGTTTGCGACGTGGATTATATTTCCCTTGTGTCTAAAAAATATTCATTTTTACTATCTTAGAGTACTCGGGTAACATAACTATGTTTTACACTGTAATTATGAATAAATGCATATAGAGCATGCACAAATATCTGATCGTTATATGTTTAATAAAGCTCATAATATATAATTTACCGTATTTTTCGGACCATAAGGCGCACTTAAAATCCTTTAACTTTCTCAAAAATCGACAGTGCGCATTAAAACTTAAAATGCGGTGCGCCTAATGTATGAATTAATTCTGGTTTGTGCTTTCTGACCTAGAACCGATTGTAGATGGTACATGGCTCTCATAAATCTGTCAAAATGTTTTAGTACGGCCTTGGTAAGTTACGAAGCTTATGGCAACCGTAGTGCGCACCATCGCGAAGTAATACGGTATGTGCTTCAGCATTAGGGTACGTGCATTCATTCATTCATTTTCGAAGCGGATTTCAGACTCAACGCTATCAGTCACGCAGTACAACATGGACATAGAGCAGCTGTGAGAGAATTCAACATTAACGAATCAATGGTACGAAAGTGGAGGAAGCAAGAAGACGCCCTGCGCCAGGTAAAGAAGATCAAACTGAGTTTCCGACGGAACTTAAGAGTTTTGTTTCATTTAATGCGTCTTATAACCCGGTGCGCTTTATGTATGAAAATAGATCCGTTAGCAGCCGATCGTTGATATTGTGTGATATTGTGTCGCTTTATGGTCCGAAAAATACGGTATTCTAACTTAATTCTATTCTACAATATCTCATGAGTATACACACCAATGTTGAAGCAGATTGGTGGAAACTGAGTTTTGGTGACCACTTTACTGGATATGGTTATTATCAATGCATGCATATAGACCCGAGCTTATAGCTCAATTAGATCTCATAATATATCATTCATTCCAACTTGATTCTATTATATATTATGAAGCAGATCTATGGTTGAAATTTGGCTTATAACCACTTTAATGTATAATCTTATAAACAATGTATGCATGTAGACGTTTCATTTCATGTAAGTGCGTATAATGACAAATAATTAAAGGGAAATGTTAAAAAAGCATTTACGTATTGCAATCTTTACATTTCATATTTTAGTCAACTGAATCAACTGTAGATTTAGTCGACTACAATATTATTATAATTAGTCGACTAAAACTAGACTAATCAATTCAGATAACTAAATTATGACTAAAACTAAATTAAAATTTGCCACTTATTCTCAGTGACTTTGCTTCTTTTGCATTTGTTTCCATAGACCTGGTTGCTTGTTTCTCTCACAGGACCTGGCAAACCTGTAATTAAATGTGGCACCTATGAAACAGCTATCAAAAACATTTGGAAAGACTGTGAAATGCAGTATATGCTCAAGGAAAATCAGAATTTTAATATTTAGTTAATAAAGTTTGAAGTTTACATCACAACCTTCTGTGAGATTATTGGCTGGTTGCAAAGTAGAAATACGATTATTGCCTTAGTAGGGCTTTGCGATATGACCATATATATCTATCGTTTAATATCACACCCTATCGTCTATTTTCTTGTGTCGCAAAATACAAGCTGCACGGCAGTCTTTTTGTTGTTTGGATGACGAGACACAAACAAACATAAAGGAGAGTGAATGCAACACAGAATGAAGTAATTTTGAATAGGATAGACCAGCAGGCACATAAGCTAAAAAGGTGGAGCTAGTTCTGGCCCAATGACAAAGTTTGAGTATGAAAAGTTTGACAGATCAGAAACGCATTACTTTGCCATCTATGCTGCAGATCAGTTCCCATGACAGACTCAAACACAAGTAACCTCTTTAACCACCACTGCAAAAATTGTGTGTTAGAGATTATCGGCCAGTGACCAGAATCAGTCGTTTTGAGCATGATCAGCCATAAACAGTGTTCAGATCAGTGACCTAGAACTGTGCCGATCACGTTTAACTTGTGCAGCGCTCAGCACAGGGACAAACGCAGCTACACATAAACAGCACAATTCAGCTATTTGTAGCCTAAAGAGCTTTAAACACTTAACCACTCACCGATTTGTTTACGAGACCGGTGCTTATGAGAGCGCATGATGATGGAGTGTTACATTTCAGTTGTGTTTTGAGCGCTAGTTAGTCAACTAAATAA
This sequence comes from Ancistrus triradiatus, assembly GCA_025084515.1. Lineage (NCBI taxonomy): Eukaryota > Metazoa > Chordata > Actinopteri > Siluriformes > Loricariidae > Ancistrus > Ancistrus triradiatus. The sequence goes on along the minus strand of JAJAGP010000437.1, from coordinate 76,586 downwards.
TCGCTCTCTATTTACTTTGGACACGGCCTTACTTTCAGCATGGAGCTCTGCAGAGCATGCCGTTTGCAATACATGCATAGCAAAAATAAGCCGTGGAGGAACAACACCAAAAACATTCAAAACAACAAACTTAAGACATTTAAAACAGCATCACCCCGCTGAATATGTGGAGTTTGATCAAGATAAGAAAGGCAAAGACATTAAAGCAAAAGATAGCGAGAGCACAGAGCCAGGCACAAGCCAGCAGCCATTGCTATCTTTCTTTAGCAATTAAAGTTACCATTAAAATCAGAACAAAAAGCTGAACAAAAATGTTTTTGCATGCTATCATTTATAATCCTTAGACAGAAAGAAAATCAGCTTGGATTCGGCAAAGAAAATTGAACTCGGTGCATTTCTATTAAACCTATACATGTTACTCTTTTATATTTTGTTATATGACTAACAATTTTCACAAACTTTCTAGATAAAAAACAGAAATATAATTAAATATGAGAAAGTAGTTTTCATGTGTTGAGTGAATATAATACAACATGTAATAAGAAATAAGCCTTTTATGTAGACATTTTTTTTTTTTTTAAATTCACTAAATCGTGATAAATGTCGGTAATACGACATGAAACGACCTATACCGTGATAGGAAATTTTGCTCATACAACACAGCCCTATGCCTTAGTCATGTATACCCGCAGTTTTAACCATTTTCTGATTACCCAAGTGCATGTAAACTCATTGATCGGATCACAGACAATCAGATTTTCTGTCATCTGAATGGCCTAAGGCTTTGTCCAGTCAATGCACATAAATATACAAAGTTAATGATGGCTGGTTTCTTTTACTTTTAGTAAAAATTTGTTCGTAAAATCAGTGTTCTGGTCAGTTCTTACAGGCTATAGAAATGAAAGCAATTATATGACTATGTAGATCTTGTGATACATCTGATCTGACATGTCAGATTTTACTGGCAGATTATTCAGATTTTACTCAACATAGAAAACTAACGGAATTTTTAAAAAGTACTAATTTAGTGATAAGGAAGCGACCAGGAAACAGGTTACTTAAGTGTAATTAAAAAGTTAAATCATAGAAAGTTTTTTTTTAATAATTCATAAATTGTTTAAAGGGTCTTAACCAACTTTGACCACAAGCACCAAGAGTGGAGGCCTGAAACATGAAACTGTATTAAAAAAAATTTTACATAACATTTAAAGTCTTTATCACCAACAAAAAGCTGAGTGACAACATGAATAGGATAGTCTGATATGTTCTTGATTAGTATTGTCATTTTAATTAATAAAGATCTCAGAAAAAGTCACTGTGATAGGTGGCTCAGACCCTTCCTTCATTCTCAAAATTATGGTATCAACTTAAGAAATACCCAACACTTGCAGTGGGAGGCACTGAAGACGCACATATCTCAAACTATAAACTTGTTTGGGAATGTCCACAGAAGTAAAAATTAATTAAATAGCCAATCAACATTTCTTGGCAACAGACACAGCAACACATCAATCAAATATGTCTTGGCCCACTTTACTACCATATCATACCTCTTATCCCGTAAATGAACTAATAGTTAGATAAGGTTTATCTGCTTGTGGTTGCTAAGGCTGTAGGATCACTCACTTCCTTGTATGACAATAGCTGACAAATCACTGAAACAACCACACTAAAGTGAAAGGTATTTGCAAGTATCATGTCAGTTTCTTACCACCACAATATAAACAACACTTAGAACTTTTTTTTTGATTGACCAAGATTGGATAAGACACAGCAGTGCTGCTGGAGTTTTTAAACACCTCACTGTCACTGCTGGACTGAGGTGTACCTGGACTCCAACCAAAAATGTCCAGCCTCAAGCATCCTGTAGGCAGTGTCCTGTGAATACTGTAGTGCAGTACAGTGAATCAGTTTATCCACTGAATTATCAATTAACAGAAACAGATAAACTACTGAATGTAATTGTAGAACTACAAAGTGCATCTACATTCATTGCATGTAGATTGAAAAAAACCCTCCCCAAGAGGCAGTCGTTGGAATGAAATGAAACTAGTTTATTGTTGGAAAACTGTTCATATGAAAGGTGGCTCTAGTACCCCGTTAGGCTGCCTCTAGCCTGGATAAAAGATGAGATATGGAGGCAAAGACGTTCTAATAGTCTCCTGCGGTACATTTGCATACAGATGTTGCAGCTGAGTATGTAGATCCTGCACACCCAGCAAAGGCAGGATTGATGCACTCACCACAAGGTCTCCATAATCGAACCTGACCATCATCGAATCCCAAACAGAACCTGGATTCATCGCTAAAGACAATACAGTTCACCTGCACACAACACTTCCTAATAGCTACGTCAGAACGGCCGAGATAGCGAACAATTCGTCAAAACATCCGTCCTGCTTATCTTGGTCCAGTGATGCACCCCCTCTGAAAGTCTGTCAACTGGGTAACATGTCTTCGAGTGCATCATAGAGGCATGTCTAACAGTCAACAATCTCTAACCAAGAGGTACACTATGCAAAAGTAACCTCTGAAAGCCTTTTTATAGGGCAGCAGGGGAAGCACTTACACTCTCTTGTGGCAAGACCGAGTGTGTAATCGGACAACACCCGTAATCATTTACATATCTGCCAAACAATCAGACAAAACTGCATGCCGAATTTTGACATTTACATCAGGGTAACCACATATGTGAGCGTACAGAACATCAAGCGTAACTGCCAAAGAGTTATAAAATCTCCTTGGCAGTCCCTCTCTTTCAAACTAAAGGTGATCCCACCCACTATACCCATCTTGAACACATATATGTTCAAAATAGCAAAGACAGTTGGTGGTGAACAAATCTGAAATACAAAATACTAAAGTTCAACTCTTGATGCTCCTTCCAGACTCCTTCTGTGAGAATTTTCTGCTGTTCACCCTTTTGCTTGAAACCAGTCATTGGGGAGCTCAGACTGATTGGGAGTAATGTTGAACATCCTGGAAAATATCGCCTGTGACTCAGTGGAGCTAGGGGATAAACTCAACTCCCCAAAATTTGTCAGAGGAAAATCAGGCTTGAAACTGTGTAGCAGTCATAAGCATAAGCTGAACATTAAATTCTCTGGCATGAGAAATGATAACCAGAATAGCAATATCTAAATTTGGTCTACTCTTTAAAAAGAATGCTACATTCATAAGAGATGTCCCATTACCCAATATAATCCTGTAACACTGTAATATGGTAAAAGGTCACATACTGTTTATATGAATACAATCATATGTTTATGCTGGTGACACGTAGTGAGTTAACTTGCAGAAGTAAAAGTATGTTTCAGCATGTCTGCAGTAGAATCACATTCATTAGCACAGTAACTACCACCTGTAACATTTAGAAATCACAGTGCACCTGCAACAAGCCTGCTTTAAACACAAGCAATATTATAAGATTCAGCTGAAAAACACGCAAAATTCACGAGACATAAGCTATTTGCAATATCAGTGTTAGTTATTTTGACTGCTAATTAGTTTATTGTAGAGATGAAATATTATTAAGTGAAATCATACTTATTCGCTTTTGACAATGATCAACACTCAAGATACCACATTCCTACAACATCCCTAACTACAGGTCTTATAAAACTATACTGACGTCAGCAGAAAGTGAACATACAAGATACAGCAAATTTAGGTTAAGAATACTACTAATTTGTGATAACTATACTATACACTGTTGTGCAAACTGAAACTAAAATAAACTCAGTCAATTTCACCTTAAATGAACCATAATAAAATTTAAAGATGAAGCATTAAAGCCCTTTTTACACAGTTCCCTGGGGTCTTAATGAAATGTCTGACGTGCATTGTTCAAAATACCACAAAGTTGACACACCACATTTTCACTATGTGTATACAGCACTTTTTAGAATGGCCAGTTTTTAGTGCCTGACGCAATCTGTGCATTACATGCACTTAATAGTACGATAACTGCAGAAAATCAGATTTCATCAGTAATTCAGTCAACAGGTTAACATGCACTTGGTTTATCAGATAATGGGAAAACTCCATGTTCACAGTGCCCATAGAAAATCTTCATACCCCTTGGAAATAGTCACAGTTTTGTCTTATAGCCTGAAATCAGAACTCACAAAAATAATATCTTTTTCCAATTTCATTTACACATTTTGTCTTACAACATTCTAGTAGTGAGAAAAACAGGAACGGTTCTGAAAATTAATTTAAAAAGTGATCGGCCCCGTGATTTAGTACTTTGTAGAGCCATCTGTGGTGGCCTAGTGGTTAAGGTACTGGACTCTGGAACAGAAGGTCCAGGGTTCAAATCCCACCTCTGCCAAACTGTTGGGTCCTTGAGCAAGACCCTTAACCCACAATTGCTTGGATTGTAAGACTGTATCAATTGTAAGTCGCTCTGGATAAGGGCGTCTGCTAAATGCTGTAAATGTTAAATGTTAAATCTTTTGCTTTAATTACAGCCATCAATCTGTTTGAGTATGTCCCAACCAGCATTGCATACCTACATTGGAGAATATTTGCTCATTCTTCCTTGCAAACTTTTTCGAGTTCAGTCACATTTCATGGGGACTGGCAATGCGCTGCTCTCTGATTTAGGTCAAGACTCTGACTTGGACACTGTAGGACATTCACCTTCATATCCTTAAGCCACTGCTTTGCTTTTTGGCAGTGTATTTACGGTTGTTGTTGTTGTGCTGGAAGGCGAACCTCATGCCCATTTTCAGCTGTAGCAGAGGGTTGCATGTTTTCCTTAAGAGTCTGGATGTACTTGGTAGCATAAATTTTCCCTCAAGTCCTAACCAGTTGCCCAGTTCCTGCTAAAGGGAAATACCCACATAACATAATGTTGCCATCATGGTAGGTATGGTGTATTTTCAGTGGCGTGATGTGTGTGGTTTTTGCCAAGCATACCGCTTGGAGTTCAATCCAAAAAGTTCAATCTTGGTTTCATCTGACCATAAAACCATTTGCCACATGGCATTACATACTTCCAAGTGTTTTTTGGCAAAGCACAGATGAGACTCAGCATGGCACTTTTTCAGGAACAGCTTCTTGCTACCCTGCCATACAGGCCAGCTTTGTGTGAAGTTTGTTGTCATGTACACAGAATGATCAATCTCAGCGATCCAGACTTGGAAGTCCTTCAAAGTTGTCATTGGCCTCTTGTTAGCTTCCCTGATCAGTATCCTCTTCGCTCGGTCATTCAGTTTGGAATGACAACCCAATCTTGGCAAGTTGTTGGTTGTGCCAAACAGTTTCCACTTTTTGATAATGCTCTAAACGGTACTCAGGCAGATAGTTAAAGCCAGTGAAATCTTCTTGGATCCTTCTCCTAACTTGTGCCTTTCCACAACTTTATCCCGAAGCCCTTTTGAAAGCATCTTTTCAACCATGGTGAATTTGTATTACCATGCACTACTAGTAGTGGAATCCTCAAGGAGCAGCTGGTTTTATTCCGAAGTAATTTAAGCCACTACAATTGCTATCAGGCCCGTTAGCCTGGAGTTTAATCTGGAAGGTGATTGGTTGTACCCAAGTTAGTTTTTAAAAGTTACTCTATAGGGCTGATTACTTAGACAAACCAGGTAATTTTACTAATTCTATTATACTAATTTATCATAAATGTTTAAAGTGTTATTATTATTATCATCATTATGAGCGTTATAATGTGCAAATACAGTGGGAAAAAGTTGACAAACAAATCCTTGTGAAAAGACAAGGATTTCAACAGGGTATGATGACTTTCTATAGGCACTGTACATGACTCGGGCATTTCTACTTTGCAAGCAGCCAAGAATCTCACTGAAGGATGTGATGTAAACTTCAAACGTTAATAACTAAATAATGACATTATTCTTAATGTGTTTGTTAGGTGTATTGTTGGTTGCCAGATCCCGTGAGAGAAACAAGAAACCAAGTCTATGGAAACAAGCCTAAAGGAAGCAAAGTCTCTTAGAATAAGTGGCCCTGGCAACCATGTTTGATTCTGCTAGCCACTTCCAAGCCAGGTTTGTGTGCATGTGCAGATTGAGGAAACCGACTGAAATCAGAATAATGATATACCTGCACTGAGAAACCCAATTACTATGGTAAAATCCAGCTCTCTTTATTGGATTTCTTAATCTTATTTCTAGGCCTTAATCCCACCTGAGAAATCAGTGTACCATTTGAATAATGAGATAACTGCAGAAATCCGATTATGAATGGACTGTGCATGTAAACATACAAGTGCATGTAACCTCGCTCAGTAAGCACGTTTACATGCACGCTGATCATAGTCAGATTTCTGCAGTTAACTAATTATTCAAGTGGTCGTGTATACCGCATTTCACGATGTTGAAATCAGATAAAGCGAGCTGGACTTTATTTCAGTAATCGGATTTCTCAACACATCTATTCGCATACGCCGATTTCAATTGGTTTTCTCCACAGCAGGATCTGGCAACCCTGGAATTACACAGCTTCCACGAAACAGCTACCAAATGGCTTTTGGGGAACTCTGAAATGCAGTTTAGCAGTATATTTTCAAGGAAATAAATAATTTGTTATTTAATTACTGAAGTTTATGAACCAATTTAAATCGTTCCCTTAATCGTTAAATGACATCATAAGCATAATTAAGTTGTTGAATCATACTAATTAACAGTTCACATTAGATAACTGGCAGTTTAGAGCTAGTACTGCACCCTCATTGCACAACATGAATATGACCATATTTTAAGGAAGACTCCTAGATCTCAGAGCTTTGAATCACGGAATGGGCTCTTCTTGGGACTGACTCATACACAATCAATTCTCTGCACATGTGAATGAAAGCAAATATATAAAAATGGTACTTTTTAAAAAAAAAACAAAAAAAACAATGTAGCACTTACAAATGCTACTTATAAAAAATAGTTATACTTATATAAAATAGTGTAATGCCTTGACTTAAACAGAATGTTTTCTTATTTCAAACTGGTTTAGCACACACCTACATGTTTTTGCTGACCATAGCTGGGACATTGACATCAAAAATAAAATTTATCCACTCAGCTCTTCTGTCCTCTGAGGCTGGGGGCCAATGTACCGCTTTGTGCTGCTCTGTGCAGTCAACAACAGAGAAGTTCCCTTGCTTAGCTCATAATGCTAAACTGATCCCGTGCACATGTAGTTCTCAAGTCATGGGTAGAGTTAATAAGATGAGGGGCGAGATGATGCTAAAGACCAGAAATGTCTCACAGCCAACACCAAGCCAAATCTGAACAGCTTGCTGAACCCCACGTTTTGGATCTAGGCAGCCCACTAAGAAATGACTGGGTTGTCTTATTTCACAGCATGCAATGTGGTAGACACTCAAGAAAACTAAGTGCATGTGCACAAGCACTGAAAAAGTGAGTATCACAACATGACCCAGTCACATTTCCATGCTGAATTGTAGCACATTTAGCAATAAATAGACAACTACCTGGTCAATTTTTCGTTTGTACAAAATATGTGCAACCTCCCCCCATTCTACCACTAAGCAGGGAAACAAACTTCTAAAAGCCACTGTAGGCCTTCAACCCCTTCAACTGCATGCAAGCAAACATGACCTAAAGCTAAAGACTTTAGTGAAAAAAGTGGGAGGGACTCACATTCTCACTCACTCAAAAACATACACTTGCGCACCTGATATCGTGTCGTGGCCTACGGAGCTGGGGACAGCTCAGGGAAAGGCTCAGAATGCTGAGCTCAGGCTAACGAGACAGGCATTATTCAGTCCAGCAGTGAGGGTTGAGAGCAGGATCCCTCTATCCCGCAGGCTATGGAACGCCTTCCTTCGCTGAGCTGCCCTAATCACCTCGTACACATAACGAACGCCGACGTGTGTCACTGAGCAAAAGGAACAGACCACAGAGCTCAAAGCAAGAGGGAAGCAAGAGCAGTGTTTACACACACCTCTCCATGACAGAGAAAAGAGTTGGCTGGAGTAATACAGCTAGGAGAGGACAGCTCAATGGGAAAAGAGGCCTTCGTGGAGGAGCCCAGTGTGAAACTGTGAAAGGGGGAGGTGAGATGATATGAGAGGTGATAAGAGAGGACCTGTGCTTCAAAACAAACAAATCCCATGCTCACATCCCTCCCCCTCTGCAAGAATGGTTTGCTCCAACAGAAGCTGCGCAGTCACTGTTGCTGACTGCCTCCCTTCACCGATATAGGCTGAGGTAGAAAATGCATGCGGCTCTTCCAGAAAACACGAACTCTGCATAGTAACAGAGGCTGGAAAGACACTACTGAGTGCTTTTTAAATTTCAACACAAGTTGCACAGTTGTTCCCAACATCACCCAAACACAATTTCAAATATACAGAGTTTTGCAACAACTTCTAAATACAATACAAGCTTAGAGCAATCTTTCACATTTGTCACTCTGTGTAAGGTATCTGACAGTAACTGCACCATTAAAGGTATAGGTCAAAATACTAATAAAAACAAGTTTCAGTCTACCATTATTTAACCTGTAGGTTTGTTTCTCTACAAGTCTCAAACATCCATTCCACACACGTCAGAACAACAAGAAATTTTACAGGTGCTATTTTCTTTGTATCGTCTGTACTTCTTTCAGCATTAATAACCAAGATGTCAGATGCTGCTCAAGTGGAAGGGGAGGCCACACTAATACTTGCCACTGTAACCTATAGAAGCTGTTTTTCTGATTTTGTTAATAATGCATACACAATTTCATTATTTTCTGTTTTTGTTCTAATAAAGAGACTGTGAAATAACTGTATATGGTCATTATACCATTACTAAAACAATGCTATATCCAATCTAATGGTGGCCTAAGACCTTTGCACAGTACTGTAGCTCACCCTAACAGCAGGCTGCATGGCGATTTAAAATGCCTTAATATATTAACATTATTTAATCATTTTTCCTTAACTGTCTCTCTAGTCAATCCAGTCTCCATTCAGTACAGTAAGTTTGTACATTTTTACTATAATCGCCAAAAGCCCCTCTACATACATCTAGGAAAATAAGATGGAGCTACATATAATGGAACCTCGAAATTTGAACTTACTTGGTTCCAGAAGGCTGTTTGAACTCCAATGTGTTCAAAGTTGGAATCAACATCATAAAAAGTAATTTAATAGGATTAATCTGGTCCGACCCCCAAATAATTGTTTCTTATGCCTATATTTGTATGTAATTAATGATTAAATGCATGAATAGAGCAAAGGAATGTAATACAATGCATAAAATCAATAATGAAATTATTGAATATAAAAACATGAAATAAGTGAAAAAGTGAAACTTTATAGCCACTGAGGCTAACGCAGTCTTGCCATGGCTCATCACTAGGGCAGTGGCGCCGAGACTGAGAGTGTGTAGGTGTGTGTGTGTCTACACACACACACACACACACACACACACACACACACACACACACACACACACACACACACACATTATAAGGCTGGAGTGGATTACATGCATCATGGTTGGAAGATTGCACCATTGTGTTCCATGTAGGGTGTTGATGTTCAAAGTCGGAATTTTTCTTGAAATATTGAGGAGCCAAAACAATTGGTTCAAATAAGGAGGCGTTTGAATTCCAATGTTCCACTGTACAAGCAAGCATTTACAGAGATTTAACATTGTAGAACTTGAACTTCAATTCTGATACTCCGTTTGAAAATCAGCATGTCGTTTTGACCATGTCTAAATGCCTAAATGCACCGAGTTGCTGCCATGTAATTGGCTAATTAGCTATTTGCGTTAATTGAAAAGGTGTACCTAATAATGTGAAAAATTCTGTGATGTACTGTATACAAATGCAAACAAGTTCAACTAGCTTTTTAGCACTTTCATTTTCTGATTCCATTCACCTACCCTTAATTTGAAACATTCCGCAGCCAACCATACAATTAATCAAACAATAAACACAAAACACAAGTAAGAGGCTACTGCCAACGCCCATGGTAAAATACATTCATGCCATTACACTCTCTGACAATAATGTGGGACTGTGCTTACAGTAACTGGTCTATATATACACATACTGTATATCCTTCATTCCCTATTCATTCAAATCATTTAGCTTACTCACGTCATCTATATAAATTGCATTTAAAGTCTAATCGTCATCTGATGTAATAACCAAACAAAGTCAAACATCCTATTTAATCATCATTAACAAAATATACAGGTATGCGCCGTTGGAGGTCCGCATTACAGGAATGGACACTGACCAAATGTTACCATGATCACAGTACTTCAGACACTTTGCATATAGTGTTTATTTTAAACAATAATATTAATTAAAACATAATATGAAAACATGTACACACTTGGCGAAAAAGAAAGTAGAACCAAGGGCATTTCTATACTACGTGTCATATCAGGGAATGGACAGAATGTAGAGGGGCACAGCTTTACACCTCTGCTTACCAATCAGTCATAGGGGCACAATTGCGCATAAAAGATAAACCTGTTAAAAAAATAAATAGATTAAGTGATTTAACATTACAGTGGTCTGCAAGTGATGAAACAAATTAATAGTAAAGAATTTTAATTAATTGCACTAACTAAACATATACAGTGGGGCAAAAAAGTATTCTCCTAATTAGAAAGGTGAGAGGGGTCTGTAATTTTCATCATAGGTACACTTCAATTATGAGAGACAAAATGAGAAAAAAAATCCAGGAAATCACACTGTAGGATTTTTAAAGAATTTAATTGTAAGTTATGGTGGAAAATAAGTATTTGGTCAATAACAAAAATTCGACTCAATACTTTGTAACATAACCTCTGTTGGCAATGACAGAGGTCAAACGTTTCCTGCAAGTCTTCACCAGGTTTGCACACACTGTAGCTGGTATTTTGGCCCATTCCTCCATGAAGATCTCCTCTAGAGCAGTGATGTTTTTGGGGCTGTCGCTGGGCAACACCCTCAACAACTCCCTCCACATATTTTCTATGAGGTTGACGTCTGGAGACTGGCTAGGCCAATCCAGGACATTCAAATGCTATTTATGGAGCCACTCCTTCGTTGCCCGAGCAGTGTGTTTGGGATCATTGTCATGCTGGAAGACCCAGCCACGTTTTGGCTCAAAATGTCATGATACATGGCCCCACTAATTCTTCCCTTAACACGGATCACTCGTCCTGTCCCCTTTTCAGAAAAACAGCCCCAAAGCATGACGTTTCCACCCCCATGCTTCGCAGTAGGTATGGTGTTCTTGGGATGTGACTCAGCATCCTTTTTCCTCTAGTTGAGCTTTTACCAAACAGTTCTAGTTTGGTTTCATTTGACCACATGATATTCTTCCAATCCTCTTCTGGATCATCCATATGCGCTCTGACAAACGTCAGATGGTCCTGGACATGTACTGGCCTAAGCAGGGGGAAACGCCTGGCACTGCAGGATTTGAGTCCCTCTCGGCGTAATGTGTTACTGATGGTAGCCTTTGTTACTTTGGTCCCAGCTCTCTGCAGGTCATTCATCAGGTCCCTCCGTGTAGCTCTGGGACTTTTGCTCACCGTTCTCATGATCCTTTTGACCCCACGGGATGAGATCATGCGTGGACGGACAGATCGAGGGATAGTATCAAGTCAAGTAAAGTCAGATTTATTTATATAGCGCTTTTTACAATGGAGCATTGTCTCAAAGCAACTTTACAAGTTTAGATTATCTCCTAATAACTACGTCCAATGCCAAATTGAGCAAGCCTAGTATCTTATCTTATATGGTCTTGTATGTCTTTCATTTTCTTACAATTGCTCCCATAGTCGATTTCTTCACACCAACCTGCCTGCATTTACATTTTTACACTTACAGCATTTAGCAGATGACCTTAGCCCTTAGTGACTTACAATTGGTACAATCTTACAATTGTGGGTTAAGGGCCTTGCTCAAGAACTCAAAGGTGGCAGCTTCGCATTTGAACCCTAGACGTTTGGGTCCATAGTCCAGTACCTTAACCGCTCGGCTACCACAGTCCACGCTTGCCTATTGTAGATTCACTCTTCCCACCCTGGCGCAGGTCTACAATTTTCTTCCTGGTGTCCTTCAACAGCTCTTTGGTCTTGCCCATGGTTGAGTTTGGAGTCTGACTGTTTGAGGCTGTGGACAGGTGCCATTAATACAGGTAATGAGTGGAGGACAGAAGAGCTTCTTAAAGAAGAAGTTACAGATCTGTGAAAGCCAGAAATCTTGCTTATTTGTGGGTGACCAAATACTTATTTTCCACCATCATTTACAATTAAATTCTTAAAAAATCCTACAATGTGATTTCCTGGATTTTCTTTTCTCATTTTGTCTCTCATAATTGAAGGGTACCTATGATGAAAATTACAGACCTCTCTCATCTTTCTAAGTAGGAGAACTTACACAATCAGTGGCTGACTAAATACTTTTTTGCCCCACTGTAGCTTTGAGCTATCTCTGAGCTCAAAGTGGAAGGTAGCAGGTACTCCCCATTTTACAACGGCCCGACTTACAATATTTCGATATATACAATGGGACGCTGATAATACACCTAAATACACATTCAGTAGAAACCATATTCTGGATTTTTAATTTCAATATATAGTACAATACTTTCTCTCACTCTTGCTAGAAACTCAGTGCATGACGTAGGAAGTCACGTGACTTGCGATGAGTGAAACGTACTGTATGATATATACAGTACCGTATTTTTCGGACCATAAGGCGCACTTAAAATCCTTTAATTTTCTCAATAATCGACAGTGCGCCTTTAAATGCGGTACGTCTAATGTATGAATTAATTCTGGTTGAGCCTTTTGACCTACAACCGATTGTAGATGGTACACGGCGCTCATAAATCTGTCAAAATGTTTTAGCACGGCCTTGGTAAGTTACGAAGCTCACGGCCACCGTAGTCAGGAACATGGCGGAGTAATACCGATCTGTGCTTCAGCATTAGGGTACGTGCATTCATTCATTTATTTTCGAAGCGGATTTCAAACTCAACGCTATGAGCAAGAGCAGCTGCGAGAGAATTCAACATTAACGAATCAATGGTACGGAAGTGGAGGAAGCAAGAAGACGCCCTGCACCAGGTAAAGACCACCAAACTGAGCTTCCGAGGGAACGTAAGAGTTTTGTTTCATTTAATGCGTTTAATGCGTCGGTGCGCTTTATGTATGAAAATAGATCCGTTAGCAGTCGATCATTGATATTGCGCCTTATAACCCGGTGCGCTTTATAGCCCGGAAAATACGGTATATATTAAACTCTACGGTTTACGATAAATTCAACTTACGATGGATTTGTTGGAATGTATCCCCATAGTAAATCGGGGACTATCTGTATAGTAATAAAAAGGGGGACACTGACTTAACAGTGTAACAGTCTACACTAATGTTTCATTCCAATAGGCAGATAGAGAAGAATATGTCACTTACAAAATTCAATGCTGGCACATATTTATGCAAAGACAACCACATAAGGCTATAAGATCTACATCTCCACTTCAAATCCAGTTCTAACTCGAACTGTATTGATATGCACAATATATAAAAGTTCAGAGCAATCAGTGTCGTGGCATTAATCCTGTCACAATACCAAAATGATAATCTCAATATCAATGCCACATCAAGTATAGTGACGCTGCTACTAAAACAATATCATGGTAAAGACAATACGCCAAGCAGAGTTAACACTAAGACCACTGACAGATAAAGTGAATTAAACTGACAGTGTGATGCTTCAGGCAATGTTCTGCTGGGAAAACTGGGTCCTGGACTTCATGTGGACATTACCTACCACCTACCAGTGTTGCAGACCAAGTACAAGTTTTCATGGCAATGATTTATTCAGTAGTGATGGTATCCTCCTTCACCAGAATAATGCACACTGCAAAAATGTTCCGGAATGGTTTTAGGAACATGACAAAGAGTTCAAGGTATCGACTTGGCCTCCAAATTCCACAGAGCTCAATCTCTATTTAGCATCTGTGATATGTGCTGGACTTGCTGCTAATGCCTTATCTCTAGAAACCATGTCTTGTGAATGTCAGGACATCTTGTGGAATCCATGCCTCAACATATCTGAGCTATGGTGACACAAAGGGGGCCTACAAAATATTAGTCCGGTGGTTTTAATGTTTTGGCTGATCGGATGATATGCTAATATTGATTAGTTAGGTTTTTAAATGTACTGTGTTGTGATCGGGATGAAAGTATTTTTAAATTCTTGCCGGTACTACTACCAGAAACTTCCTCGCTTCATACTGTTCACCTCCCTTCGGCTTCATGCATCCTTGAAAAAAAATGAATTTTGAAGCTCTTGACATTGTATACATTTTCAGTTTTAGCATCTCTGACTTTTAAACGTTTCAATAATTGTTCTCTGCATTATTCTTTTTGCGTGTTCTTGGCATTCTTTGACAAAAGCTAAACGACTCTGGGCTTGTGTTTCTTTTAAAGTCACTTACCAATATTGGTAGTTGCAGGTTGCAGGTTTTAGGGCTTGTTTCTAAAGTGTACTCGCTTATTTGGGCTTGCTCCCTTATCCTGTTTTTTTTTCGGTCTGTTTTGCTCGGTTTATAAAAGACATCTCACTCCTAAGGTGTTAGAATAAAACAAACTATCATGACATATCACACACCTTAATCTAATACAGGTTTTATTTAAAAGACTTTCCAACAAACGCCTGCCTGCCAAACCCCATAACACTGAATATGAGTTAGCTGCAGCACGGGAAGCGCCAACATTAAGTTGCAGTAATGAATGGTATCTGGGCTCCGTCCTGCACGGATCAAAACACAGCACTGACAGTGCAGAAGCAATTCAGAATAACTTAGCAAATGATAAGGAGACGATGTCAGTAGATGTGTTTTCTTGCTGAAAGTCCACCCATGACTTGTTTTGAAGGTGGCAGCTGCTCTCCCTTCTTTCCGGTACGGCATACCACTGAATCTTTTAGCAGAACACAGTACCGGACTGCTCCGGCCTACTTTCACCCCTGGTTATGGTGAAAATATGGAATTAAGTATCACAGAAAGATGTGGGAATATGTGCATCGTTACAACGCCTACATCCAGGCCTGGGTTAAAACACAGATACGATTTTACCTGGTCTTTTGAAAGGTCTCAACATAAAGAATTAATGCACACCTGTTAGACATCATTAACAGACAAGCATTATCAGTGTCAAAGGTATTAACCATTGTATTTAACAACCTCCATGTTATAAGAATGTATTGCATTAGAGCCAACCTAGAACAAACCTGACCGTCAGAAACATGATATGATTTGATTCATGTTGCATTGCCTGATAAGAGTGACTTACTTGCTCATGGAGGGGAATACTGTTCTCTGTGCTCCACTGCACTGAACTTGTATGACGGTGACAAACGAACAGAGACGTGAAGCAGAGTGGGACTAGGGTGCCATGCCCTCGCTGTCATGCGGCACCATCCCACTGAGGAAGGCAGAAAACAATGCCACACTGAATACAACCTGCAAAGAAAACAAAGAAAGGGTTTGTATCATTAGAAACTGATTAATACGGCAAGAGATAGAGGAATTCTAAACAACCATTTGACACAGGTTTGAGAGTTTGATTTAAAAAAACGGAAGGTCGGTAAATTGGTAACTGGTCCAATAGTAAATGGTAGGTTAATATTCAATAATGTACAAAGCTTTCAGACTTATCAGATGCTGTCAGATTAATAGAGGTGAGCAATGCTAACATCATTATTAGTAAAGTTAACAGTCCATCTACTCAGCATAGTTGGAGTATGAACACAAATTAATATCACTGGACTCATGTAGCTCAATGGTCACAGCTTTAGACTACTAAGCTAAGGGTTGTTAATTCAGTTCCTGACTCTGAAGCTGCCAGTGTTAGGCCCATGATTAAGGGCATAAATGCTAAACTGTAAAAGTATTGTTATAATATTCTTCATTAGCCATTCAACAAAGATTACCAGGATATAAAAATTATTTATATATAATTTAACATAATGATGTAAAATATATAATTATTTTGTATTGGGTTGAACCCAATTTTGCTCTTTTTCAGACCATTCTCTGTAAACCCTAAAGATGGCTGTGCATGAAAATCTCAGTACATCAGCAGTTTCGAAAATACTAGACCAGCCTATCTAGCACTAACCACCATGGCACATTCAAAGTCACTTAAATCACCTTAAAGCACCTTGATTGGCTGATTAGATACTTGCATTAAGAAGCACTTGAACAGGTGTACCCAAAAAAGAACAGTGGGTATAGGTAGCAGTAGCTGAAACAGCTGAAATGCTGTCTACATATAGATTTTCCTTAAAACTTAAAATCATAAATCAAAATAAAGAATTCATATTTGTGTTCTATAACTGCAATAGCTCCCTGTTCATATCTTCGCAGACTTTTTTATTGTAAAACCTATAAAACTAATAAAAGCCCACCAGTCTAATATTCCCCTGAGCATTGATTCATATTTTGGCCAGAAAACGTAGATATTTTGTATTATAATTGATTACAGTAGCTGCCGTTGTTTGTTACACCACAGGGCGGCATAGTGGTGCAGTGGAGTTTGTATGTTCTCCTCATGTCTGCATGTGCCTCTTACCCTGGTTTCCACCCACATTACAAAGACATGTATCAATTGGTGTTTCTAAAGAGTGCCAGAGTGAGTGAGTGTGTGCACGCATGTGTACGCACTTGTGACATCATTCCTTCAAGATCTTACACCGCCATGATATCCAGTAACATTGACTCTGATTACATTACATCCTTAATTGAGTAAGCTTGCCACATTTTTAATTCACTCTTTTAAGTGGTAAATACATATTACTTAATTTGAATATTCATCTAAACACTCAAGACATATCTTGCTCTAATATTCGCTTTGATCTTCACATGCGACTGCTGTTTGCTCATTGGATATGTTTGCATGTAACGCAGCTTTCCACTCGCTTTACTCCTCTTCCCATTTGTCTGTTTGCAACTTTGTTTATCATTAGATTATTCTGGCTAGAAAACTCCCATCACTGAATATTGTTGCTGCCCTTTGATGTCTGATGCTCTTCACACATTGTTTAACAACAACGACTGCCCAAATGCAAATGCCCAGCCAACTGAAATGCAACGTTGGGACAGCAGCATGAAAAATAACTTGCCCAGTTGACAAATGATATCAAAGCGATGCACAAATACAAAGCAACGCAAGCCCGCAGCTTCTTTCCCTCATTTCATGAGTCAATTTTGACCCATCTGTACTCAAGACGTTCTCCAAAGTTTGCGGGAAATATCCTAATAAGGCATACAAAAGTAATTCTCTTTGTGCATACTATGGATCAACAGTGAAGCCGATTTGAAGTTGGCGAAATAAGTTACGACAGCATATCACACGGTTAAAAGAGAAAGGACAATTAACCAATAATGAATCAAAACCGACATTCAGAACTTTTAACCAACGTAATCTCGTAATGCCCATGACGGTTATTTGAGTTTTATTTCAATTCTGTCAATACGTTTTTTAAATTCTGAAACTACTTTCCCTGCTGTGCACGTTTATGTACTTCCACCTTAAAAACAAGACCCTACTCATGTGACTCTGCCCCAACCAGTCAGCAACATGGAAAACTCAAACACTGAGGCGCTTGTACCAAAGGAAAATGCTGTGCGTGTCGTATGGACACATTTTGGCGTTTGAGAAGGTGACACCGAAAGTCAGATGTAAACACTGTGGAAAAGGTTTCAGCAATCAATGGTGATGACGCCAACCTCTTTCTATACCTGGAGCACAATCACGTTAACGCCACAGAATATGAACAGTGCATGAGACTGACAAGAGCCCAGCAACAAGAGCCTCCACAAAGCAGCTATCAATAACTCAAGCATTCACAAATGCTACATAATCTGACAAGGATTCAATAAGATTTAAAGAAATAACAGTTGCCATTTCCTACAGTACTGTAAATGATATGGATCCCACAGCAACGGTGGAGCTCAGTGGGTTTAAAAACACCTCGATGAAATTACACATGGCAATATTAAAAATATTTGTTTTTAGAAGTTATTTTATACTTTTCACATGGTGCTATTTAACATATCTTATGTTTGCAATAATTGCAAGGTATTTATTTTCTACTTTTTAGGAAATGTGCTTTTTTATTTTTAATAAAATGTGACCTTATTCATAAGACATTTTCATTTCAAGTGACGAAACATTCAATAAATAATGATAAAATACTTAAGCATTTTCTTCTCCGGTGATTTCAAATTGCAACATTGTCTGCAGTTTGCTAAAGATCACGTGGACAAGCCAGAAGGCTATTGGAAGAATGTTTTGTGGACGAAGGAGACCAAAATAGAACTTTTTGATTTAAAAGAAAAGCGTTATGTTTGAAGAAAGGAAAACACTTCATTCCAGCCTAAGAACCTTATCCTATCTGTGAAACATGGTGGTGGTAGTGTCATGGTTTAGGCCTGTTTTGCTGCATCTGGGCCAGAACAACTTGCCATCATTGATGGAACAATGAATTCTGAATTATATCAGAGGAGGAATGTCAGGACATCTGTCCATGAACTGATTCTCCCGACAAGAAGGTGGGGTCATGCAGCAAGACAACGACCCTAAGCACATAAGCCATTCTACCAAAGAATGGTTAAAGAAGAATAAAGTTCATGTTTTAGAATGTCCAAGTCAAAGTCCTGACCTTAATCCAATCGAAATGATGTGGAAGGACCTGAAGCGAGCAGCTAATGTGAGGAAACCCACCAACATCACAGAGTTTAAGCTGTTCTGTACGAAGGAATGGGCTAAAATTTCTCAAAGCTGGTGTGCAGGACTGATCAACAGTTACAGGAAACGTTTAGTTGCAGTTATTGCTGCACAGGGGGGTCACACCAGATACTGAAAGCAAAGGTTCACATACTTTTGCCACTCACTAATATGTAATATTGGATCATTTTCCTCAATAAATAAATGACCAAGTATAATACTTTTTGTCTTATTTGTTTAACTGGGTTCTCATCATCTACTTTTAGAACTTATGTGAAAATCTGATGTTGTTTTAGGTCATATTTACGCAGAAATATAGAAAATTCTAAAGGGTTCTCAAACTTAAGCACCACTCTAAAATGTTCAATTAATCATGCTATTAATTGAGGTCATATCAATCAGTATTTCTGACTATCCAATGAAATAGACCTTCAAATTTTTAAATGGAATGGAACTTGCAAGACAGTCAGTACTGTACCGATGCGGCTTGCAGGAAAGTACGGCAATATCTGCTAACTTGTGTGTGCAAATAAACGTTACGATGATTTAGTGAAAATAACAACTCAGTGATGATAGAAAATTGATAAGTTTCAATTTAAAAATGTTTCAATCATTAGGTTGGTGATCTATGATGTTTTATGGGACTCTTATTAAGTCAAAGTACACTGTGACAATGTACACCTTTGAATAGATAACCTTAACTAAATACATTAACGTTTGTGCTCTTATTTAATGTGAATAATACTTTAAAATATAAAGATGTGTTCAGAACAGCAGAAATCTGGATTGGACAGTGAACTTTCCATTCACTTTCCGGGAAAAAGTTCACGTTGAACCCTGTCACATCTAGCTTTGTACATACGCTATTCTTGAAACTACTGTGTATGGTGGTTACTGCTTGTTTGCTCTGTGTATGTGTTTGATAGTCCGACTACCTTAAACGTACCCTTACCTTTTTTGTCCAGCAGTTTCTTTTTGTTAATCTGAGATTTGTTCTGAAAAAAATCCTACTGTATGTGCCCTGCGATGAACTGGCTTGGTGGGAAGCTAGGGCATAACCGGAAGCACCAGGCAGCATCCCTAGATAGTCAAGTGTGATATGATGATTTGATCGCCCTTACATGAACTTACACTGCCATGATATCTGGTCAGGCTTGTCATTTAACACTCAAATTTATTTTTTCATAACTGATAAAGTCATGGACTTTCATTTTCATTTCATTATTATTTTTAAAATGATGTAAGTATTAATATATATTAGGCAGCTTATTGCTGTGACCATGTTTGTGGGAAGAAAACAGTGGACCTTGTGCAAAAGATAAACTGTCAGGTTCCAGCTATTTTTCAGATTTAAACCAGATAAAAGGGCTTGTGGTCAATACCAGTCTTGACAAAACTTGCATGCAAATAACTGTGTGCCACCAACCCTGCATAATCTCCTTAAAATGATGGACATTCTCGTTTTTCTGTCCAAGGACACTTCGAGAATGTGGATAATTTACTATTTATTTAACTAGTTTTGAATTTGCAGTACAAAGGCCAAGGTTTTTTATTGAGTATGGCTATCAACAAAAAATAGCATATTGAGACCATTTAAAATGTTGGGTATGAATATTTCAGTTTATTTTGTAGGCAGACTGAGTCTCTTTCATGTACATGTGTGTGTAAAATAGGTAGCTTTTTCAAGATTGCATTGGTTCTTAATTGGCAGTGACACAGTGTCTTTAGGTTTTATTTTTTGTAAGTCAGTTTCGTTTTTAATCTGAGATTTGTAATGTATGATTAAACCACTAATCAGGATTTTTATTGAATGGTAAATCATGACCACAAAAAAATAAATAAATAAATAAAAATAAAAATCACTCAAGCCTAACCCTAGGACTGGGAACCATTCCATCAAAAGACGAACACACAGGGACACTTTAGAGAAGCAAACTGACCTAGCACATGTCTTGAGAATGTGGGAGGAAACCAGAGTACAAACACGGACACAGGGACACCATGCAAACTCTACACAGGTGTAGTACAGGCCAGCACTCAAGAGAGGGGTGTGAAGTGAGAGGACTAACATTGAAGGGGTTTCAAGCATGAAAGTTTCTGTCACAGTGTCCCAGTGCAGTTCGAGTCAGGACCTTCATTTAGTTTATTTTAAGCTGTTCAGGGACTTGCTGTTGTACTTCTGATCATTGTTTTACTGCAGAATCCAACTGCTCTTGAGCTTCAGCTCCCAGCTACCTGACTTTCTCCTGAAAGAATATCTGGTAGCAGAATTCATGTGTCCATAAATCATGGCAAGTCGCTTAGCAAGAAGAAGCAAAACCTCACACCATCATCACTAGTGGAGGGCGATATGGCCCAACGACAGGCTTTTATACAAGTCTGTGTATATATATTTAAAACATACTATATTATGTGTGTAAAAAAAAAAATATATATATATATATATATATATATATACACTCCATCACCAAACAGCATGCTGGGTAAAGCTCGCTAGCTAGCCAGGTATTATAACATACACCACAGCCTAGTCTGTTAACTAGCTGGGAAAGCTCCTTCAACTTAAAGAACAGAACGATCAGATCGGAGATGCAAAAGAAGACCCATATTATGAACGCAGTATGCTAACTATGGAGACAGATTCAGAGCAAAACTAACCCACTGAATTAGAGGTATGTCTTATGGGAGCGAAAATACTTCAGCCAAAAAAAGGCATGTCTCTTTTTAAGCTCTGTTTTTAAAACGTTGCAGATAGCACAATAAAAATGTTTACATTCGACAACTGTTTCATGCATTCGGATTTGTGTAATTTTGTGGGTGAAGTAAACCCTGTAATAATCAAAGCCTTCGGTTAGTTTTTAAGTGCGATTCAGCTGCAATCCAAGATCGGGCTTTCAGTCTCATATCACCAATTCTGTGCCGATCAACCACACCTGAATAGTACAGTGCTTTTTCTAACTTTAATTCACGATTCAGTTCAGGTGTGTGATATTTCGGCCACTCGAGGGTTTGTTTAAGGCTGAATCCCATTTCAGGGGCTGCATCCTTTGAATCACGCGCTCTACGTGGTCTATAAAGGTGTCCTTGGAAAGCTGCATAGACCACTGCGAAGGCCGAACCGAAATGACAGTCTACTCTGCCTTGGATTTCCTGTTTGCATCACAGAACCACTGTTCCTGCCCTCACTCTTCAGTGCTATACCCACCTGCACCCTATCCCAAAACAGCTATAAGCTTTATAAAAATGGAACCAGAAATTTTGAGATTAGTTTTTATGCCGTTTTTGGTTTTTCATTTATTGGAAAGGAGACGCTTCACCACAGGCGCTGGCATTAATTTTCCCCCGCAAGGTCTCCGTTTGCCCCTTGCTCCCTAAAACAAAAAAAAAACAAAAAAAAGAGTTGCGCTTTTGCTATTTAACAATTATCTATTCGAGTTTAAAAATCCTTACATTTAAATAGTCAAGTCAGATCTATTTATATAGCGCTTTTTACAATGGAGCATTGTCTCAAAGCAACTTTACAAGTTTAGATTATCTTCTAATAACTACGTCCAATCCCAAGTTGAGCAAGCCTATGGCGACAGTGGAAAGGGAAAAACTCCCTGAGTGTTATAGAAGAAACCTTGGGAGGACCAAGACTCAACCTCCTTGGGCGGCGTAGATGAGAAATCTAAGAGCGAAACTAAAGTCATGGAGTCAAAGTTCGAATAAAATCTGAAGTATGCACATCGGCATGAAGTGGCCTGGGTATGATGGGGCTGGAGCTGAATAAATAATGTATATTACTCAGCCAACTGTTCCGATGTCCCAAAGTTCCCCTCGCACAATGCACCTCGGGATATGTTAGGACATGAATGATACATCGGATGTATCCTTCCTTTTCAGGGAAAAGAAGGGCACATTTCTCGACGCATACGAAGGAGCCTTCGAAATGGGACAGCCTAGGCGCGCCGCTATGACGCAATCAGTCTTCAAATGCAGCCTCCGAAGGATGCAGCCCCTGAAATGGGATTCAGCTTAAAATACATGTTTAAGGGTTTGTTTTGGGTTTGTTTGCTGAGGACAAGGAAGCATTATAGGTTCCGGTTGTGTTCTCAGTGCTACTTGGACTAGCTAGATAGGCTCCCTAAATACTGCATTACAGATTTAGGCATTACTAGGGACACTTTTGGATGGTAGTGATCCATTTTGAACAAAATCATATAATCGGCATGGAAGCACTGTTTGGATTACATACATGGTGAAAATAAGCCTTCAAGAAACAATCTCAAAAATGAAGCAACAAATTTAATAAGGTCAAAGACAAAGCTAGTGAGAGCGCAGAGCCAGCCACCCCTGCTATCTGTATTTTTTATTTATTTATTATTATTTTATTTTTATTTTTTTTGGAGAATCACAGAATGTCCTGTTGCTTTCCAAAAAAAAAAAAAAAAAAAAAAAAAGATGCCTGGGGCTGCTGTCTTGAGCCTGGCTCTGCACTCTCACTAGCTTTAGCCTCTGTTTGCTTTGTCAAACTCTGCATATTCAGTGAGGTGACGCTGTTTTAAATGTCTTATCAAATCCATTATTCCATTCTTCCATGCCGAAGACATGGTTATGTTCAAGATGGATCACTAACCCCTTAGTAGTCTCCCTACTGCCTCATCAATAATGCGGTATTTAGGGAGACTACCTAGTTGACTAGCTCAGTACCACTGTAAACACAGCCAAAGTCTATAATGCTTCCTTCTCATTAACATGTCAGCAAACAAGGCTTTCCATGCCCCACAAAATTACACAAAATCAGAATGCATGAAACAGTTGACGAATGTAACCCTTTTCAGACTGACAGATACAGCAGTATGTTAAACAAAACATACTGGGCTGATTGTTAATACTCCATTTTATCATCATACCCGGGCCACTTAATGTCGATGTGAATACTTCACATTTTATTCGAACTTTGACTCCATGACTGTAGTTTCGCTCTTAGATTTATCATCTACGCCACCCAAGGAGGTTGGGTCCCTTTTTGAGTCTTGGCCCTCCCAAGGTTTCTTCCTAGAACTAGGGAGTTTTTCCTTGCCACTGTCGCCCTAGGCTTGCTCAATTTGGGATTGGACGTAGTTATTAGGAGATAATCTAAACTTGTAAAGTTGCTTTGAGACAATGGTCCATTGTAAAAAGCACTATATAAATAGATAGATAGATAGATAGATAGATAGATAGATAGATCTCTTTATTGTCATTGTTACAAGAACAACGAAATTAAAAATGCCATAAATAAATCTGACTTGACTTGACTTTAATTACATTACTTTCTGAGAAACAGATTGTTGACCAAAACTTACTGCAGAAAGCTACAAAGGTTTTTTTGGCATGAACAGATTAGAATGCACTTAGATAAACAAGAAATGGTTACATACAGTCACTGTGAAGTTTATCACCATCACTCCTCTCCATTCAGCAATATTCCACCACATCTTTCCTTTAATATCCATGTTTTTATAGTCAGTGTGTTGCTTGTAGAATAAGCTCTTGTGCTCTGCTATGTGCAGGATGAGCTGTTCTGCTTGACACCTGAGCTCTGATTGGTCAGCCTGATTTTAATGCATCCGAACAACACAGGAATTAGAACAGGCTCCAATAAAAAAAAATGTACACAGCATCGCAGTCCGTCAGTTTCAGGCTCAATGTGAAGGATGGCATTAAGATACTACAATATAATGTATATGTTCTTTGTCAAAACTCCGTGTATTTTTGTTGTCTCGGTGTGAAAAAGCCTTAGCTAAAGTCAAGTTAAAACTCTAGTTCAAATGTGAGCTAATGAGCAAGCATGCACACAACCAGTAAGCTAGTTACACACACACACACAGACACGAGAGACTTCTGCTCTTAAACTCCATCCTGTGCAACAACCTGCAGGATTGATTGGCAGCCATAACGTTAAAAGACAGACTTTTATTTCCTATTATAAGAAATTATATAAAATGTATATTATATTTTAAAAATGTACTTTATTATATAAAAATTATAATTTTTAAGACCTCTGTCATTAAAGCGAGTAGACACTGATCAGATGCTCTTTAAACAGCACATACCAGTCCACAATGCTGTAATGGTTTTATTTATGGTAAAAATATAGACAAGTGTGACAGATACACAAAATCTGATCAAATCAGAAGAGAGCAAAGACTGGTTCTATCATACCTGGTTCATATCTGGTTCTATCAATGGACATCATTGACTGAAATATAAGAGGAACCAAATTGACCACCTGAAGAAAACACACCCTACCCTACCACAATTTATTATTTCTAGTTTAATTTTCATTGTTTTCTTTTTTTGATGTCATACCACGACATCCTCTACATAGTGATACTGTAAAGGGTGAAGTTTCTCCATAATCAAATGTCATACTTGTCATCAACCCTTACAGAGTCAACAACAACAAGTTGAATAAGCCATGCAGAGTAAATAAACAATAAAACATTTTTTCTTTAAGTGCTAATACCACAACATTCATAAAATGCAGAAAATATCCAGTTGTTGTAATGTCCTGGTTTTCTGTTCATTTTGGGTTAATGTTAGAATGTAGCTTTGTAAACAACAAGTAACCACAAAGCTGGCTGAGCTTCAAACCAACACTGAGCACAGTTCTCACACGCACAGTCAAAACACTCTCCAAATTCCAGATATATATGACGCCTTATTGCACCCCAACTCACTATCATGTCTTCTTACTTCTACCTACACCTTCCACTTTTGTTTTAATCCTTGGATACGCAAGTAAAAAAGAAAGCTAAGGTTACAAAAACATTTACATTTCCTAATTGCAATTTCCACTGTCCAATTTATCAGAGAAGTAATAACAGAACGAATCGGAAGATAAAGGAAACTGTTCATATCATAACACCACCCAAAGTGACCAAAAAAACATCGACAGATCAGCCTATAGACTGGTTGGGAGTCTAATTATAGTACATAATTTGTACATATATATAATTTGAAGCCTATTTACAGGCTGCTTAAGTTTACTTCTCTTTCATATATTTAAAATTTTCTTCTTAAAATAAGTGATCATCAAAATATTAGACCTAAACATAAAAACATCTGATTTCTTATACAGTTATTTCCTAATACAAATCTATGTTAGCTCATGGAGGTCTGAGGCCATTTTGGCGGTTTACTGTATAAAAAAAGCAAAATGTTTACCATGCAGGTATCCGGTTTTCATCAAGCCTAATCAATATGGCCTGATAATTCCAGGTCACTTGAACAACTTACATCAACAACATTGCTTACCTACTCCAAAATTAGCTGTACGTCACAAAACACACACTGGCAGTCAAAAAGATGTATGTATGTTTTTTGTTTGTTTATTTGATTTATTTAATGATGTCGCTATCGGCATCAGTGGCCATTTCAGCGACACACGCAAGGTTACATGAATACACAAGGTTACATCAAGACTAGTCATATTATATATATATACACACACACACACAACACGAGTGGCATATCAATATTTTGCTGATCTAGATTTGATGTCTTATTGACAACTGATGTCTTGACACAGTGTTATTAACAATTTATAAGTTATCTAAAGGAACTTCTTACCATGCATTGCTGGACACAATCTGTTGGAGGTTGGATTTAGCACCACTACAGAAAGAAAATAATTTAAATTAAATTGTAATCTTTTTCAATTATATAAGAAGGTTTTTTTTTTTTAGTCTAATAGCACATGCCAAATCCAGTGACAGATAAGACAACAGAAGAACCAGTTTAAGACTTTTGCTGTGCAACAAAGTGGGACGCACATAGTCAGCAACAATACTCATGAACAATACTCACTTATATGACGACTGGCTGGTATTAACAAGCCCAAAGTGTGCCAAGAGAACCTTCCATCATATCACCTCCACCAGCCTCCATAGATTCACACTGTTGGTTCCAATTTCTGACCCTACAATTGTTGTGCCTCGACAGAAAACGAGTACAGCCTGTGCACACTTCAGTCTCAATTTCAGTTTCTTCTGCTGTTGTGGCCCATCTGCCTCAAGTTCTGACAAGTTGTGCAAGGCAAAATGCTTTTCCACTCACAGAAATTGTACAAAGTTACCATAGCCTTTCTGTCAACTCAAACCAGTCTGCCCACACTCTGTTGAACTCTCATCAACAACTTCTTTCCATGATCAAAACATTTAGATCACTGGATGTTTTATTCTTAATATGATGATTAAATTTTGATTATTCTTCTGATTATTCTTCTGATTAAACTCTAGAGACTCTTGTGTGTGAAAAACTCAGAAGACCAGCAATTACAGAAATACCCAAACTAGCCCAGCTGACACACAATCATGGCACAATCAAAAACCATAGATTAATATAATATAATAATTGCATAAATGAACATGGTGTAAAGTGCTTAGTGAGTGTATATATTATTGAACTGACATGGTAAATATTCACCCATGTTCTACAGGTTTGATTCCAACATAAACCAAACCATGTACTAGGTGACTTCTGGAGGTAAAATCTAATTTCTAATTATAACGGTACAGATTGTAGTTAGATTATATTTGTATATATGAAAAGATGAGAGCTAAAGCTGTCAATAGGTAAACTGTTGAACCAGAAGATCAAGTCAGAAAAAGGTACATGTGTGCTGCTGGGTGTCCCTTTGAAAAGAAGTCATAATAATAATAATAATAATAATAATAGCCATATGGTCGGATTTGGAGAGGGCATTTTGTACACAAACATCATGCAATATGCATTATGTTTAGTCACAGCGTATGGCAGGTTTGTTTACTATTTTTAAACCAATTTTACATTATTTTAAATTCAAATGTAATAGAGAGTGACTTGCTTTTTTATTGAGGCACATATATTTGCTGCAAATAAACTAAATCAAACACACAAACGAGTATAAACGAAAAGGATAAAGAAGGCTCATTACAATCAATACCTCCACAATGAACCAAACAGGCACCTTGAATGGCAAGGCGAGAAACTGCCACTAATTAGAGCAATTATTCTCAAAGCTTTAAATATTTTCTCCCAATAAACTTCATCTACTGCACATAACACTTGATAATACAGCAGGTCACTTTGCAATCACAACACTAGTTACACTACAATACTTCCTTACGTGCATTCCTGTGTTTAGAATTTATGTTCTGGAGTAAAACTCTGTTTTTTTGTTGTTGTTTTTTTTTAAATACAGTAAGATTTTTATTAGAGCTTGAGTGACAGGAAAATTGTCACCCATAAGAACACAGAATACTGGGAGCTATATTGTCTGCTACATACTTATTTTCTGTCACACTTCCAATAATTATGTGAACCAAGTGGAATCTGTTGATGTCAGAGAATAAAAAGGCTAGGACGGAGCCAGGTTTTCTTTATGGGTAGTGAATGGGAATACAAATGCTGTTGTGAGTAACCTACTCAGTCACTTTTCAGAATTAAAGAAATTGATTATGCTAAATCAAATCCTTTGCCCGATGTGTCCAAGCATCAAGTGATCTGTCCAACTTTTTACCAATATGACTAATAGAAATTAGTATTTTTAGCTCCTATCTGCAGCTGATTTTTAAACACAGAGATTATAATGTTACTTGTTATACCATACATGTTCTGCCTCAAAGGCAATTAAGATCATGGTATTGATAACAATTATGTGATTCTCTTTCAGTACAATGCTCTCAAATGTTCAGCAATGCGACCTTGTCTCAAAGAAAATACAATACAGGTTAATTATAGTGTGGCAATAAGATTAATATCACTGCAAATATACAAATACAAAAACTGTTAATGTGCTAGGGAGCTCAGGATGAACAGGCCTAAAACTTCTCTCTGCTAGAACAGGTGTGGAATCATCATGTACTGCTTAATAATTAAGAATGATCAGGTGAGATGGTGATTTTGATTTATTCTCTATTACTTTTCTTTAAACTCAGAAAATAAAGAAAATGCTAAAAAAATTTATTACTGCTAAATACAAATGCAATTATATGTTCATGTTAAAACAGTGTTGGTTTTCCTAATTTCCTTTTTCATAATAGAACCAAGTAAATCTCAGTTTCATACGAGTCAACCTGTGCATCCATCACAAATGCCTAATATCAGTTATTACAAAGTTGTGCTGCACAATACAATTTATATTTCTTTTTTAACTAAAATCCAAGTGCACTTCAAAAAAGATCCAGCTGATAAAGTGAAAGAACTAAAAACCAGCTCAGGTTGTGTCAGTGAGAGGGCTGCTTTGTTTTTCTTAGCTCCATTCAGTTATAGCAGTAACAGAGCAAAGGTCCCTAACAAAGTTGTTTAGCACATAAAAATCTCTGTGTGTCGTCATTAAAGTGTGTTTTATATCAGATATTAATTTAAATCTTATTTTAAAAACTGTCAGATAGAGATGGGGAAATGCATATTCCCAAAATCAACTAATCTGTATGGTAGTGTGAGTTACCTGACACAAATTATGTACAGTCAGCCAAAGCTGAGTCAACCCTCATCCTTTTTCCCCTCTCATATGTGACATAAATGTGAGTTTTTGCCGTTTAACTGCCCTGTGGACTCTTGCTGACTGAAGTTACATAAAGTTGTCCTACACACTCAAGTTTTTTGGCTCACACACAGCAGCCACTCTCAAAATGGTTTTTGGAGAAAATAATCAAGAACTGAAACATGACTACCTGAAGTATGAAACTCATGGACATCAAATGCTGAGCTTCCTCCCTTAAGAGGCTTTACCAGGCCTTTACAGCAGCCGCCTTCAATTGCTGCTTGTTTGTGGCTCTTTCTGCCTTCAGTAAGTGGATAGCATGCTCTGGGTTGAGGTCAGGTGACTCACTTGGCCATTGAAGAATATTTCGTATTTTGCCTTAAAAAAAAATCATCCTGCTACTTGTATTCGGTTCATGACACAAAAGTGGTCAGCCTCATCAGGAATGGCCTACAGTCTACAGAGGGGAGGTGAAACAGGTCGTGAGCTGGTGCTGAAGCAACAATCTGTCTCTTAATGCTGACAAAACAGAAGAGCAAGACCTGCAGTGATCGCTCTCCTCTGTCGCCATCTTGAGGAAGGTCAAGAGCTCCAAGTTCCTTGGTCTCCCCTTCACGGAGGACATCACCTGAAACACCACATCCACAGCCAAGAAAGCCCAGAAATGTCTCCACTTTTTGCGTAACATAAACATAGCTTTTCCTCTTCCATCAGTGCCTGATTTGTGAGCTGAACGGCCTCAGACTGCAAAACACTCCAGAGTATAGTGAAAACAGCCGAGAATATGATCTGGGTTTCTTTGCCCTGTCCTGGTGAAAGCTACAAAAACAGTGCATCACCAAAGTCACCAGCTTTGTGGATGACCCATTCCACCCTTTACACAGACGGCCACTAAGCAGAACGCATCGGAACATCCGTGCAAAGACTGCCAGACTAGGTCCTTTTCCTCAGGATAATCATTAACCGTTAGCGTTTTAACACATTCAGAACTGCCTTGCCACGATTACAGACTCACACCAGGTCTTAAGCTATACTTGTTAACTGTGAGAAACTGGACATGTGAGCTGGGTAAATTGTCTGAAATTGTGGGTACTATATTATTGCACTAATCACCTCACTATCATGTGCTCTGTACCTTGTTTATCATGTTCTTACATAAAGTTAAATGCTGCACCATGGTCCTGCAGGAATGGCTTTTTTTCCCCAGTCAAAGATTTCAGCTGTTTTTCTCCAGTGAAAGAAGAAATTTTCTGTGACAAAAATTTCAGTGACTCTCTATATATTACAGAGCTTTGCGCCATTTAATGTCCACATTACATGAAACAGGACGTTGACCGAAACAGATGTTGCCCAAACATTACCATAGACTCTTTTTACGATCTGCTTAATGTCATAACAAAGGATATTTTCAATGTCTCTATCACATCAACCAAGTTAGAACAGTCTGTAATCCAAACATGAGCTAATAAGCAAGCGAGCACACAACCAGTAAGGTAGTGAGCTTTGTGCAAATGATGAACTTTAACTTCTGCTTGTGGATCTCCAGCATTGATTGGCTGCTGAGGTGACAAGCTGTTTATGGCCTCAGCATCCGGAGTTAAAAGACAAATTTATATTGATTGACTGTTCTTCGATTTTTATTTTTCCACCTGATTTTCGGTACGTATCTCCTCCAACAGTTTTCGAGATATCGACACGGGACAAACACCAAAACGTCCGGCATGTTCCGAAGAAGTGTGCTTGTTCATAGCTAAAAGAAATGTTGCACGCTACACTCGCATTTCTGCGAAAAACATTCCCATTCACTTGCATGGGATTTTTATTAAAACTGCCCTAACTCGGTCAATTTTTGACATACAAACACGAAACTTGGCATGCTCGGCCCTGGGGTCACCAACAACCCTCAGGTTAAGTTTCGCACAGATTGCACTCTTTCAACAATTTCTATCACTCTTTAAATATCACTCCATTCATTCTCTATGCCACTAGGTAGAGTGGCACACTCTAGCCTTGAGTGAAAATCGATTAATGCACTTTTTCACTGAACAAACGTGTCTAAAACCCTGATGCTTTCACCTAGAAACTCCAATGGAACTGCAAATGGTAGAGATACTTCCCTTTCATAATTCATCAAAAGATTGCATCGCTAAACAAATTATTTTTCGAGTTATGACGATTTGTTCGAGACTAGGGACTAAAACTTCCCTCATTGACAGCCATGTTAATTTTCGGAACTGCGAGGAGGCTTTATCCAAAGTTTCATTTGTGTTTAACCTGTCATAACTTTGAGGCTTATTCGTCAATCCACACCATCTTACATCTTAGCGATCACCAAGGAGTCCTCTCTCACACAAACTTTTCAGATAATTGATTGGTTACATATTTTTCGAGACCATTTGTTTGAGAGGTCCAAAATCGCTTGAAGCTGACATTGTACACGTACATTCAGTCACTTTTTCGCAGAACAAACGTGTGTAAAATCATTATACTTTCACCTAGAACCTCCATTTAAACTTCAAATGGTACAGATACTTCCCCTTCATGAGACCTCCAAGTATCTCGTCGTTCAACAATTTATTTCTCGAGTTCTGACCGTTTGTTTGACAGCTCTGACACAGAGTTCACATGAAAGAAGGCAGAGGACAGACGTGGCTCCGCTCTCCGGTTCACACACACACACACACGCAGGCCACGCCCACAGACACAGAGCTCGCTAAAACACAGAACGGCAGTTCGGAGCTAAAAGTACAGCCCTTAGTATGAACTGACAGTACTATCTTTACTACGAAAGCGCAAAATCAGAAACGACAGCGGAACATCTAAAAACGAAAGCGCTAAATCACTTTTAATCTTTCACAGCTGCAGCGCAGTTCAGTTCTGTGCGCGTTTAAAACCCGGGAGTACGTGAGACGTTAAGGCTTGATCATTACTGCGTTGCTACAGGACATTGACAGGACAGAATTATATAGAGATTTATATCAAATGCAGGAAAGATGACACTAGGGCTGTTTCTGAATACCAAGTACGCCAAGTTCGGACTTGCATACTTCCTAAGTCTGGAGTAGGAAGTTATAATTGTGAGTACATTCTCCAGATGAATGGAGCACGCAGTTCGACTATTCTGCAATTGGAACAGCAGCATATTTGGGTATGGACACAACACCGTTTGCTTTTTACACCTACATAAAATACTACAACATCTTGTATAAAGCCGGTCAGGAGTGGTACACGTGCTCCGATCTTTGACTGTCCTTTGAATAGTTTAATCTACGTGTAACAACGGACCGATCGCATTTAAGCATCAATAAAAACCTTCCCAAACATAAGCCAGCACCAAACAAGTCTGATGTTACAAGGGAATTTAATTCTGAAGTTCAATTTATATCAGAGAATTCATATTTACAATACAGGGGGAACAAATAATAAATATAATGCATAATAAATATTTAAATAACTTTACGTCACATCTCCGAAATCGTCTGATCGTTTTTTTTATGTAACCTTTATCTTCACTGATAAACTGACTGCATAGTTCAATTTTAAACAACTACATTCTCGCCTAAAAAACTCTTGTAATTTCATTTCGTGACACAATAGCAGTATTACTTTAGAAATTAGACATCCAGTTGGGAATCCTCACATCCACCATTACCGAGCTGGCAATGCACTGTGGCATATTTCGCTGTTGAAGACCGCACAAGTCTGCTCTGATGCATCGTCAGTAATATGGGTGGATCGAGAAGACATCCGGGGATTTGGCGCGTACTTGGTTAGATGCGAATTTAGAAATGCAACAGTGCTTGGGCTGCGACTGATGACGTTTCACAAGTACACGACAACAAAAGCACGGAGAAGGACACAGATTGAGAAACGACCTTAGAAATGAATAAGTACTTGGGCTGCGACTGATCATGTTTCACAAGTATACAAGAACACAAGCACAGACGAGCATGCATATTGAGAAACGGCCAATGACTACAGTCGATTTTAGACCTACATAATCGGTCCCTGATGCACTTCGCAGGGTAACGCACCACCACAACACACTCGCAGTTTCTGCAGGAACTGCACTTTCTAGTTTTAATTAGTGTTGCACCCATACCGATACCGTATCGGCATCGATACTCACATTTACACACAGCATTGTTATTGGTAATGGAGGGCACAGATATCAGGAAGAGGCTACTGATGCACATCATCCCCTTGCACGTGGAATTATAAGGCTCTATTTGACATTTTTTTTCAAAATTTAGTCATTCATTTATACTTATTCTGAGACAAATCCTTAACATTATGTGAGCTGTTTTAAGTTTTATGCATTTTGGACTCTTTATTTGTGGTTCTACTTGTGGAGTCGCTCATCTGTGAGAGCCAACCGGTGCTTCGAATACACAAGCGGACTAATCAGATCCTTCTTCTTTGCTATGTCAGTCAATACTCCATGAGTGGGGGTAATAGAACAGAGAAGAAAAGCTTGAAGAAGTCCGTTGTTTTTAGATGATTAAATAATGTTAATTTAAAATATAGGTAGTAGAAAATGTGTACTTTCATTGTTTTAAATAATAATAAAGATTAAATGCGACAGAGCCGTTGATTAGCCAGTGCCATAAGGCAGGTATAACCGTAGACAGAGCACAAATCCATCATAAAGCGCTCACACACTCACACTCCACGATCCTGTTCAGGATTAAAAGGAGAAGAAAGTGAGTGAATGAATGACATGAAATGTTTATTTTAATTGTTACTAGAAACTTATTTAATTTCAGTGAAATTTTGCAATGGTTCTGACAGTGTTTAATTAACAATGCATTCATTTTCATAAACCAGGTTAATTAATAATTTAACAAAAATAATAATTAAATAAGCATACTCTAAGGTTGTATGATTTGTACACCTAAGTTTATAAACATTTTTGAAAAATGAAATATTGCTGAAACATTGCCTGTCAACGTATAGTTCTTTAAGTCTTTTAATACTGAGCCTGAAAGATAATTAAATACTATACATTTGAATTGATGTCTTAATTACAACAATCATTGACTTCCTTAATTCAATCATCTTTTTTTATTTCTTCCAAAATAAGAAATTTTGGTTGAATTACAGTCAACATTTCTTATATAAAATAAAACCGAATACAGCACTGCTTTCATACTGACCTGCTACACTTATTTGCTGCAGTAGATTATTACAGGACCTGAGAGCTGTCTAACCTAAAGGAAAGTTCTCCTACCCAAAACTGACCTCTGCACTGAACAAAATATTCAGCAATGACCTTTTACACTTAACTTGCAGTGTTTGGGGTTTTTTTTATAAGAAAATTATGATTTGTCCTAAACCAAGAAATGCCATGAAAACGAAATAATAAAGAACATGACATTTTATTTTCTGATACATGTAAACAATCTGTTACAATACTAATTTCATGTTTTGAAAAGAAATGAGTTAACTCTCTGCGTTCCTTGAAAACACTGCTTCTTTTGATGTTTTGCCAGATAGAACCTTATGATTCCAAGGAGAAAGTGAATTCTTAGGATTAGAAAATTCTACATTTGACCTGTTTGAAAATAAAATAAAAAAGAAAAAGAAAAAACACATTTACAAATTTGGTAGGATTTCCATATTGCTCATTTAGTATACATTTATGGTGTCTGTGATTTTCATGTATGAAAGTTATTATTTCTCACCAGTATTTTGAGGGGTCGCTGAAATGTAAATATAACCAACAATTAAAACGTTCATAAGATTATGCTTCCCTATTTGTGCTTGTTACTGCACTATGACAATTTTTTTTTTTCATGACTTTTCAAACTCAAACAGTAAATACTATTATATCAATCTTATTATATCTCATTTGAGATACAAAACACTGGTTTTACCAAAATAAAGGCAATCAAAAAAGTGGAACGCTATAAATATTAGAATTATTTGGCAACTGTCGAGTAGTTAAGTTAGATAGAGTTGGTATCGGTACTGGTATCAGTGCATCCCTAATTATAATATTATATTTAATTTATTATCATTTTTATGATCTCAGCTAATTAAAGCGACCGGACATTGTTTGGATAGTGCATACCTGTAGTGGTCAACTAATTAATCGCCCGGCCAATTAATGCCATTTTGAGATAATCTTCTTCGGCCGATGCCTGTGCTCACGAGGTCGATATTCAAAAATAGTGGACAAAATGCAGAGAAAGTTTCCTACATCGCAACTTGCAGCTCAAACTGGGACTACCGAGTGACTAAAAACAAAGATGTTGAAATAACATTCAGTGAGGGAGGGGCCATTTATGAGAAGATGAAAACTTTTTTTTCTCAATTACAACTTGCAGCTCTCAACTGGGACTCGGATTAATGCTGTTCCCTTTTGCACTACAATAACATTGTTGATTTTTTGCAGGTATTTACACATTTTCTTTTTTCCCCCCCAGATGAAGATGTTGTTATCTGGTAAAAAATGTTGTTGTTGCAATAAGTGCATTTTTCCTTTTCCTTTCTTCCTTTTTTTATCCGTTTTTTTTGTTTTTTTTTTTTTCTTCTTCTTTTCTTTTTATCCCTTTCCATTTCCTTTTTTTATTTATTTTTTTTTTTTTATAGGTTAGAAGAATTTTTATATTTTATCATATATTTACACATTTTTTTTTCCCCCCCCAGATGAAGATGTTGGTATCTGGTAAAAAATTTGTTGTGCAATAATGCAATAAAAACATTTTTATTTTTTTTTTATTTATTATTAAAAAAAGACATGGTTCAAACAGAGATGGTGCATTTATAGCTACTAAATAAATGTTAATTGAAGTTCAGCAACTTTGAGCCTCAGTATAAACTTATTAGTATAACGTGCTAAGTGGTGGTCCTATAGTGGTCATACAAGTGTTCCTTTCCCTTAAACGATGGGGATGATAATATCGGGATTCAACAGTCGGCTGCCCAGTATACAGTGGGGACAAAAAGTATTTAGTCACCAACTGATTCTCCATAAGTTCTCCTACTTAGGAAAGATGAGAGAGGTTCTGTGGTGTTCATCATAGGTCACTTCAAAGAGGACAAGTCCTCTCTTCTCCTTTGATCCCTCCTGTTACCTTTTATTTCCTCTCTCTCGCCTCTTACTTTACTCTTGACCTCAGTTCCCCCCCCACCTTCTCCACTTTCCCCCTCTTTCTCCCTACCCCGCTTCTCTTTCGTTCTTTCTACTTTGCTCTCTCACGTCTCTTCCTCATCCTACTCCCCTCTTCTACTGCTCCGTCTTCATTCACCAAGTGTCTGCCCAGTATCAGTGGGACAAAAAGAAGTATTTTAGTCAGCCACTGATTGTGAAGTTCTCCACTTAGAAAGATGAGAGAGGTCATCACTAGTGTTTCATCTGGTACACTTCAACCTAAAAAAGACAAAATGAAAAAAGAAAAATCCAGGAAATCACCATTGTAGGATTTTTAAAAGAATTCTCATTGTAAATCATGGTGGAAAATAGATATTTGGTCCCAACCCACATACAAGCAAGACTTCTGGCTCTCACAGACCTGTAACAACTTCTTTAAGAAAGCTCTGCTGTCCTGCACTCATTACCTGTATTAATGGCACCCTGATTGACCTCGTTATCTGTATAAAAAAGACCTGTCCCACAGCCTCAAACAGTCAGACTCCAAACTCAACCATGGGCAAGACCAAAGAGCTGTCGAAGAACACCAGGAAGAAAACTGTAGACCTGCACCAGGCTGGGAAGAGTGAATCTACAATAGGCAAGCAGGTAGGTGTTAATAAATCAACTGTGGGAGCAATTGTAAAGAAAATGGAAGACAATTTAAGACCATTGATAATCTCCCTCAAATCTTTGGGCTTCCACGCAAAGATCTCATCCCGTGGGGTCAAAATGATCATGAGAATGGTGAGCAAAAATCCCCAGAAGTACACGGAGGGACCTGATGAATGACCTGCAGAGAGCTGGGACCAAAGTAACAAAGGCTACAATCAGTAACACACTACGTCGAAAGGGACTCAGACTCGTGTCCCCCTGCTTAAGCCAGTACATGTCCAGGCCCGTCTGAAGTTTGCCAAGAGAGCATACGGATGATCCAGAAGAGGATTGGGAGAATATCATTGTAGTCAGATGAAAACCAAAATAGAACTTTTTTGGTAAAAACAACTCAAACTCGGCGTGTTTGGAGGAAGAAGAATGCTGAGTTGCAGCCCAAGAACACCATACCTACTGTGAAGCATGGGGGTGGAAACATCATGCTTTGGGGCTGCTTTCCTGCAAAGGGGACAGGACAACTGATCCGTGTTAAGGGAAGAATGAACGGGGCCATGTATCGTGAGATTTTAAGCCAAAACCTCCTTCCATCAGTGAGAGCATTGAAGATGGAACGTGGCTGGGTCTTCCAGCATGACAATGATCCCAAACACAAAACTCAGGCAACAAAGGAGTGGCTCCGTAAAAAGCATTTCAAGGTCCTGGATTGGCCTAGCCAGTCTCCAGACCTCATATCTATAGAAAATTTGTGGAGGCAGTTGAAAGTCCGTGTTACCAAGCGACAGCCCCAAAACTCACTGCTCTAGAGGAGATCTGCATGAAGGAATGGGCCAAAATACCAGCTACAGTGTGTGCAAACCTGGTGAAGACTTACAGGAAACGTTTGACCTCTGTCATTGCCAACATTGCCAGTGTTACAAAGTATTGAGTTGAAATTTGGTTATTGACCAAATACTTATTTTCCACCATAATTTACAATTAAATTCTTCAGAAATCCTACAATGTGATTTCCTGGGTTTTTTTTCCTCATTTTGTCTCTCATAGTTGAAGTGTATCTATTATGAAAAATACAGGTTTTCTACCTTCTTCTTGCCTTTATTTGCTAGTTCTACTGTTATTGCTCACTACCCCCACGTATTTACAGCTTGCTACACAAGCTTTTGCTCAGAGAAATGAGAATGTAGGTCAGCTCTATGACGACTGGCAAGGCACAGCACAGTGCTGTTCTACAGGCTGTGACAACATTAAGATACAATGCTATCGTATGCCATTAGATCACTTGCATTGTACCGGTGCAAAGGCTAGACACTGTTACTTACATGTATGATAATTTAAGAACTTGCAAAGTGTAACTTATCCCACTGAAATAGCCTAACTCCCTTCCATGTTTATGTGTACATGGGTAGATGGATGCAGATTGAGGTGATAAGGCTAATTGATCAATTTCTGTCCTCTTTAGCTATTGCAAACATTTAGAAGTAACATTCAGATATCGTATGCTGTATGGACCAACAGAAATGTGTAGCCTGTGTTTGAAATATGCTACTCTTGTGCACTTGAATCTTGTGTTTGATTCACTAACAGCAGTCATACAAACTTAATTCTTGCTAGCCCCACAATGAACACATAACAGAAAAAGTAACACTATGATCCTAAAATACAATGCATCACCTAATGTATAGATATGTGAATATTACATGAATACAAATGACCAAACATCAATACCAATGATTATATTACATATGAGTGAAGAGAAAAATGTCAGCAGAATAATTACATGCAAGTATCTAGAGTAGATGTAAGGTACACAATTATTAGTAATACATTTACTGCAAGGAACCTTGTTACTGGTGGGTCAGCACTGTGGAGATTACTAAAAGTTGCTTAGCCAGCCTGGTTAAGAACAGAAATAGCCTGTGGGAAGTAGCTGCTTCGATGTCATGCAGTTTTTGCAGGGGTCAGAAACCCTTTCCTGACTGTAGTCTTTTTTGACTATATAATTACCAGGGTGCGAGGTGTCACTGATGATTTGCCTGCCTCTTTGTCTTGGCAATGTACAGTGGTGCTTGAAAGTTTGAGAACCCTTCAGAATTTCTGCATAAATATGACCTAAAACATCAGATTTTCACACAAGTCCTAAAAGTAGATAAAGAGAACGCAGTTAAACAAATAAGACAAAAATATTATACTTGGTTATTTATTTATTTATTTATTTATTGAGGAAAATTATCCAATATTACAGATTAGTGAGTGGCAAAAGTATGTGAACCTTTGCTTTGCTTACTATAATTCAGAAGTAAAGAAGCAACCATTTCTAACAGCATTTCTTATTATTCGCCCCATGGAAGGCAATGAATGCACTGACACAAAGAGTTATTGAGAAATACTGAAAGAGTAGCAGCTCCTGTAGCTCGGACGTAAGCGACAGTTACTGAGGAGCAGGGTTTGCCCCGGCCAGGGTAGTGCTGTCATTTTGGCTCAAAAATTCAATTTGATTGTTCCATCTATGTCACCCGCAATTACCTCAATTTTGAATATAATTTTTTGAGTTTCAAAAAAGTAAACAGCAGTAAATTAAATTTTTAAACCATTTTACTTACTACACAGGGCTTAAAAGCATTCAAAGGTGAAGCGATATAGTTGCTATTATTAATAGAAGAAGTAATACTATTAATATTATTACTAGGAATTAAAAGCTGAGTGATTCCACTGCTCACATTACCCTGACTGGGTATCAATAGCTTGGGTTAAATAATTTTTCAAAGTTTTGAAAGCTCTTTCAGTTCACTTTCTATATCAGGCAGATATCACACACATCAAAGCTGTTTATATGTTGCTGTTATTCACAATTTTAACAAATGTGATGTAGACGGGGTGTAGAAGTTATTACTATTAAGGCTGTTACAGAATCAGCCTCACAGTCGTGGAAGAACACATCAGTATGAAACACCTTGGCATCAGGACGTTTCCTCAAATGAGGCACTTCTGTTTCCGCCATGTTTTTCTACAGTCCAAGCCATTAGGAAATGGGAGTGGCTTAAGTGTTGGTATGTGACTGCACAATCGTTATTGGTACAAATTACAGATGAACTGACCTTCAAACATACATCTTTCTTATTGAATTTAACCAATGGTTCAAATTCCAATTTTATTTCAACAGCCCTACTCCAGGGTGTATTCTTTGCCTGCAGCCACTGAATTCTGGGAAATGTTACAACTACCCACAACTCTGACAAGGACAACCAGGGGTAAAATAGGATGTGTTTCTTTGTGTAAACTGTTACAAACTGCTAACCATACTAGACGAGTGCTTTGTTCAATTTCAGCCAACAACTGATGCTATTTACTAATACGTTCAAAAAAGCATGAATTTGTATGTTCTTCCCAATACAGTAAGCTGAATGCTTTCCAAAGGCTTGGGTGGCTCTCTGAAGCACTTCTGAAGCTTAAACAAGGCTTTACTCTGACCAAACTAAACTAACTTGATGTTTTCAGCTCCACTATGAGTCGTGTTTCCATCAGTGGATTTTACCAAATGCGTTGATAGTTATTCGTCTCTAGCTGCGAGTGTGTGAGAGAAAATTGTGAGGTTGCTTTATACCATTGACTGACTGCTTATCAGTGTTTAGCTAACAAAGGAAATATATGTTTGATTGACTGTACTCAACACATGGTACAGATTTAACTGATCACAGGAACACTCTCACAGAAGTTTGCTTTCCCTGCATACATGGCCTGTCACAATTATGAAACTTCCGCAACTACTGATATTTTTTCATATAAATAATTGCGATTAACGTTATAATTGCCTGGTCAATGAACACAACTCACAAGCCTAAAGTGACTGAACAGCCATCTTGCTTAGTAGGGCTGCAACTAATGATCATTTGGTAGTCGACTAATCTGTCAAATGTTTTTGGGGGGGGGTTTATTGGGGGTTTTTTTCTCGATTAGTCAACAATTATTTTTGTCTCTGCTTCCGGTGGGCGCAGCTCTTGTTCCAGCGTATATTTTACCTCACCGGCTCGCGTCTGCACACCTGTGAATGTTGGCCAGTTTCTGCCTTAACATAAATTCTAGGGATGCACCGATATTGAATTTCTTGGGTCGATACGATAACTGATTTTTAGCACATTATTGTGGCCGATACCGATGTTGAAAACCGATAATTTAAATTTTCTGCATTTCAAATAAAGTAAAATATTTTTGCAATAAAATAAAATAATAATAAACAAAAGAGTTAAGTCAGGAAAAATGGTTTACTTCCATTTGATTTTTTAACCTTCCTTGAAAAA
>JAJAGP010000437.1:0-35221 GCA_025084515.1 Ancistrus triradiatus | reverse complement strand
ATCAGATATTCTGTTTAATGAATAACAGAAAAAAGGAAAAATCAAAGAGATATTCATATGTAAATAGATTATAAATATCGGTTATAATATCGGCTAAAATTCTAATAATCGGACCGATGCCGATATCTGAAAAAAGTCCATATATCGGCAAATAATATTTCGGCCGCCGATATATCGTGCATTACTAATAAATTCCCAAAGCAAATTAATCCCAAAGCAATCTCTCTAACCTAAACCTAAAGTAGTCTCTCTCTCTCTGTCTCTGTCTCTCTGTCACACACACACACACACACACACACACACACACACACACACACACACACACACACACACACACACACAATGGGCACTTTAAAGACACTAATTAGGGCATGCAGGCTCCAATTAAACCATAACAGTTTAAATATCTTACAACTGCATTACTGATGTGTTCAAGCACAGAGATTTTACTATTTTTTTGAGGTTTACCATTTAGAATGAACGCTGGTACCATTGCAAGCAATAATAGGGCAGACGAGACTGGCTAACGGTAGGCTAACATTACTCCTATAAATAGAGAGTAACTTTTGCACTTAATCCGTTTGCTAATACACCTGAAATAGCATCATCTTAGCAATCACCATCCATCTTTTCCAACAGTAGCTGGTTAAAACATGAATAACTGGAAAGAAAACATGCCCACCCGGAGTAACATTAGACATCACGGAGTGCTTTCATTTTAGGGCCTTGCTCAAGGACCCAACGGTGGCAACTTGGCAGAGGTGGGATTTGAACCCTGGACCTTTTACCCTGGACCATAGTATAGGACCCTAACCACTAGGCTACTCCAGTCCCAGTCACCCCAGTTTATGCCTCATTATCATCATGCTTTCTCTGCTGTACCTGTCACCCTGCTCAATAGGTATAATATGACAAAGCCAAGAAAGGCAAAGAGGTTAAAGGTCAAGCCAGGCACAAGTCATCAGCCCCTGCTATCTTTCTTTAGCAATAAAACCGTTTCCATTAAAATGAAATTGTTTCTGTTTGCTGTCATTTATAATTCTTAGACAGAAAGAAAATCTGAAACGGCCAGTCATGTTTTAAAAAAACAAAAATTGGATTGGGCCAAGATAATTGCAATCGGTGCATTTCTATTAAACCTGTGTATGTTACTATTTTATTTTTTTGTTATATGTTTAACAGTTTTTAGTTTAGAAATAAAAGGAGAAATATAATTAAATATGAGAAAGTATATAAGACATTTAATTTGTTGAGTATATATAATTCAACGTATAATAAGAAATATTCACCAAATTAACAGTAAATGTGCTATATCGCGATATATATCGTTGTGTGTGTGTATATATTGTGATATGAAATTTTGGTCATAATCGCACAGCCCTACCTCATATGGTGATGAGCTTACAAATGCACCCAAAACAGAACCCAGACCTTCCTGTGCCATGCATTCTTTATACAAAATTTGGTTGAAAAAACAGTGGTATGCCTTGGATTGCTCTCCCCACCACCTTCCTTACCATTCCATACCTTAGCTGAGCCAAAAAAAATCATAAGTCCTCACTAAGATTTAGTTAGTATGACTGACTATTAAAGATTTCTACAGCCAATCTTTCACGTCCATGGACTCAAAGTTAATGACCAGAAAAAAGCAAAAAAATTGGAGAAAGTCCAAAAAAAAGTAAAACATGTATTTTCTTCCCACTGAGCACTACCTTGTATTCATGCAACTTAAAGCAAACCGTGCTGTAGCTTTTCATGACTTCATAGACCCTGTCTCTCTCCAGCACTCACAGTTTGAGCATTGTTCTCCTCATGTCTCACTCGTTAACATAAACAGACCTTTTTCTTGTCATTATTCCCTAAACAATGCATATTATTTATATAACATTTACATTATATGAGGTATTACAGTTAACATAGAGATGATTGAAAATATACAGGAGGGTGTGCGTATGTTATTTGCCAATACTATCCCATGGTATATAAAGGATTTGGGCATCTGTAGGTTTTGTTATTTGTGGGAAGTTGTGAAACCAATCCTCCGCAGATACGGCGTGCCAACTGTTAGCCATTCACTGTGATGAGCACAGAGCTTTCTATAGAAACAATGTGTTTAAGATTACTTGATGTATAGCAGATATGATAGAGTGCCAAATTCAACTTATATTTTAGGCATGGCAATTTTTCCCAAATGCTTCTGATTGATAGCAGTCATTAGTAGGGTGTGTATCGTCTGCATTTTTTTTTATGGGTGGAAATCACTAGGCACCTCACAATTTGATTCGATTACAATTCAGAGGGCTGTGATTTGATTATTAATCAATTATCGATGCATCTTTTTTCTGTATAGGAATTTTTCCCCCCCCTCACAGTGATCCTATGACCTCAGTTTTTTTTCTCATTGTAGATTGTGGGGATCGCTGTGTCAGTACTGCTGGCCTTACACCAAATGACTTTTCAAGCAATTTCACTAT
The DNA here is from genome assembly GCA_025084515.1 of Ancistrus triradiatus. Taxonomy (NCBI): domain Eukaryota; kingdom Metazoa; phylum Chordata; class Actinopteri; order Siluriformes; family Loricariidae; genus Ancistrus; species Ancistrus triradiatus. Next base: position 32,747 of record JAJAGP010000437.1, on the reverse strand, counting down.
CACAAACAAATTTCCAATATCGGAATAAAATCATAATTCTTGCTAGAGTTCCGTTGTGCTCGTGTCATCTCGATCGTTTGATGTAAGGTGCTCAGAATAGGTGTCTTAACTCTGTCTTTTTCTTGTCGTGACAAGTCTTAAGGCTCATGGAAGCAATGACATGAACAATGTGGATAACCAATAGGTGAGCTGTCTTCAGCACCAAGCAGAAAATTCCATGTGTATCTGGATGGTAAAGGAGATTTTTACAGTTCAGTAGGTATAGATCTACATGTATCTGACCAAATAATGCAAACACTTCATTTTATTGTGCTACATTTATTTCTAAATGTATTCGGGCTATTTACTGTTCTGTATATTTGTCAGAGTTCTAAGCAAATTACTGAACTCCAAAGACATTAGAAACAAGACGTAAAATTCAAGCACTGAAATAACACAGAAATAGAGTATATCAAAGTTTGTCACAATTTTAATTAATCAGCCTTAGGCTAGTGCAGAACCAACTATTTAACTACATAGACAAACTACATAAACTCTGGAAATACCATTTGATTATAAGACCAAATAAGATAATAAGGTAGAGTTTAGTCTTGCAAAGCATGCTGGGATACACTTCATAATAATTTATTTTTGTCACGTCCGCATAGCAATGCACCCAAGAATGGATTACCCCCTCACCCCCACACCTAGTGCATATTGTATTTATATACTATTTATATACTATTTAAGTATTTAAGCCATTCTGTACGCAGCCATGGTTTAAACGGATCTATTATATGATAATGAACATGCAGCTGAACATGCAGCTGAACAGAATATGGGTTTTCATCCACTGTTTTAGCCCCTTAGTCAAAGGTTAGAGTGTCTGTATTGCCATCTAGCATTTCAGCTAGGAACTGCAAGGACCTGTGACCAAGGACGTCATACCAGGTTGCACACCGTGGATGAAACGCTAGATGGAAATAAAGAAATGGTATCGCACAAGTCTGCAGCAAATTATCTCGCAAAAAATGGCTCTTTAGTTTCACCATTAATTGACTCTCATGATTGGCTAAATTAGAGAAATATTGGTCAATATCGATACATAGTTGATCAATCCTTCCATTTCTAACACTGTGTATTCTTACACCATTCTATCATAGCCAGCAGTAACTTTGTGCAAATATGCAATTTGTGCTAAAGCAGCTCTTCTGTGGGATTGGATCATATGAGCTAGCCTTTGCTCCCCACATGCATCAATGAGCCTTGGGGAACCACAAATCTGTCGCCGGTTCACTAGTTGTCCTTCCCTTAACCACATTTGGGAGGTACTAACCATTGCATGCCGGGAACACCCCACAAGACCTGCCATTTTAGAGATGCTCTGATCCACTCGTCTAGCCTCAGAGTTCGGCTCTTGTCAAAGTTACTCAGATCCTTATGACTGCCCATTATGCCTGCTTCCAACACATCATCAACAACTCACTACTCACTTGCTGCCTAATATATCCCACTCCTTAACAGGTGCCAATGTAACAAGATAATCAATGTTATTCACTTACCTGTCAGTTGTTTTAATGGTATGGCTGACAGTGTACTATCTAGAAGATCATATCAGCTAGGAGTTGACAGATGTATTACAGTGTTCACGCAGGAACATAAACAACAAGAAAAAAATAGAAGGGCCAGAAACAAATCTAATTTGTTTCTAACAAATCTAAAAGCAGCCAGCAGCTTAAAATTTGTGATGCACAGATCTGAAACACTGGATAAATATCGTCACCGACACTGGCCTTACTAAACATATCAGACTTCGGAGATACGGGTCTAGTACACATTCAATAACATCTCTGAACCATGTCTGCTCTTCACTATACTACAACAGAAAGTTTATACATTTAATAATTACGAATGATCACATTACAGGCAATTTCCTTAATCAAATAAGTTGTAAGACAGCAACCTAAATAGTGATAGTAAAATAATGTGGTTAAATATGAAATGAACAAGTTCTGTAACCATTATTATAGTTTAATATTATAGTATAATATTATACAGTGGTACTGTGGACTGTACCACTAGCGGTTAAGGTACCGGACTATGGACTAAAAAGTCCAGGGTTCAAATCCCACCTCTGCCAAGCTGCCACTGTTGGGTCCTTGAGCAAGGCTCTTAATCCACAATTGCTTGGATTGTAATATTGTATCAATTGTAAGTCGCTCTGGATAAGGGCGTCTGCTAAATGCTGTAAATGTAAATAATATTACTGCAAGAAAGCCTTGAGAACAGAGAACTGAGTGTGTGTGTGTGTGTGTGTGTGTGTGTGTGTGTGTGTGTGTGTGTGTGTGTGTGTGTGTGATCACAACACAGCAAAACAACAAACTTGACAAATATTGTATAGCTGTGGAGAGTATGCCTCAGTGATTGTTGGAAGTAGTGTTGTAGTACCAAAGTATTATAAATGACTATCGTGCACTGGGTTTCTATGCAGTTTAAAGTTTGGCGCATTAACTTGAAGTGATCCAAACCCACCAGTAACTTCTTAGTTGTCACCAATCATAATGTTTAATAGTGTTGTTGTTTCCATAAGCACCTGATATACTGCCTTATGATTAACAAACTACATTTGTATTAGACATGCAATGATTGCAATTTTCCTGTCCGATTCCGATTTCCGATTTCTTTAATATATGACCAGCCGATTCCAATTTTCTGTCAGTCTAAAAATTACAAATGCCAGAATACAGAAACAATTTCTAAAGAAAGATGACAGGAGCTGCTGGCTTGTACCTGGCTCTATTCCCTCACTAGCTTTAACTTCGTGACATTGACCACACAAATATCAATGACTACAAACTTGCTAAATGTGTACGTTATTACACCCTTGATAAGATCCTTTCACCAGTTAGTGCAAGAGTACAAATATAGGCAAAGACACTAAATTGCAACTCACCCCAGACCGCACTTTTACACACCAAGACAGCAAGTCATACATCACTACTGTAACACATTAAAAACACACTCTTGTGCTTCATCCATATGCTCTCTGGCAAACTTCAGACAGGGCTGGACATGTACTGGCTTAAGCAGGGGGGCACGCCTGGCACTGCAGGATCTGAGTCCCTCTCGACGTAGTGTGTTACTGATGGTAACAAACATCACTGCTCTAGAGGAGATCTGCATGGAGGAATGGGCCAAAATACCAGCTACAGTTTGTGCAAACCGGGTGAAGACTTAGAGGAAACGTTTGACCTCTGTCATTGCCAACAAACGTTATGTTACACAGTATTGAAGTTTTGAACCAAATTTATCGACCACATACTTACAATGTGGTTTCCTTGATTATTTCTCATTTGTTGCCTCTCATAGTTGAAGTGTCCTATGACGAAAATGACAGACCTCTCTCATCTTTCTAATTAGGAGAAACTTGCAACAATCAGTGGCTGATTAAATAACGTTTGCCCCACTGTGTGGTGTGTACAGATTATAAATAAATACAAAAATAAAAAAATATATATATATATATATATATATATATATATATATATATATATATATATATATATATATATATATATATCTGCGCTAATAAGATCACAGGTCAGTCGCACTACAGTATCATGGGACTGTGGTAGCCTAGCGGTTAAGTACTATGGACCAGAAGGTCCAGGGTTCAAATCCCGCCTCTGCCAAGCTGCCACTGTTATGTCCTTGAGCAAGACCCTTAACCCACAATTGCTTGGATTGTATCAATTGTAAGTCGCTTTGGATAAGTGCGTCTGCTAAATGCTGTAAATGTATCATCAAACTCATCTAGTTGGCTTCTACATACTTAAAATTAAGGTTTTCTAAGTGAGTACAAACCACATCAACATAGTTAACACTGCCATAGTTAAGGTTTGAAATTAAATTGTAAAGTGATTGTTCTTAGCCTTCAGTAATTTAGTAATTGTTTGCAATTCAAAATGTAACCTTGTTTTAAAAATCTTGAAGTGATACCCAGAAAAAGTATGTTTTTGACGATCTATTCTGGGACAGACCTTTTAACTGTTTAACTATTTCAGTTTAATTATCACAGAATACCATCACAGCAAACTCGGCAACAATTCCCAGACCCAAAATCCTAATCCTGACATGTTGGAAGTGTCCTTCAACCCACACAATCAACAGATTCACAGCAATCTTCAACTTATAAACTAGTTTCAGGCAGTAAACACTACTATAGAAGAGCAAAGGCCACCACACAGCTCTCCAAATGCACACAGAGCAAGCAAGCACGTTTCGATCTGGTAGCCATTCAGCATTCCCTAGTACCATGTGCACAAAAACACGAAGTATTCAACCAGAAAACGCAGGTACAGAAAATCAAATCCCACACTTAAATGTATTGATGTGGTATAAATTGGTGAGTTAAAGTCATGGCATTTATGGGATTTAAACTCCCAGTTACTTGAATCCAACATTAAGTGCAACATTACAACTAACCAAATCTCAGTCTCAAGTCTTGTTTGTGTATGACCTACTATTTTCAAGAACAACATTCACCTGACATGGTAATGTAACTGAAAAACGCTCACATCCAAGCAAACTAGAATTGTGTACTTGGATATTGGAGTATGTTTGAAGTAGATGGCAGCATGGGCCAGTGAGCAAATTGGAATTATAGCCTGTTTACATCTTGCGTTAACATGCGTTTCATATCTGCATTGTATCTGGATATACTTAGGCCGGATTTCAATATAAAGCATTCCTGGAATGACCAAGTGAGATCTGATTCTTACTTTTCCATGTATAAAGCACACCGACAAACATACACCGTTTTCATTTTACTTCTTGAAACCTACGTGGTTTCTCATAGGCTATTACCACCATATTATAAACTGTCAAATAAGGGCAAAATCTTCTACAAAACACAACGCTTCTGCTTTGGCACAGAAGGTGGTTTTGGTTGGCAGCTGCTCTCATTTCTGCAGTGGTCAGCACTACTACTGTCCAGAAATGTTTTGGACATGAGAGGTCTGGACTTGACTGGTTTCATGAATGCAGCATACCTGTCACACTTTCATGAGCTACACCAGACATTCAACTTAATTTGAGGGGGGAACAAAATGACCACCACCTGTGTGAAATCGCAGCAAATCAGTGGTCCTTTCCTACAGGCACAAGAATATACACCATTAACGCCTTTTCTTTCTCATCAAATCAGCTGTAATCCTTCCGTTTCGCTAAACAGAGGTGGTAAGTAATTTGAAGGACAAATCCTTGTTACCTTTACTTTAATATTTTTTTTAAGTATCTGTAACTTGCTTTGATTAGCTCTATAACTTAATACATTTTACGTTTTCTTTACTGCATTCACAGAAAAAATCGTGCTTTTACACACACATTTTTTAAACATACCACGTTACGTATTTTTCGGACCAAGGGCGGCAACTTAAAATTCTTTAACTTTCTCAAAAATCGACATGCGCCTTAAAAAATTCGGTGGCACCTAATGTATGATTAATTCTGGTTTGTGCTTTCAGACCTATACCAATTGAGATGGGTACATTGCGCTCATAATCTGTCAAATGTTTTAGCACGGCCTTGTAGTTTACGAACTTACGCCACCGTAGTGCGCAGCAATAGCGGAGTAATACGGTCTGTGCTTCAGCTTAGGGTACGTGCATTCCATTCATTATTTCAAAGCGGATTTCAGACCGCAACGCGATCAGTCACGCAGTACAACTTGACATAGATGCAGCTGCGAGAGAATTCAACTAACGATCAATGATACGGAAGTGGAGGAGCAAGAAGACCCGCGCCAGGTAAAAAGACCAAACTGAGCTTCAGGGAACTTAAGAGGTTTGCTTCATTTAATGTGCCGGGTATAACTCGGTGCGCTTAGTTATGAAAATAGAACGTTAGAAGGTCGATCATGATATCGCGCCTTATAACCTGTGCGCTTCTATATACACCAAATACGGTACTTTTCCTTTTATAAAATCCTTTTTTATTTTTTGTTTTTTGTTTTTTGTATTTAGGAAGTTCTATATTATCAGCATTTTATATGATATACCATAGACAGACATAGAGATACTCAGATGCCTCAAAATTTCAAAAAAGAAATACTGCCACCACGGAACCATCCAGTATGCCAAGCCTTCACGCAGGTGGGCAGCCGTGTTCGGAGTTGTGTGAGAGTCTAAATATAAAGTCTATATTTATAAAAACTAAGTATTAAAACACTTTTAAATTGTATGACATAATGGCATTCTACTCCAAAAAGTCATGCATACACTTTACACTGTTTATTAACATACACTAGATATGTTCATGTCCCTATGACGGTAAGTTTCTATTTCTGTGTTGAAATATAAAAGGTATATTAAAAAGTATATCATATTTCTAAAAAATGCATAAGAGTATTTTTTTTAATTAAAGTATTGTAGTGGAGTGTTTACAAGAACTGTTTCTAAGTTGGTGAAGCTCTAGTTTTGTTTAGACTAAGAAAATAAATGGCAGTGAAGTTGTTTCAAATATTGATGAAAAATATTGTTTGGGTTCAATAACATGGACATTAACTGAATATTAGCATGTCCTAGTTTTAGCAATTGGCAGCCTTTATAAAAATAAGCATTTTGTTAATATTTTGGTTCTCTCATGTCTGAAAATGGGTTTGTTTTATTCTGATTGCTGTGGTCAGCTAAGGATAAATCATTGGTCATGATTTTTGCATATGATTCATGTAGTGTCCTATAAACAGAGTTATACGAATTAATGTCGGATTAATGCATGTTTGGGTAAACGCATCGGCCCGTTGGAATGCATTCATTAGACTGATATTCATAAATAATGGGATAAAATTGCGCGAAACCTTCCTGCATTCCAACCGGTAGCTGATTAACTGGCCGGACAAGTCCCAAAAAAAACAAAAATACTGAGATAACAGTCATTGAAGATTGTTTGATTGAAGATTCAGCAGTATAAATTGCCATTTTATGAGAGATGAGAACTTTTGTTTCCTCCATTCCAACGTGCTGCCTTACAAATGATAAATGGGATTACACAAAAATATGCTGCTACCAGGTGCACTACTCTAAACTCCTGTGTTATTTTTTGCAAGTAGTTTACAACATTTTCATGTTTTTTTCTCCAGAATAAGAATACACTGATATCTGGTAATAATGTTGTTGTTAAGGGCAACAAAACTGCATTTTTTTATTTAATAAAAAGACGAGATAATGTGCATTTATAGCTTATAATAACATTCATTTTAGTAAGTAATTTTGTGTCTCATTTACATTATTAATTTTTTATCAGCTGAAACAACTGTGATACTGGCATTATAACTGGCCAGTCACCCTGCGCGTCTAGATACTGGCATCGGCCATTAAGAATAAAAATTAAGATCTGTCAACCACAAATAAAAACCATTTTCAAAAATTGAAAAGGCTTTTTAAAGAAAATTTCGTTATACTTTTCTTTAAATTTAGTAGCACGTATTTTTATACTTCTTCTTCTTCTTCTTCTGTCGGCTTCTCCCTTTATCAGGGTCACCACAGCGAGTTTAAACGTTTTCCCACCTCACCTGTCCAACCACGTCCTCTACTCTCACCCCATCCCCTGCATATCTTCATTTACCACAACCAAAGAACCTCCTCTTTGGTCTGCCTCTCCGTCTCTTGCCTGGCATCCTCCATCCCAACCTCCTCCTACCAATATATCCACTAATCCCTCCTCTGCACTGTTCCAAACCATCTCATCCCTCCCCTCTCGAATTTTGTCTCCCAATTTTCCAACTTGTGCTGTCCCCTCCTGATGATCTCATTCCTAATCCCTTCCACCCTAGACACTCCTAAAGAAACCCTCAACATCTTAAGTCTGCCACCTCCAGCTCTGTCTTCCTGGCTCTTTGTCAGTGCCATGTCTCTAAGCCTACAAAAGGCCTGGTCTCACTACAAGGAAGATCTCTTCTAAATCTTTCCTTTCACTTTTTTGCTGCGACCTTTTTGTCACACAGCCCTCCACACTCTTCTCCACCCGCCCATCCTCCTGTACTCTCTTCTTTACCTCCTTTCCACACTCCCCATTTCCTTGGACATTGATCCCAAGTACCTGAACTCCTGACCTTTGTGATCCACTGATCCATGTAGCCTGACCTTTTCCACCTGCACTCCCTTTCATTTACACAACATGTATTCTGTCTTAAACTACAGTTTACTTTCATTCCTCTCCTTTCCATATATACCTCCACCTCTCCAAGTTCTCTTCTACCTGGTTCCCTGTCTCACTACAGCCCAATGTCGTCTGCAAACATCATAGTCCACCTGGCGATTCCTGTCTGACCTCATCTGTTAGTCTGTCCATCACCAGAGCAAATAAGAAGGGACCCCTGGGCCCGATCCCTTATGCAGTCCCACCTCTCCTTGAAGCTATCTGTCACTCCTACAGCACTCTCACCGCTGTCACGCTGTTATCATACATGTCTTCACTAATCCACGTACTTTTCAGCCACTCGAGACTTCCTCATACACCACCACAGTTCCTCCCTTGGCACCCTGTCATAAGCTTTCTCCAAATCCACAAAGACGCAGTGTAGCTCTTTCTGACCATCTCTATACTTCTCCATCAGCAGTCTCAAAGCGAAAATCTCATCCATGGTGCTCTTCCTTGGCATGAAACCATACTGTTGTTACGTATTTTTATACTTCTGCTTGAGTAAAATGTATGAGCTACACTTCAACTTTTACTTGAGTATTTTTTGGTCAGAATGGTAGCGCTTTTACTCAAATCAAGAACTTGTGTACTTCTGCCTCCTCTGCTGCCAAGTGTGCTTGAGCACTGAAGGCACTCCTACATCAACATATTACGTTGGCAAAAGGATTCCCACAATGCAGCAGAAGAATAGATGGCTCGCACATCCTCATAACAGCTTCATCAGAAAATGCGAAGGACTATTTCAACAGAAAGTAATACCACAAGCAGTGGTCCATCATCAACACCGGTAAATAAACTCACATCCTCACACAGCAGTACCAACAGTTATTTAGTTTTTTTTTTTTACTTTTTCTGTTTTACCAGTGTCAGTGTTGGGTGGGGAGCAGACATTTCCACTTGCATGCGTCTATGAGAATACAGAATACTCTTTCCATTTATACTTGCATAAAATATGGTCAAGATACACCACTCACTACCTGGAAATGTAGCTGAGTGGTCCGATCACACTGTGTCTCAGGTGTGTTTACACCTGACTTTTCACGCAGTTGAGTGAACTCAACCACCAAAATTGCCACCAAAAACCAAGGCATAATCAGGCTCTTAGTGTGTCCTTCTACCTTATGCTATTAGTAGCTTTTACACTAGACAAACAACCAAATGTTATGTGATCATTACAGGTATTCAGTGACAGGTTTAGCACTGTCATAATTCACTTTTTTCACTTTTATTCATGTTTACATGACCACTACTAATTCTGTCCTCCAGTTATATGGTTAACCATCACATACAGCACAGAGGAGAGTGACTTTATTCACCTCAATAAAGTTTAAAAATAAATATGTGAACAACAAAGAAAGTTAGGGTCATAACATAATCGACACGAGGGGCCTCAAGATACCAAACAACTTGGAATACTTAACACAATTAATTCAAATATAATTCAAGCTAAAAAATACAAAATCAGACCAACGATTGCTTCACCGATTGTACACGCCCTCTGCACGCAGTCAGTATATACATGTACTACAACCGCTACCACGAATGCTTGCAAAGTTTTACATGTCTGGAATCTAGTCTTTGCCATCTTACCGAAATTGTAATCTTTCCTTAAGGCTAATATTATTACTTGCATGAGAGAAAATGTAAGCCCTTCTGTATGAGACCTGTGGTTTAGCACATTTAGGTGGTAACTGGACATAAAATCATTGATTACAAATAGCAAAAGTCAAAGTATTAATATGTGAAATTTATTGTTTAAAAAAGTACATTTACATACCTATTTAATCCATGAGAAACAAAACAACAGGTACAATGGAATTCAATCATTTTATTTTTTTTTTCTTTCTTATTAGGTCTGCAACATAATCCTGTGTAGTCTAATAATAATCCAATTTTTTTATATGTAGGTACAAACTATTTAAAATAAAATTACATTTAAATCATCACAAATTACCTTTTATAATGTATAAAACATGTTTACATAATATGTTTATGTTCATTATATTTTTAAACAACCGAGTGGTTTTTTTTTGTTTGTTTTTTTTGGTAAGGACAGCTCAGAATCTGTTCCCTCAATATAGCTTTGTTATAAATTAAAGCTACTTTTGCTGGATAATTTCCTCACCCTGCCTTGACAAAAATGAACATCCAATTTGTCCCATGCTTTGCTGAACAAAATATTTATTCATGTCTAATCTGGAGAAATAAAGTAAAATGTTAAATAATAAGTCTGTGCTTGTGGATTGTGTGTGCTACTGTTAATTTCAAATAAGGAGCACCAGTGCTCTTTGGTAAAAAGCTTATCGTAGATCCCTGCACCTGCTATTAGAACATGGAGCTAAACTAACAGTTTCACTTAACACATTACTGAAAGAGCCGGTTTTAAGACACATGAAGAGCCTGTTTTATCTATTACGCAATTACTTAAGTGTTGGTATTAGACTTATGTAACATAAAAGAAAAATTCTACCACAGCTAGACAGGAAACCGAAAGCTACTTCAAAGGTAATCTGACCACTGAGAAATTCTATTAAATGGCTGACTCGTGAAGAAAGAGGTTTACTAAAAGTCAGATTACTGCAGGGCCCATGACCCCAAATATCAGATTATTGCCACTAGGAACTAACTGATTATTACGTTCCTGTTAACACACTAAATGTTACATCACAGCATAAAATCCGGCCACACGTTCTTTGTGAACACGAAGAATTTGAACTTTTACTGTATTCTTAGTTGTAAAATAACAAACCACTGCAAGTCCATTTTGTTCACAGTTTTAGTATTACAGCAATAACTGTCACATTTTTCCACACTGTGGTGGTGTACACTCAGTGTCCACTTTATTAGGTACACCTGTTCTACTGCTTGATGTTGGAAATATCAGCCAATCACATGGCAGCAACTCAATGCATTTAGCCATGTAGACATGGTCAAGACGACCTATTTCAAACCAAGGATCAGAATGGAGAAGAAAGGCGATTTAAGTGATTTTGAACGTGGCATGGCTGTTGGCGCTAAACGAGGTGGTCGGAGTATTTCAGAAACTACTGGGATGGTCACACATTTATCTCTAGGTTTTACAGAGAATGGACCAAAAACAAGAAAATATCCAGCGGGCACTTTCAGGCAAAAGTACCTTGTTGATGCCAGAGGAGACTGGTCTGACTGGTTCAAGCTGATAGAAAGGAAACAGTAACTTACCTAACCACTTGTTATAACCAAAGAACAGAAGAGCCTCTCGGAACATACAACATATCAAACCTTGAAGCAGATGCTCTACGGCAGCGAACGATCACAGTGGGTGTCACTCCTGCCATCTAAGAACAGGCTACATTTTGCACAGGCTCACCAAAATTGGACAACAGAAGATTGAAAAGTGTTTCCTGGTCTGACAAATCTTGATCTCTGCTGTAACATTCTATTTATGAGTCAGAATCTGGTGTAAACAACATAAAAGCATGGATCCATCCTGATTGTATTAACTGTTCAGGCTGGTGGTGGTATAATGGTGTGGGGGATACTTTCTTGACACACTTTGGGCCTCTTAATACCAACTGAGCATTGTTTAAACACCACAGCCTACCTGAGAATTGTTGCTGACCATGTCCATCCCTTTATGATCACAGTGTACTCATTTTCTGACAATGAGTTCACTTGAATGGCTTCCACAGTCCCCAGATCTCAGTCCAATAGAGCACCTTTGGGATGTGGGGGGAACTGGAGGTCAGCATCACAGATGTGAAGCAGCAACAGCATGACGCCATCATGTCAATATGAACAAAAATCTCTGAGGAATATTTCCAGCACCTTTTTGAATCTTTGCCATGAAGAATGCAAGCTGTTCTGAAGGCAAAATGGGGATCAAACCCGGTGTACCTAATAAGGTGTCCGGTGAGTGTGTGAAGCTTTTTCATTTTATCGATTTATGATGCGATTTGATTTATATTTAGCATGTAAACAATCGACTCAACCTGAAGTAGTGTTACTCAGCTACAGTGAGACAGTAAGGCTTTTAAATGAAAGTTAAACTAAATTGCTTTGTTTCTATGTGTGGTGAATGCATTTAAATGACACTGCAAGTTTAAGCAAAATATTCGTGTTATTTCCGCCATTATGCCCTTGTCTGTTTCTTAGATAGTGAAGCGTATTGACCTCTGGCTCATTAAACATCAATGAAAGAGTTAAACAACACAAGCACCCTGTCAGTTGCACTTACAGAGACTGGAAGGGTTCGACATGGAGTCCACCTAGCGTTAGAGGTCACTTCATCAAAACACCATTTGACAGGCTGGCTGAACTGGACCTGCTACTTAGTTCATTAGAAAATGTGTCTAAAACCACAGCTTACCTGCTGGCACTAATAGCAAATAGTTACTGCACCGCTGACAATATGCACTTGTCTATTTCTATAGAGAAACTGATTAGGTTAAAATTCGTCAAACGAGGAGGCACAGATGAGTATAATGAAGCGATCACATAAAAATGCTGATTGAAACCGTTCAAACAGAGCTATTAAACAAGATCAAGCTGGCGCAGCACTAAAACTACTAAAAAGACTAACATACTTCATATACCATCAACCATAACGGTCTGTTTATGTACCAACAATATACAAACGAGTACGATGGGATATCGTTAGGAGCAATTTCTCGATGCACTAACGTAGACAGAGAAAAATATTACATGTCGTATTACACAAGCCATTTTCCTGTACCGTACGGTGTTTTGTTATTGAACTCGCGAGTCGTGAAAAGTGTGGAACCATCTCTCCGAATCGACAGCACTGAACTCGGAGTCGATTCCGTGATTTGTGGACCTGGAGCGCCACAGCGTTAGCTAGCCTCACGAGTGGCTAGCTTGGTGGACGACCACCGCTGCGCATTCACTAAATCATGCTAGTCTGCAAACGAATCGTCACATGACACCCACTAAAGCATATTTGCAATGCACCTACCTGCTCGGCTTTGTTTATCCGTGCAGCAGACGTTTCTTGAACTTTCCACAACGTTGAATGGATGTAGGCTCGCTGCTGGTAGATTCTGCCAGATGGAGCGATTAGTTATGCATTCAGTCAAATGCAATTGTTTTGACAAGGAGAATCTTCGAGCTAGTTTTGATTTCGATTAAGCCTTAAAGAAAGCGCTGTCAATCCGCCAACGCGCTCCCTGCACCGCCAAGCGAATCCGAAAAGCGCCAGGTTACTTTTTGTTGCAGGACTTGTGGCTAAGCTAAGTAGCAAACAAGGTTTGTTGCTGTGAAGTCTGCCAGTTAAAGGCTAGCGAAGTTAGCTGGCTAATGCCGAGAGGGAGTTCAAATCCAGGACGCTGCTTGCGTTCAGTTGCACCCCCGACGTCCGTTGCCCAAGCTCGGCGCAAAGATATATCCGACGCTAAAACCGTTCTTCATCTATTAGCAGGGTGGTGTTGGAGCTGTCATCCAAAGCGAGTCGTTATTCGTAGGTGTAATTCTCGCATTAGTCTCTCCCCATCGCCATTTTCACCAACCTACACAAACAAACAGCGAACCCGCTCACGTCACGTAGAGGATTGCGTTCACTGTTGATTTACATATCATATTGTGCCCACACCGTGCGATGCGTATGGCTTGGAAATCTGAGAAGCTGCGCAGGTCACTGCAGCTCACGCACCCGTTCACAGGATTCCAGGTTGAGCAGTGCACGAGGCCCAGCGAAGCAGGGTTAAAGCGCGTTCACGTGTATCAACATAATACAGTCATACATTATCGCAAACGTGACCGTTTTAAACAAGTTCACAAAGCACAAATAAAGATGATGATGCTAATAATAACCATTTAACAGGAAAAATAAAAGGATAAATTTGAGAAATATACGAAACATACTTTCCCAAAACAGTAAGATTACCTGTTTACATTTACAGCATTTAGCAGAAAACCCTTATCCAGAGCAGCTTACAATTGATACAATCCAAGCAATTGTGGGTTAAGGGCCTTGCTCAAGGACCCAACAGTGGCAGCTTGGCAGAGGTGGGATTTGAACCCTGGACCTTTTGGTCCATAGTCCAGTACCTTAACCACTAGGCTACCACAATCCCATGTTTAAAATGAGTAGGATAAATGTAGACATAATGAGTGTTCCTACTATGAATATAGGCTTCACAGAGCACAAAAAATATACCAGCCCTATATTGTCCACTACACTCACTGGCCATCTTATTAGGCACACCTTGCTAGTACTAGGTTGGGCCTCCTTTTGTCTTCAAAGCTGCATTCTTCGTGGCAACGACAAGGTGCTGAAAACATTCCTCAGAGATTTTGGTCCATACTGACATGATAGCATCATGAAGTTGCAGCAGATTTGTTGGCTGCATATCCATGATGCAAATCTCCTGTCCCACCACATCCCAAAGGTGCTCTGTTGGATTGAGTTCTGGTGACTGTGGATTCTATTTGAGTACAGTGAAGTCATTGTCATGGTTGAGAAACCAGTTTGAGATGACTGGAGACTTGTGACATGGTATGTTTTCCTGCTAGAAGTATTCATCGGAAAATGAGTACACTGTGGTCATAAAGGGATGGACATGGTCAACTACAATACTCAGGTAGGCTGTGGTGTTTAAACAATGCTCAGTTGGTATTAAGGGGCCCAAAGTGTGCCAAGAAAATATCCCCCACACATTACACTACTGAATTGTTGATTCAAGTAAGGATGTATTGTATTGAATAAGTATTGTGTCTTTAGGGACACTAGAGTCTGCAAAACAGATATAGAACTTGTCTATGTAGCCTAATATGAGCACCTTTCCAGGTAGAAAGCAAGTTATTGGCATACTGAGCCCGTGAATTCAAGATTGGTATAAATGATCAGGATGTTATTGTGTCACAGGCTGGAAAATGGCACAAAAGCATAAAAATAATGATGTTTTTTTTTTTTATGGTGGTAACTAAGACAGCATTAAAATTTTGAATGTAGAAGGGTTTGGGGTCCTTTAGCTATCACAAGACTAGTCACTTAAATGCCTACATGCCAGGTATGACCTGTGAATACCTTTCAGCTGGTCTTTGCCAGATCGCCACAGTGCAGCAGCAAGTTGCCTCACAACTCTAGCATACCCAGTTCAATCCCAACCTCAGACTCCACGTGTTTGACGTCTGCATGTCCTCACTGTGTCCGTGTGGGTTATTTCCGGGAACTCCAGTTTCCTTCCACATTCCAAAGACATGTTAGGTCAATTGGTGTTTCTAAATTGCCCTTAGTGTGTGAATGTGTGTATGAGTGTGTGAGTGTCTGCCCTACAATGGATTGGCACACTGTCTAGGGTTGTTCCTACCTTGCGCCCCGTGACACCAGCTAGGTCCCAGCTATACCATGACCCTGACCAGGATTAAATGGATAAGACAATCAGAATCAGAATGAATGAATGCATGACTGGTCCTTGCCAGCTAAACAATTTTAACTGTATATTGTTGTAGTTTAGGCTAAGTTTCCTTCCAATTTGTTCTATTCGATTACAATTAGTGTAGATAACTGTGAAATATTACTCAAGCCAGTGATACTCTCATGTCCAGGATGCTTGATCAACTATCAGCTTCGTCTACTGCCATAAAAAATAGAAATACCAGTTTCTTCCTTAAACGTTTATAGAGACATTATATCAATGAACAGAAACTTGGTACCAAGCCTGTGTTAGGCCAACTGTGTTAATCTGTGCTGAACTGTACTATGTAACTGTGCTAAATGATGTGGGAATTTAGTCAATGGCAAAATCATACCACCAAAACACCCAAAGTTCAGGTGCCATCTCAACTGATATTGCATTTGGAGTCTGTCATACATCCTGGAATAACTATTCCAGGATTGAGCCTTGACCAACCATTTATTTAGGAGTGGACAACATTATGCTTGGCGTTTGGTACAAAACGAATGTTTTGCAAACTGTCATTCATCTACCCTATATACCTATTAGTGTGGTGGTGACTCTAAAGCCTATTTGAGTAACATTTGCGCCATGATACAATCAGCACATGATGGCAGTCCATCACAGTGCAAAAAAGTGTGACTTCAAGGTTCACAAGTTGCAGTTTTGCCTTTTCTGTATTTTCTTTATCAAATGTCCACAATTAATGCATACACATGCAAATGTCTAGAAGTATCATCTTCTGAAGTCCAGAAATCTCGAGCACTATAAAATCTCTAAAATGTTAGTCACATCCACTACTGACATCAGCGCCTTATTGTACAATTCAGTAGGTTGTGCAGCTGAATGATTGTAGAATAGCTCTGGATTGTCAATTTTTGGCCAGGTTATGATGTATGCGAATGACACATGATTAATTCATTAATTTTACTTGATTAATCCAATTCAGGGTCGCAGGGAGCCAGTGCCTAACTGGTAACATAGGGCACAATGTGGGAACCAACCCTAGACAGAGCACCATATCATCACATGGCAAATGCACAAACACACACTCACTCACACTTGGACTCTTTAGAGAGACCAACTGACCTAACACATATCTTTGGAACGTGAGAGAAAACTGGAGTACCTTGTACAAACTGACCCAGGGATAGCATGCAAACTCCACACAGGCATACAGCCTGTGTCTGCAATTAAATGAAAGTAAAAGGAAATGTAAGGAACACTGCATTTTTTTTTATTTACATTGTCCATACCAGCCCAACAATTTATGATTTGGGGTTGGAATTGATTGAAATTCACAATAATTATAGAAAACACATTCATGTACTGTTATGGCCCTGTGTAAGGGAAAGTCATAATACTTAAGAGGACAGTACGATGGACCTGATACTTTGTTTGACAGAAGCTAAAAAATGCACTGACAGTATTTTTTGACAGAAGATCAGCCTGATGTAACAGAGACTCAATGAGTGAATGTGAACCAGTTTATATAATTATAGGTTAGAGAGAACATAGAGTTTTATTTGTTTTTTGTTAGTTGTATTTAATGTCACATCAGCAACAATGGCTATATTCACGAGAGACACAAAGCTAGATCAACACACCAGTCATGGGCCAATTTAGAGTGATTAATGCACATCTAGGAGGAAATCGAAGGACCCAGAGTAAATCCATGCGGGCACGGGGAGAACATGCAAACACCACACAGCCAGAGTCAGAGGTAAGCACACAACCAATGAGGTAGTTACTCTTACTCACACACACTGTGGATCCACAGTGTTGATGGCTGTTGAGGTGATTGCACTGATTGGCTGTTTACGGCCTAACCCTAACCCTAACCTCATCCTCAACCCCATAAAAACTTTGTGGAGGGAGTTGAAAGTCCGTGTTGCCCAGCAACAGCCCCAAAATATCACTGCTCTAGAGGAGATCTGCATGGAGGAATGGGCCAAAATACCAGCTACAGTGTGTGCAAACCTGGTGAAGACTTACAGGAAACGTTTGACCTCTGTCATTACCAACAAAGGTTATGTTACAAAGTATTGAGTTGAACTTTTTTTCACCATCATTTACAATAATAAAAAAAAAATGTAAAATGTGATTTTCTGGATCTTTTTTTCTCATTTTGTCTATCGTAGTTGAAGTGTACCTATGATGAAAATTACAGACCTCTCTCATCTTTCTAAGTAGGAGAACTTGGCAATCAGTGGCTGACTAAATACTTTTTTGCCCCACTGTATACATACACATATAGTGGTGCTTGAAAGTTTGTGAACCCTTTATAATTGTCAATTTTTCTGTATAAATATGATCTAACACATCATCAGATTTTCCTAGTCCTAAAAGTACATAAAGAGAACCCAGTTAAACAAATGAAACAAACATATTAAGCTTGCTCATTTATTTATTTAAGAAAATGTTCCAATATTACATATTAGTGAGTGGTAATGTGAACCTCTAGGATTACCAGTTAATTTGAAGGTGAAATTAGAGTCAAGAGTTTTCAGTCAATGGGATGGCAGTCAGGTGTGAATGGGCACCCCGTTTTTTTAGGGATCTACCAAAGTCTGCTCTTCACAACACGTTTGTGGAAGTGCATCATGGCACGAACAAAGGAGATGTATGAGGACCTCAGAAAAAGAGTTCATCAGGTTGGAAAATGTTACAAAACCATCTCTAAAGAGTTTGGACTCCACCAATCCACAGTCATACAGATTGTGTACAAATGAAGGAAATTCAAGACCATTGTTACCTTTCCCAGGAGTGGTTGACCAACAAAGATCACTCCAAAAGCAAGGCATGTAACAGTTGGCGAGTTCACAAAGGACCCCAGGGTAACTTCTAAGCAACTGAAACCTAAGCCTCTCTCACACTGGCTAATGTTAATGTTCATGAGTCCACCATCAGAAGAACACTGAACAACAATGGTGTGCATGGCAGGGTTGCAAGGAGAAAGCCACGGCTCTCCAAAAAGAACATTGCTGCTTGTCTCCAGTTTGCTAAAGATCACCAGAAAGCTATTGGAAGAAGAATGCTTTGCAGATGGGTTATATCAGAGAATTCTAAAGGAAATGTCAGGACATGTGTCCATGAACTGAATCTCAGGTCTCACAAGAAATAACACACTGCTCAAAAAAATAAAGGGAACACTCAAATAACACATCCTAGATCTGAATGAATGAAATATTCTCATTGAATACTTTGTTCTGTACAAAGTTGAATGTGCTGACAACAAAATCACACAAAAATGGAAATAAAATTTATTAACCAATGGAGGCCTGGATTTGGAGTCACACACAAAATTAAAGTGGAAAAGCACACTACAGGCTGATCCAACTTTGATGTAATGTCCTTAAAACAAGTCAAAATGACGCTCAGTATTGTGTGTGTCCTCCACATGTCTGTATGACCTCCCTACAACGCCTGGGCATGCTCCTGATGGATCTCCTCCTAGACCTGGACTAAAGCATCCGCCAACTCCTGGACAGTCTGTGGTGCAACGTGACGTTGGTGGATGGACACGATGTCCCAGATGTGCTCAATCGGATTCAGGTCTGGGGAGTGGGCGGGCCAGTCCATAGCTTCAATGCCTTCATCTTGCAGGAACTGCTGACACAGTCCAGCCACATGAGGTCTAGCATTGTCCTGCATTAGGAGGAACCCAGGGCCAACCGCACCAGCATATGGTCTCACAAGGGGTCTGAGGATCTCATCTCGGTACCTAATGGCAGTCAGGCTACCTCTGGCGAGCACATGGAGGGCTTTGCGGCCCTCCAAAGAAATGCCACCCCACACCATTACTGGCCCACTGCCAAACCAGTCATGCTGAAGGATGTTGCAGGCAGTAGATCGCTCTCCACGGCGTCTCCAGACCCTGTCACGTCTGTCACATGTGCTCAGTGTGAACCTGCTTTCATCTGTGAAGGACACACGGGGTGCCAGTGGCAAATTTGCCAATTCTGGTGTTCTCTGGCAAATGCCAAGTGTGCTGCAAGGTGTTGGGCTGTGAGCACAACCCCCATCTGTGGACGTCGGGCCCTCATACCATATTCATGGAGTCAGTTTCTAATAGTTTGTGCAGACACATGCACATTTGTGTCCTGCTGGAGGTCATTTTGCAGGGCTCTGGCAGTGCTCCTCCTGTTCCTCCTTGCACAAAGGCGGAGGTAGCGGTCCTTCTACTGGGTTGTTGCCCTCCTACGGCCTCCTCCATGTCTCCTGGTGTACTGGGCTGTCTCCTGGTAGCGCCTTCAGCCTCTGGACACTACGCTGACAGACACAGCAAACCTTCTTGCCACAGCTCGCATTGATGTGCCATCATGGATGAGCTGCACTACCTGAGCCACTTGTGTGGGTTGTAGAGTCCGTCTCATGCTACCATGAGTGTGAAAGCACCACCAACATTCAAAAGTGACCAAAACATCAGCCAGAAAGCATAGGTACTGAGAAGTGGTCTGTGGTCCCCACCTGCAGAGCCACTCCTTTATTGAGTGTGTCTTGCTAATTGCCAATAATTTCCACCTGTTGTCTTCCATTTGCACAACAGCATGTGAAATTGATTGTCAATCAGTGTTGCTTTCTAAGTGGACAGTTTCACAGACGTTTGATTTACTTGGAGTTATATTGTGTTGTTTAAGTGTTCCCTTTATTTTTTTGAGCAGTGTATATATAAACATTATACTTGGTCATTTATTTATTGAGGAAAATGATACAATATCATATTAAAAAGTATGTACAACAGCAAAAGTATGTACAACAGCTTCAACTATGGGATGTTGGTTGGTTTCCTCACATTAATTGCTCGCTTCACGTCCTTCCACAACATTTCGTTTGGATTAAGGTCAGGACTTTGACTTGGCCATTCCAAAACATGAACTTTATTCTTCTTTAAACGTTCTTTGGTAGAACAACTTGTGTGCTTAGGGTTGTGGTCTTGCTGTATAACCCATCTGCTCTTGAGATTCACTTCATGGACAGATGTCCTAACATTGCAGCTGTCCTGGCCCAGATGCAGCAAAACAGGCCTAAACCATGATACTACCACCACCATGTTTCACAGATGGAATAAGGTTCTTATGCTGAAATCTAGTGCTTTCCTTTCTCCAAACAAACGCTTTTCTTTTAAACAAAAAAAGTTCTATTTTGGTCTCATTCGTCCACAAAACATTCTTCCAATAGCCTTCTGGCTGTGATCTTTAGCAAACTGCAGACGAGCAGCAATGTTCTTTTTGGAGAGTTGTGGCTTTCTCCTTGCAACCTTGCCATGCACACTATTGTTGTTCAGTATATATATATATATATATATATATATATATATATATATATATACACACACACACAAGCTGATCTGTGTATTTTAAAAACTGCTGATCTGCTTAGATTTTCATACACAGCCATTTCTAGGATATACATAAAACGTCAGAAAAAGAGAAAATATTCAGTGAGCAGCCGTTCTCTGAGTGAAAATATTTTGTTGATGCCAGAGGTCAGAGGAGAACGGCCAGACTGGTTTGAGCTGATAGAAAGACAACAGTAACTCAAACAACCACTAATTACAACTGAGTTATGAAGAAGAGCATCTCTGAACACACAACACTTCAAACCTTGGAGCAGATGGGCTACAGCAGTGGAAGACCACACCAGGTGTCTCACTCAGTCCACAGAGAGATGCTCTTCTCCATACCTCAGTAGCGAATGATTATTTGAGTTACTGTTGCCTTTCTATTAGCTCAAACCAGTCTCCTCTGGCATCGACAAGGCATTATCACCCAGAGAACTGCTGCTCACTGAAAATTTTCTCTTTTTCTGACCATTCTCTGTAAACCTTAGAGATGGCTGTGTTTAAAAATCCCGGTAGCTCTGCACTTTGTGAGATACTCAGTGTTGCACCAACAACCATGCTACATTCAAAGTCACTTAAATCACCTTTCCTCCATATTCTGACGCTCGGTTTAAACATCAGCAGGTTATCTTGACCATGTCTATATGCCTAATTGCTTCGAGTTACTACCACGTGCTTGCGTGATTATTTTGTGTTACCAGCAGTTGAACATTGTACCTAATAAAGTGGCTAGTGAGTATATTTACACAGAATATTCTGTGAGCCCTGTTGTGCAGATATTAGTTAAATAAATATAGCTTTATCAAGCTTCTAGAACGGATAAATAAAACTGTTAATAGTATATTAAGGAATAAATAATTCATACATAAGACTCAACCGCGACACTGAGCGTCTCTAACTGCGAGACGGTCTGACGTCAATAACGTCATCCGTGTGAGACAGCAACGTTGTGATTCCGACGCGATGGCGGAGGGGAAGTATGTAATCTACCTTCTTTATGCTGTATTACTATCCAAGATCATCCATACCCGTGCTTAACGTAATACCCCGCTTGTTTTGTGAGGAGATATATCTATGATTGTAATGTTTAGTCGGAGATGGTATTTTGCAGAATCTGTACTGGTAAATAAGGAAATTCAGCCGTACAAGCTAGACTTTCACGTGTGCAGCGCTGAGTCTGTGTATGTTAGGCTAATGTAGCGAGATGGCTTATAAATAATAAAAACTAATGGACAACTACAGACAGTAGAGTTATCGAATTGATAAAGTCCATAAAGCTGATAATGCCATTTGCTGAGAGTGCATCTTTTTATTTGTTCCGTTTCTCTGTAGAATGCGATTATTGTAAGATGTAAGACGCACTCTCTTTTTTACCTACACATAAACGTACCAACTGACCCAACACAGGCACAGATTCACCTGCATTTCAAGACTTAATTTGTTCAGCTTAGAGTTCTCAAACATAGATATCCACTACCTGACACTGTCTAGAATGATGGTAAACCACACAAGGGTCAAATACTATTTAATCCAGACCTCAGCATTAGAACCAAAGGTAAACACCAGTGATAAATTCTCTTACGTCAGGTTTCGTCGTCCTCTGCTGCTGTTTTTACTGTTCATATCCACTCACCGGCTACTTTATTAAGTACGCTTCCTTGTTTCTACACTCATTGTTCGTTTGATCAATTTGCCTTACCATATAGAAGCCTTTTGTAGTTCTACAGGTAGAGACTGCAGTCCATCTGTTTCTCTACATTTTTTGTTAGTCCCCTTTTCTATTTGGCTGGTGGATCATTTTCAGCAATGCAGTGACATACATGGTGTTGGTGTGTTAGTTTGTGTTGTGCTGGTATGAGTGGATCAGACACAGCAATGTTGCTGGAGTTTTTAAATACCTCAGTGTCACTGGAAATAGTCCACTAACCAAAAGTGTCCAGCCACCAGCAGCTTGTAATCAGCATCCTTTGAGCACTAATGAAGTGAGTGTGTATGGCTAGTTTCGAACTTTGTGAATCGGTGTAACCTTGTCCCTGTTGTCAAACAAACAAAAAACACATCTACAAGGTCGAGCATTATGGTAGATGTGTCCAAAAGAGTGCACAATGAGTGAACACAGTGTTTTAAAACTCCAGCAGCACTGCTGTGTCTGATCTAATGCTACCAGTGATGAGAATGATTCAGCACCCAAATACCTGACCTGTGGTGGACCTGTGAGGGTCCTGACATATAGAGAACAGGGTAAAGGGGATGAACGAAGTATGTGGAGAAACCCATTGACTACACTTTATTAAAAAGAAGTGAGTTTAGAAACAAGGAGGTGTACCTAATATAGTGGGTGGTGAGTGTACACTTTGCCAGAACTTTTTAATGGAGAAAACGGGCTCGGATTCTCTTTATTGCAGTTAACATACAGACCATTTGCAAAGGCATTGCACTGAGACCCTCTGTAATTGCCCCCTCCCTTTGTTTTAACCCTAATTTGTCTTGGTCTGGATCATGAAGGCTCCTGTGCCTATCCATAAAAACAGAGGGTTCAGGCATAGGCGTCCCATGGATGTTACACCAATTCAACACAGGGCTGAGTAAGGATGTCTTTTGCAGTGCTGGGGTGTGATATTCAACTGGCCTTTTTGGAAAAATGAGTAGACATGAGTTATTGTTGAATACTCATTTAGTTTCTCTGTGATTCCTGTTTTCTCTTTTCAATGTACGATTAAACGAGAGAGAATGGAATTTCACTGCACTGTAGTGTCATGGTAATGCTGTTGTGCTCTTTCTATATCGTTATTGAATTAAGCATTTTGTCATTTTCTTTATGCTTGCACAACACTTTTTCCTTGTTTTTGTAGGATGTTTGTAATGTTTGCATGAACATTCAGAAGCTTTCCTTATTTAACCTGACCCAAAAACCTCAGTTATTTTTCTGCCTATTTAGGTCCATTTGTTAAAGAACAACTGTTATCAAGTACTCTGGTGGTGCATTGGTAGTTCACTAGCCCACTGCTCGGGTGAACCAGGTTTGAGTCCCTAAGATGCCTGACATATCAGTTGGTCATGCCAGAATGTCGAGAGACTTAATTATGGAACATCCACCAGCACTGCAACAACAATCCCTCCTGAGCCCTGCAATGAACTGAAATTCTTATAAGGGTGTATTTTGGCTGCATCCAGTGAATTCAGGAATTTTTTTATATGTAATTTGGACAGATGCTACCCAAACTAAACTGTAGTACGATTGGATCCCACCAGTTTGGTCTCTCGTGCCCAAATTGGTCTATACCCTGTAGTTTTGTTGTCTTGGCCTCACTGCTGAATTAATTATGCTTAACCTCTCAACATTAACTCCTGAAGTTGGTGGCTTCCTCTTTTTTTAGGAGGATGCTGAGTGGTGTACTGGTTTGTGCAGTATACCATCTTTAATTTCCTGTGTGGAGCGCCATATAGAACGCCATTGCCGCACAACGTGCTGGATACAGCTCGCTGGCTATCCAGATAGCATAACATACACTCTAGCCTAGCTTAATAGTCATTTAACAGCTTCAAGAGGATCTGTCTTGACGGTAGATTAAAGAACAGAAAGCCGAGAGGGAGGATAAAGAAAGTGAGACCGGAGATGCAAAATAAATGCGAAATAAGAAATTAGCTGTGTCTGCAGGTTTTGACTTTAAGTTTTTGGTTTTAAACTGCAGACGCAGGCCAAAAGGCTATATATTGCACAGTGTGTTGAGCGGCTTTCATTGCTGTTAATCAGTGTTGCCAGTGAAACCGCTTGAAGAGGCATTTTCTCAAGGCACTGCATATTAAAGGAAAAGCAAGCAGTGCAAAGACTTTACTGTCACAGTAACAATATAGTTGAGAGAGGTGGGTTCAGAGCAATGATTAAAATACTGGATTTGAGTATTATTACTGGGGCAAAAATACTTCATCTAAAAAAAGGCATATGTTTTTAGATAGTTCTATTTTTATATTCACACAATATAAAATGTTTACATTTTGCGGATTTTCATTCATACTGATTCCTTCATGTATTGTGTAATTTTGTGGAGCAAAGTAAACCCTATAGTAATAAGTCTTCACTATGTACATGTACTATTAAAGTGTATATATACTGTGAAACCGACAGAATCTTAAACAGCGATAAAAATTTTTGGTCATATCTCCCGGCACTAACAGTGATTATTTTAAAATGCTGACATTTGATGTAGCAAACATTTTTTTTTTTTGTGAATAAAAGCTATAAACAACACAGGAAGTTGGGGTCCATTGTTGGTTTACATATTACGCAGGATGCGGCAATCAGATTTCAGTCTCACTGAGTGGAGGTGCATTTGATTTGGAGATTGAGCTTGAATCTCTGCTGATGAGCAAGATGTGAAATTAGTTTAAACATTAAAGTCCAGCAAAACTAAATGTGTTCCATTTAAATCAGACCTAAAGAGTAGAAGTAGCTATTAAACCAAACTATTGCTTGTACTGTTTTCATGTTTCTTGATATAATAATAATAATAGGGAGAGACGAGAGATCTGGTTGCCCAAACACTATTTATTCATATAGTAAGGTTGTGCTGCTATTTTAAATACTGGTTTATGGTTTTTGCTGTGCTTTGAGAGAAAATGAAAAGACTAAATGCGATATGTGTGGAAAATGGATCTTTTGTAAAGGAGGATACACGTCCAACATGGCAAAACATATAAAGTAGCAGCATGATCTTGAGTTTGTATCGCGAGCGTGATGTTGAGTTAGCTGGGAGAGATATGTTCTAAAACAGGGACCTAGAAAAACCAAACGTCTCTCAGTTATTACTGGTCATAAGTAATGTCTACTGCTGAGGTGATGAACATGTGAAGCAAAAGTAACCATTTTACGTTAAGCTTTTCTCTTCCCATTAAACCTATTATAAGTAAAAGGCTTAATGTAAAATGATTAGTTTCCCTTTGGACTACATGTTCGTCATTTCAGCAGTAGACATTAGATATGACGAGCAGTAACAGAGAAATGTGGTGTTCCTAGGTCACTGCTTTAGTACATTGTCACGTTGAACATTGTACTTCCCAGCTCTATATGGGAAGGAATAAGCTAAAAGTAAAAAAATATTATTTTTGAAGTTTATCACCATTTTGGAATTGATAAGAAACGGAATTGATAATCAGAATCGATAAAATGCAAACGATACCCAACCCTGAAGCTTACTGTACTGAAATGTCTCACATCTGTTTATTATTTCAACAGCTTCATGCTTTTGCCTCCCTCTTTGGCTAGGCTGAGACTGTTATGCTCAGTTTCTCAAACACATTTTTCTATCAATTGTGTGTGTGTGAAAAGCACTATACAAATATCTTTAAACATCTCAAATCTCTCCAGTTTATATTTTGAATAGAAGATATGCCATATGTTATGTATGATTGTGCCCTCTGGTGTTCACAAATGCAATTGCACATTGTGCACATCTCCATGATGAACATGATTGTGACCTTTTGTGATTTTTGCATCATGGTGCATCGTTACACTACTGTTTTAAAGTACAGGCTTACTTTGATGTGGGGAAAGTATGATCTCTGCCAACCAACTCCTATAACAAACCGGCAAAACACATGATTTCTTGCCATCTAAGGAAAACTTTCTTGTGCTGCTGCATTGTTGTGTGTGTACTCTAGTTCTGTTTGTTGTCTGTATGTGCATATGTTAAATAAAAACACTAAACAGACTTCTGTATCTGCTCTTGTGTTTCAGTGATCAGAAGGTTATTAAGTTGGTTCCTGAGAACCTTCTCAAAAAGAGAAAAGCATATCAGGCAGTTAAAGCAACTCAGGCAAAGCTTGCTTTGCTTGAGAAAAGAAAGGTAAGTTCCAACGTGCCTCCAGTAATAACTCTGTGAGACGAGACTTGTGATGTAAACAGAGGCCTGTTTTTCTAACAGGGAAAGAAAGGGCAACCTCTAAAGTTCGTACGGCTTGAAACGTTTCATAAGAACAGCAAGCGGAGACTTCGGGATGAAGTCCGTCTAGAGAGAGCCAAGGCGAGACCACCTCCACCTCTTCCGCCTGCAAAGAACAGCCTGGCATTTGTTGTGCGCATTCGAGAGTGAGTGACTGTTTTATACACACATGAAATGTATAAACTGTAGTAATATTTTCTGAAAAATTATGTTGATCTTTTCCAAGGATTAAAGGCATCAGTCCAAAAGTGAGGAGGGTTGTCAATATGTTGAGGCTTCGCAAAATCTTCAGCGGTACCTTTCTCAAAATCAGCAGGACCTCTTTGAATATGCTGAAAGTGGTTGAGCCATATGTTGCCTGGGGGTAAGTTGTGCTTGCTTTGTTAGTGGAACTTCAAATGTATTGGACTAGTTTTAATGAGTCAATAAACTTGAGTTTTGAATGTATTTTTGACAGGTTTCCTAATCTGAAGTCAGTACGTGAGCTCATTTTGAAAAGAGGCCAGCTAAAGGTTGACAAGAGAAAAGTTCCTCTTACTGACAACACCGTCATCGAGCAGCATTTAGGTAAGTAATAAATGACCTTTAGATGTATACAACACACACACACTGTCTGGTCTAAAAAAAAAAAAAAAAAAAAAGTCACCACCTGGATTTAACTGAGCAAATAGGTACCCATCGGATAATTACTGCGTTGGTGATTGTTTCAGCTGGCAACAAGTTATTTAACCATAACTCATGCAGTGAGTAGCTTCTCATTTGTTAAACAATCATGTTGAAAGACACATCTAAGGAGATTGCTGAAACTACAAAAATCTGGTTAAGAACTGTCCAACGCATTATTCAAAAAGGAATGTGGTCAGCAAAAAATCTTGGTTGATCGTGATTGGTGATCACTTAAATGTTTGGTGAAATCAAATTGTAGGAAAACAGTAGAACTCAGGGATATGTTTAATAGTGAAAGTAAGAGCATTTTGACACGCATAATGTCAAGGGATTGGGATTTAACAGTGCTGTAACCTTAAGAAAACCACTTGTCAGTGAGGCTAACCGGCAAAAAACAGCTTCAATTTGCTAAGTAGCATAAGGTTTGGACTCTGGAGAAATGGAAGGAGGTCATGTGGTCTGATGAGTACAGATTTACCATGTTTCAAAGTGATGGGTGCATCATGGGAAGAAGAGGCAGCTGAAGTGATCTACCCATCATGCATAGTGTCTACAGTACAAGCCTGTGGGGGCAGTGCTATGATCTGGGGTCACTGCAGTTGGTCAGGTCTAGGTTCAGCAACGTTATGTGCCTAAAGAATGAGGTCAGCTGACTACCTGAATATACTGAACAACCAGGTTATTCCATCAATGGATTTTTGTCTTCCCTGATGGCACGGGCATATTCCAAGATGAGAGTGCCAGGATGCATCGGGCTCAAATTGTGAAAGAGTGGTTCAGGGAGCATGAGACCTCATTTTCACATGGATTGGCCACCACAGAGTCCGGACCTGAACCCCATTGAGAATCTTTGGGATGTGCTGGAGAAGACTTTGCGCAGTGGTCCAAATCTTCCTTCATCAATACAAGATCCTCAAGATCATCAATACAAGGGAAAAATTAAGGCTACTCTGGAGAGAAATTAATGTGACATTGCAGAAGCTTGTGGAAACGTTGACATAGCAAATGCGTGCCGTAATCAATGCTAAAGGTGGTCTAACGAAATATTAGTGTGTGACCTATTTTTGTGACCTTAATTGAGAAGCATCATTATAAAGGTTTCAGTTTGCACTGTAGTTATTAAGTATGTGGTACTGGTCTAATCTCAGAGTCTGCTACATTAGCTTTTCTAGAACACTATTTCCCAAATACTGTGCCACGGAAGATTATCTAATTTCACGTGATTGGTACTCTAAGCTAGCGATATGTAGTTACAGGCAGAGCGATTACATTCTCTTCCACTAGAGGGCAGTAAGATATCAGCTTTGTGTTTAACTGAACAGGCCCAGGTTTCACACTGAGTGAGTAAATTGAGACTAGATTTTCATTATACTTCAATAAATATGCTTTTTGGGATATTTTAGTTTGATGGTATGCCTTGTGATTTTTCTAATGTAACATATGTGCTGTGTCTCAAAGGTTGGGAAACACTGTTCTAGAACATATTTTGAGCTTTAAGTACAGCTATAACAGCAGAAGTGCTTGTATGATTAACCAACCTAAATCAAATTAAATATTCTGGTCATCTTTAAAAACAAGTAGTGGACAATTATGCCACCAAATAGGGCACCTTACATATTTACAGTACGTTGTAATGTAGCAAAAGTATAAGCTGTGTGTAGGTGATGATAGACTGTGAACCAAACCACTGTAAGGCAACTGTAGGGGAAGAATGCAATTCTTCAAAACTTAAAAGTATTTTTTTGCGTGTGTAATTACCACGTTCTTTCAATGTATTTTGCTGTATATTTCAATGTATATTACTATATACAGTGGTACCTCAGTCTCGTCATTAATTCGTTCCAGAAGGCTTGTCGAGAACTGAAAATGACTTGTACAAAGCCAATTTTTCCCATAAGGAATAATGTAAATGGAAATAAAAGTAAATTCCAGACTCTCAGAAAATCCACACTTGATAAGCCATTATATGCATTAATGGAGTTGGATTGTACAGGTGCCCCCTGAATTGCGAAGGGGATATGTTCCAATAAATCCATCATAAGTTAAATGTAACATGAACTGGGCAGTTTAACGAGTGTTTAGTAGAGCGGTCTATGCTGTATCATAGCGGAGCCTATGATAAGTGATGATAAGTTACAGTTTAAAAGACTTAAATTAACTTACCGTATTTTTCGGGCTATAAAGCGCACCAGGTTATAAGGCGTGATATCAATGATCGACTTCTAACGAATCTATTTGCATACATAACACGCACCGGGTTATAAGGCGCATGAAATGAAACAAAACTCTTAAGTTCCGTCGGAAGCTCAGTTTGGTCTTTACCTGGCACAGGGCGTCTTCTTGCTTCCTCCACTCCCGTACCATTGATTCGTTAATGTTGAATTCTCTCCCAGCTGCTCTATGTCCATGTTGTACTTCGTGACTGATAGCGTTGAGTCTGAAATCCGCTTAGAAAATAAATGAATGGATGCACACACCCTAATGCTGAAGCACATACCGTATTACTCCGCGATGCTGCGCATTACGGTGGCCGTAAGCTTTGTAACTTACCAAAGCCGTGTTAAAACATTTTGACAGATTTATGAGCGCCGTTTACCATCTACAATCGGTTGTAGGTCAGAAAGCACAACCAGAATTAATTCATACATTAGACGCACCGCATTTTAAGGCGCACTGTCGGTTCTTGAGAAAATTAAAGGATTTTAAGTGCGCCTTATGGTCTGAAAAACACGGTAGTTGGCCAAACTCATTAACATAAAGCTTATTTTATAATAAAGTGTTGAAAAATCTCATGTAATTTAGTTAGTAATGGATTGAAAGTGAAAGCACTTACTTTTTTGATAGACTCATCGACACTAGCATAGTAGCTAATGGTAACTGCAGCCTGCAACCTCGAGATTCAGGACAGGATTTCCATTTCAGTTGGCTGTCAATACTCTCCTTTTTTAGGTTAGTGGAGAATTATTTGCACTAAGAATACTCTACTGTAGCTGTAAAAAATAACTAAAAACACAACAAACTCAGCACAGGTCGTCACTGAGAAAGAGCTATTGTAATACTGAATAACTGAACCACTGTGTATAGAATCTTGAATCATAAATCGAGTTTCGGCTTTAAAAAGTCATGTGGCTTGAGTCAAGTGTGCAGAGTACTGAACAAAAGACGAGAACCAAACTGGTCAAAATGCGTCGAAGTGGTCGAGAACTGATGTACCCCTGTATTATAATTGTAACCAAACACATTGCAATCCACATGACTGTCTGGGCATACCCTGCAGTAGGCTTGTGAGATTTCACAGGAGCTCAGTCTCTTTCATTGTTTGACCATTGTTCACTTGGCATCTCCTTCATTCACAAGTGCATGTGGTGAGTAGAATCACCTCACAGCTCTGAAATCCCCGGTTCAATTTTATTCCGGGTTTCCTCCGGGTTTCAATTTCCTCCGACATTCCAAAGACATGAATTAGGTTGATTGGTCACTCTGAATTGGCCCATGACTGGTGTGTTGATCTAACCTCGTGTCTGTCGTGAATATAACCGCTGATGCGACGTTAAATAAAAAAAATTCTTATACAATGCAAAGTATACAGGCAGTTGTGTGTAGGTTATATGCAAATACTACACCATTTTATATAAGGGACTTGAGCATCTGTAGGTTTTGGTATTTGCAGGGGGACCTGGAACCAATCCTGCATATATGGAATGCCAGCTGTACCAAATTGTTGTTTGTAAAGCTAATTTACTATTGCTACTCTTGTAGCAATACTTTAATACTGGTATTTGTTCATAATAGGTGTGTAATGATCCCTCACGATCCAAAAAATGTGACGCTGCACATTGTCGAGTTGGACAATGCCTTCTTGTTTATGCCATCTAATGCAGTTGCAGTTTTCGACACCAGAGGGTGCAATCATATGTCATGCTCACAGATCCATACCTCCGTTCTCAGGGAGCTTGTTTATTTTGAATTTCAATTTAAGATATGAGTTCAAATTGGGTGAAACTGTTACAATAGCACATTTCCTTGTAGTAGCATTATTTAAAACTAATTTTCTTTAATTGCAGGGGACTAAATGTTGTTGTCGTTTTGAAATTATGCAAGGAAAGTACATATTTTTAATTGTTAATCTTCGGAAATTAAGGAATGTTTTTGCTGGGTTATTTAAGATATGGTGAAGCATTTTCTTTACACTTGTAAACCTCAGTTTCAAGTAATTTTTAAAAATTGCTGGGGACTAAAGGTTTTTTTTTTTGTGTGTGTGTAAAGGCACATACAAGAAAATTGGCATTGTTTACAGAAATAATAAAGGATCGTCTTTTATCAAATCTCATTCAATAATCGTGAGTAAATCAGGTCGTTAACTTAATGTGAATCAAATGGAATCTTAAGCAGTGTGCATCATTACATGGTACACGAACGTATGTGAATTAACAAAGCATATGTGTAAACTTATTGCTCTGTCTGACATGTAAGGTGCCTTTCCAATTCACACATTTTCAAACTGATCTCATCTATAAGAGAACCAGAGACTTTTATTTGCAATTTATATTCGAGTACTTGGTGTATTCAGAACCTTATGATATAAAACAAGATTACTGAATTTGGGTGCTGTATTAGAAAATTCATTAGTGTGTCACTTTATTCCCTTTAGGGCAGTATGGGATCATCTGCTTGGAAGACCTCATCCACGAGATCTATTCTGCTGGAAAGAATTTCAAGATGGTGAACAAGTCCCTGTGGCCATTCTCCTTGTCCGTACCTCGACATTCTGCCAGAGATAAACTCGGCCTTTTGAAAGAGATGGGGGAGCCAGGACCACGCGCAGAGGACATTAACAGCGTTATTCGTAAATTCAATTGATCAAGGGTTGACTTGATCAGTACTGTACTGTTTTTCATAGCCAGTTACTGGCACTGCATTCTCTTTCCAGTTCAGAGGAACAGATAACATGCTCTGCAAAGTAATCCAACAGACTCAAACTGTCCTCAAGAAGAAATGATCAAACAAGGTTTTTCTTGAATAGGGCACAGGTGTATCCTTATGGATTAGGCCTACTCATGAACTAACTGATGTATAAGTGGTGGTTCTCCATTGAATGCATATTTTAGTCTAGACTTGTAGGCCACAGTTTTAAATGGGCAATCACTGTTCATATGTTGTTACTTTCCTGACAGACTGCAGAGGCCAATATTATTCGTTATTTCAGAACATCAGTAAAATAAATGG
>JAJAGP010000436.1:285308-416066 GCA_025084515.1 Ancistrus triradiatus | reverse complement strand
TCATGTCTGTTTGTTCTCATTCTCCCACAGTCAAGGGCACAACATGGGGGCTCATCTCTCAAAAGGGTTAGGGGGCAAAGTTCTACCTGCCTGTCTATGATGGCAACCTAAAAGCATATCCTATGACCCAATCTATCAGCCACGGCATGTGTTGAGCAAACCTTGATGTGTTAGACTCAGCTCACAACCCTCTCTATCAGCAGCCTTAATAATTATTAATCTAATCCAATTGTCATCTATTTTTATGGCTAGCTGAGGTCATTTAAAGGGGACACTGTGATGGGATAGACCCTTCCATTTGGGGGAAGAAAGGAAGTGAAACCAACTTTGGATTTATACCATCAGTTGTGCCAAACAAAAGGTCACATCCAGAGATTTCTGATTCATGATCATTCACCACAGATCTAGCTCCTTCACTTTTTGTGTGTTTTTAGTCTACAAATGACAGAGAACACTTAAAACTCTTGCGCATACGTAGTCCACATACACAGTTCTAAGGGTGCCGATGAGTCTGCATGTATTTTGAGCCACATAATCACAGAACCCATGAATGTAGCATCTGCATACTCCTCCATACAAAAGTTCTATCCCTCAAAAAAAGGCAATTTATGTTGCTGCCACATTGTTTTCTTAGCTTTGTCTAGAACTACACAAGAAATATCTAAAGACGACCAGGCTCCATAGTGCATAAATCAGTAGCTTGTCTTTGCGGTCCCTTGAAAACCTGCTCTATATCATATTTGACGATGGCCCAGTGCCATTCACGAAAAGCCAGACGCTAGCGGGTGGTCTGTCACATAAGGGTTAAATATGGTTCAGTCTGCCCTGCCCTGAATACCAGGATTTATTAGTAAAAAAGTTGTTTGCTATATGTCTTTTCTTGCAGCAAAGGAAATGACAGTTATTTTGAAAGGACATTAATGTTCTGAGCATGAGCTAATCTATCATATGCTCATTTTACTAGGCGGTGTTGATTGAAGTGTTGGATTCAGTGAAAGGAAATTCAAAGCAAAAGACTGGAAACATATTTCATATCCAGACCCATTTCAACAATATTAGATCACTGCAAATGTTGAGGTTTTATACGAAACATAGCTGAAACGTTAGCCAAGAAAAGTAGTTTAAATAAAATAGGTAATTTAAAGCACGTAGAGTGGATGAAGGCCGTGTCCATCAAAGATGACGCATTCGGCACACAGTGCATTTACATACACTTATTAATCCAATCATAGTCGGATTTCTGCAGATTATTCAAGTGGTCATGTATACAGCATACTCTGATCTAGAATGGGATTTTATTTCAGTAATCTGATTTCTCATAGCATGTATACCCAACTTTAATTGGATTTGGCAGTCATCGCATGTGGGTAGGATGGCTAGTGGGAAAAAATACAGGGTTGCCAGATCCGCTTATTGTTAGAGATATGTCTTCTTTTGGGCTTATTTACATAGACCAGGTGGGGGATTCTCTTGTGGAATCTGGCAACCCTGGAAACGCAGCATCAAACACTTTGTGGAGACTCCCCAATATATACTCAAGAAAATGAACTATTTGATTATTTAATTAAAAGTTGAAGTTTACCTGACATCTTTCTGTGAGATTATTGGCTGGTTGCAAAGTAGAAATCCGATTATTGCCTGGGTCATGCAAACCTAGAGGTTTCCCATTATCTGATTACTACATGTACACTCGATCGGATTACAGACAAAATCTGATTTTCTGCAGTTATTGGATTATTAAGTGCCCATTTTCACAAACCTCTAGGCTTCGGTCCTGACCTGATATCACTTAGTGGCTGATGGGAAGTCTTTCCCCTACTCTACTTTTGTCTCCATTGTCAAGGCGTAAAAAGGGCAGCATCTCCATAGATCACCCTGACAAACTGCCTAATGGCCATTCCCACACAGACAAGATAGACATCAGCCAGGTACACAGCCATGGCAACGAAGGAGGCTTTGAGAACAAGGCCCGATGGGAGGGGGCTGTAGTCCCGCAGTGTAGCACTACAGGCCGCCGCTCACCTTTGACATGGCCCTGTGAATGGGAGTTTGTTTTCCGATTGCTATGCTCCATCTTCACGTTGCGGCTCACAAACAGGCAGTAAACAGGCGGCCAGCAGTTCAAAGCAGGCGCAGAAAACTGAGGTCCCCACTTCGGCTGTGTTCACATGAGAATCAATCTGTTTTGAGTCTTTGAAGTGGGAGCGGGATAAAGGAATAACGGGGGCCTGCTCTGAAAGGGAGACAAGGAACGAGGCTGAAAGAAACAGCAGTGCTCGCCACCACCCCTCATGCATCATACCAACAGTATGCTGGAAACCATGTATGAAACAAGCTGCAAAAATAAAATGAGCTACAGTACAAACTAAGTGGCTTTCTGAATGCACTGTATATGGGTGCATACTACTGCTTGTCCAGTCCCGGGGAATTTTTATTTTGGATGATTTTGATTCATTTCCTGATTCTTTGAGTAATGCAGAGACATGTCAGTAGAGCATTTTGAATGAACTGAAGAACAGCAAAATCTAAAATGCCACCTGTCAATCAAAATTAATTCTTGCCCATCTTGCTTTTTCTCCATTTAATTCACAGGTCTCAATGTGTAAAAAACTAGTGAAAGGATCACCGTTTTATTTGCGTTGCTGTCGGAAAAACGAAGACGTCTGTCAGCGGGCAGAGAGACAATGAGAGGCGGAGAGAGACACTTTTCGCCTCTTTCTGCCTTTTTATTCCAATACAAACACAGTCGGACAAGCGTTCAGGTTTCAGCTAATTAAGCTGTTTTAAGAAGAGCTGGTCGAACAGTGACATCTTGGCGGGGAAGCAACAAGTCAATGGGCCAATACAGAAGAGGCAACATTTATGGGGTGGCTAGGGCCATTGTCTGCAGCCTTGCAGGATCTTTTCTACTTGACCGCCTTTGCCTGAGTGACCTGTACAATAAGAAGAATGCAAAAGGCTAACTTCTACGCTGGACACAAAAGGGGACCGTCACAGAATAAAAATTTCATGCTGCTGGGATGTGACTCTTCTGCGCCAAGATTCCACAGATAGTCGGTTCACTTCACAGGGACCTGTAACTCACTTCTACAGGAGTGCACGGCTTTATTTTTTGTCACCCTAAATGTTCTACCTACAGGACAAGTCAGGACAAGTCAAGTCAGATATATTTATATAGCGCTTTGTACAAAGCAGCTTTACAATTTTAGATTCTTAACTCTAATATCTAAGGCCGATCCCAAATTGAGCAAGCCTAGGGTGACAGTGGCAAGGAAAACTCTAAACTCTTATAAGGAAGAAACCTTGGGAGGACCAAGACTCAATGGACCCAATGTCCTTGGGTGGCTTAAATGATAAATGTAATAATGGAACTAATGAATCTAGTCAAATAAGTGTGTAATAAGAGTTCAAAAACAGAAACTAAGTAAATCTTAACAGATAAATACAATAGAAATAAGTATATTGGCATTATTTAGTCCGGTACATAGAGTCACTTTAGGAACTTGTACCTACATACCTTTTGTGTTAAACAGAGGTTAGTCTCTTTGTCCTCATGTTACAGTTATGGCATGAATCTGGATTTTAACCACACATTGAGAGTTGTAGTAAGCGTATGAACTGCATGCTAAGCCCCGATGCCATGCTGAAGACATGATCTGCTAGTGCCAGAACTTTTTAAGCATTTTTTTTCCGTAAGACTTTAGGCAAAAACTGTCAACACCACCTGTCACTTCTTCAAGCCCTTCCAGCATCAGCGTTTTGGTGTGAGCCATGTGTTGTCATAATGTAAAGCCATTACAGCGAGTGTTTAGCACAGTTTTGAACGGAGCCAAAACACGAACAACAAAGTGTGCCAATTATAGAGTCATTTGGGTGTTTGTTGAGCCTGCAAATAGGAGCGACTTAGTCTGGCTGACCATATTGAAAGGGTCAAACAGAACATCTCTCTGTTTTACTGTGCATCCTGTAATCCTTCTCACAATTTGATGCCCAGAATGAAAAGACAAAGAGAGAGTGGAAAAAAACCCCCAACTTTGTTTCTTGTAACAATTTGGCTCCAAATGTCTGTGCACATTGCACTTGCGTCTGTAGCAGCATGTGTTTCTGGGATTGTTCTGGAAGGGAAAATGCCGAAACAGCAGGGAGCAGGAGATAAACAGGCAATTCGTGACTCATTAAAAAAGGCGATGGTGGCCAACATTGTAGAGGGTGTAAGGACCCTCGTTCCAACTGGGCTATAAACTTTTTCTGCACCAGCTGGACCTGGCATCTGTTAGCCTGCGCACAGAGAGATGATCTGGTGCAAATGACATCGGAGCTTGGCATTTAAAAAGTCCTGATATCTTACATAACCGCTCTTATTGGGAACTCGGGGAGCCAGCAGATGAATTTCCAGACTCTCTAGGCTGTTTGCGACACACTGCAGGATGTTGTATGCTATAGTAAGGCAGAGCTTAGGCCATGTTGAACAGTCCTGTGCTGCAAACTGACATGGAATAATTTGGAGTTGTTCAGAAAAATGGCAAAAAGTACTCTCAGACTCTCAGAACTTTTTTTAGTTTCCGTTGTTGTGGCAAAGAAAATACAGTGTTAATGCACAAGAGCCTAAGTGTAATCATTGACATCCTTTATAAACATGAGCTACCTTTATAGTTCAGTATCTAAAGAAAACGTATCAAAAATAAAACTGATTTATAAAGTATTCTTTTACACCAATGGATAACTCAAATCTTCTTTGATTTCTTCGGTGTTTGTAAGGATGTTTACTGCCTCATTAGTATCGGAGTGCACTTCAACAGAAAATATGAAAAATAGATAAGCTGAGCCGATATCCCAGCCAGATTGCTTGAGTCTTTACAGTGTGACAGAAGGCTGACCCTTTCATGCGGCAGCATTAGGGTATAATTTGGACTTTAAGAAACTTTATGAGTCCCTAAACTGATTTTCTGGAATATGAAAACATCAGCATATGGCCGAAGACAGTACTGGGCTAAAGTCAATGTCCCTCATGGAACATACCATGTGGGGTGACATTCATATTAATACTGCACCTTTGGCTCAGCATAGTGTATTGCTTGGGATATGAGAGCAATGTTTTTTGCTGCCAAAAAAGAAGAGGTAAGTGTCACACAAATGCTAACAGACTGACAGAAGCTGCTCTAAAGCTGCCAAAGTTTGTGCCATACTCTGTTCTCAGGGCAGTGCTAAAAACCTGCTGTTGCTCACCCCCCAAAAATTTCAATACTTATGGCGCTGGTTGAAATGGCCAATTTTTGTAGAGTTAGGCCCTAGCCAAGCCCGCCAGGCAGATGGAGTCCAATATGTGACCTTTCTGTGTGACCAGATGTGGTGCTAAACACCCATGAAATCGAATCTCACCCTATAAAACATCTGGAGCCATAGCTTTTTCACCTACCTTAACAACCTTGCTAAGAAAAACGCCACTGTAACATGGATTTTACCAGCTGAGGGTTAAACTTGAATTCTTATCCTACACTTCAAAAGCATAATATGATGTTCACCCAGCTGCACGAATGTGAAATCATGAATTTGTTTGCAGTGTGGGCCCTGGATAATTATTGTAAAAAACATTGGTACAAAAAAACCCCCAGTATCATCTGTATATATATAGTACTGTGCAAAAGTCTTAGGCCACCATTAGATTTGTTTTTTTAGCAGTGGTGTAATAATATTAATATTAGTAATATTAAGAACATACTGTCAACGATTGGACCCAAATATTTCGAACATGAATTCGTTACTCCATAACAATCCTTTTAAACTGATGTTCTTTCCAATCTCAGCCATTTCCCCCTGTTCCCATTTCAAAAAAGTGGATTCTTGGCTCCTAGCCTTCCAAAAATTCATGATCGAGCTTCTTCAGACTGTTGAAGGGTCAACTTGGCATTCTGATGAAGATGCCTAATGCTGCTGTTGCTCAAGTGTTAGGGGAGGTAACACTAAACACATGCATTTGCAGACTGTATTTTCTGGTTGCATTTTAATTAAAAGACAAGAAATAATTGTATATGGTCATTGTACCATTGCTAAAACACTGGTATATCTAATCTAATGGTGGCCTAAGACTTTTGCACAGTACTGTATATCTCTTGGTAGTTTCTCTCTCTCGCTCGCTCTCTCTGTCATTAACAATCAAAGGCAGGAAGCCCCGCCTCCTTCAGTCAGGCATGACAGGAAGACCTGTCAATCACTTGAGCTGCAAAGCAGTTTGATACAGCCTTGCTCGACATGGGCTTGTCACGGGCTGATGGACATGTGCACTTTCCCACCTTGTAGGGGGCCACAGAGTGGCTGTGAGAGCAACATGGACATATTTCAGGTTTTTGCATTAAAAAAACCTAAACTCTACAGAGGATTGTGTATGGATATAAAAAATGAGCATATTTTATGTCCTACTCTTGATGTAAAATACCTTTAGCATTCACTGGACGCAAATGAAACCCATCCATATCTATACGCTCTTCCATTTACGACGCTTTACCCCAAATATTCCTGTGTATTTTATTAAAGAAGTACAATCATATAAAATGTTCTAAAACCTGATTAAAAATAATGTGACAATTTCACAGTACAACAGGCAATTGGAAATTATTATGCTTACTGAGGCAATCTAATGACTCTAAATGAGCCAGTCACGTCTCCAGACTGCCTCAGACATCTCCAGACACCAATTGCTATATAGGTTGCATATTAGGTTTCATTTAGTACTTTTAATAGATTTCATTCTATGTTCTCAATGCATAGACTGTGTTTGCCTATATTTTGGCTTAAATTAAAGGTTGCTTAACCCGTTTACCTTAAATACTGTAAGTTTCATGGCTTTTTTATTCTAAACAAAAGTCATAATGTCTTGACTGATGGCTCTGAAAATCAATATTGCCTACTTTGAAAACTAAAATATAATGAGTGTTTAATCGTCTTTGACCATAAAAGTTTAATGTACCTAACACAACGTAACAAATCTTTTCTCTCTCTTCTTGCCACAAAAACAGCCTGGCTTATACCGGTTAAGAGAATGGTTACAGGGTATTTCCCTTCTCTCCTCTCCTCCTCCTCCTCCTCCAGTCCTGCCTATTTTTTTATGAATAATTAGTGATGTGTGTCAATATTGTGCCCTATAGTAACCATATGGTTAGCCCGGGCAGACAGGCAATTGTTTGGTGCTGTGAAATATTGTGTAACCCCGTGAGTTGTGGAGCCAGTGGAAACAGGAACTGTTGCTCAGACTGACAGTTACATTGTCTGTATGAATAGGGGAAACTTCTGAGGAAAAGACACAAGTGGACCCAGACAGAATGTCCTGACCCTAGAGAGAAAGGCCAATTTGACATGGTATAGGGTCGTCCATTTTTTCCCACCTACAAGCATTAACCATTAGATCCATGACATAGGAAGAGGTGTACTGGATCCAGAGAGGTTTTCAGCCGTCTAAAAAAGCTTCTTTTTTTTTTTCTCCCATTGTTTTGTCCACTTTATTTGGCCTTAATGAATCATTAAGCTGCTATTTAACACCCATGATGTAAAGGACTAGCCCATTAAGCAAATGCTCGGAGCACTGGTAAACAAAAGAAGTTAAAGAAATTCAGTTGCGTTTAATCGAGTCCTTGGTAGTCTGTTTACAGAATATCCCAATGAAACGTATAAAACTTGCTAAATTGGTTACCACACTGCCCTGTTGTTCAGATGGTCTGCATTCAGCCCAAATGTCACTCCAAACTAGAAAACAGTTGTACCAGTCTCTTTGCCAAGATGCACCCATCAGTGCACCAAGTCGTGTATTGTGGATACATGTTGGTTTTTCTTTTTGAGTAGGGTAATTTTATGCCACTGTGAGAAAGTGTTTGTGTGAATTATCTGATCGGTAGTCATTTCTTCCCTACTGCTATTACCTTTAATCCTCCTTCAACTAGCAATTACCATTCTTTCAGAAATAATCTGCTTTGTTGCTGATGAAAGGGAAGCTAAAATGATGCCAAGCAGGCCTTTATCTTAAAAATAAAGAAGTACAATTAAAGCCCATGTCTCTTTGCACAGCATTTGATCTCACACAAAGCTTGCTCTCCCTCTTTGTTTTTTTTTTCTCCCTTTGGGAGGGGAACATAGCATGAAGTATAGCGATGGACCTCAAGGCAGGCAGTAACAGGCATGGCGTGCCTCTTGTTTTTGCTCAATCAGAGGCATTCTTCATCACTGTTTGGACTGTGGCATGATTTATTTGTCTACGCTGACCCACGTCCCCTCCTTAATTACCCTGGGACAAGCTCAGACAGAGGCTCTTGACACTGGCAGAAAGCCCAGCCACTTTGGCTCTTGGGACCAACTGTTGACCTGATGGCCAAGGAGGGGTGAAAGGGAGGATGATGGGTCCTGGATATATCCAGCATCCTGAAACCAGGCTCTCCACAGTGGCCGGAGCCGCTGGTCCATAGCCTCTCACTGCCTTAACGTGGCATTGAAATGCGTCTGTGAGAGGTGAAAGCAAGCAGCATTCTCAAGCCACCTTAGATAGCTGGAAATCATTGACTGGAAGAAGCCAGCGTACACCATTACCTCGGCGACACCCTCCATCAAACGCCTACTGTTGCCGTTTTTTACGCATTAATCCATAATGCTGATCAGCATGGGGCTTTGAACACGCAAAGCTCGGGAAAATCGACTGTGCGCTCTCCAAAGAAAGTAAAGAGAAATTCATTTCAGCTGTGAACATGGAGAGATCATTATGATGTCTCATTTGCAGGGGATGCCATATAACGGCACAACGTGAGCAAAAGCAAACTAATTACCAGGAAAGTATCTAGAAAGGGTAAACATTTAAAAACACAGCATGAGACCCCAGACTACATTTAAGATGTTTTCCCTTTTTTCATCTAGCTGTATTTTCTTATAAGCTTTGGCAATAGTAGGCATTGTGTTCAGTATGAATATGCTCTATTGCTTTATATTCTTTGTTTTATTATAAACGTCATATTATTCGGTTTCATTTATCAATGTCTATATCATTTTACATTTTATGTTTATGGATTATAATTTCGTCAAATATGTTCTCTCTTGTAATTTTTATTTTTAGGTTCTGTATATTTATTACTACTGTATATTTGTACTGAATATAA
Source organism: Ancistrus triradiatus (assembly GCA_025084515.1). Lineage (NCBI taxonomy): Eukaryota > Metazoa > Chordata > Actinopteri > Siluriformes > Loricariidae > Ancistrus > Ancistrus triradiatus. Next base: position 406,935 of record JAJAGP010000436.1, on the reverse strand, counting down.
CACTGTATATTTATTATAACTATTAGTACTTATTAATTAACTTTATCTCACCCAATCTTACATACTGTATATCATCTAGGCTGCCCAAGGAGATTGGCTTTGAGTCTTGGTCCTCTCCCAAAATGTCTTCCTCATCACGTTTAGTCCACTGTTGCCCTAGGCTTGCTCCATTAAGGGTTTATGCCTAGATCTTTGTAAAGCTGCTTTGAGACAATATGCCATTGAATACAGCTATAAATGATCACTCACAAAGGAGACTAGTATTGAATTAAGAACAACTTAAATTGCTTTAAACCTATCCAGTCAATATTTGTCTTATTTTATTTGCTGTAATAAACAAAATAAATCTATAAACGTAAATATACAGTACTATGCAAATGTGTTAGGCCATCATGCCTCCATTAGATCTGTTGTAGTATAATGACCATACATTTGTTCTCATATTATTCTCAATCTCCTTATTGAAATGCAGCCAGAAAAAAACTTCTATAGGCTACAGTGGCAGTGTTTATTGTGATGTCCCCTTACATTTGAGCAATATCAGCATCTGGCAGCATCATCTGGATGCCAGATTAATCCTTACAGTCTGAAGAAGTTTGATCAGGAATGGTCTTTTTGGAAGGGTAGCAGCCAAAAAAACCACCTGGAAACCACAACAAAGGCCAAAGCTCACAAAGATGAAGGTCAGTAGAAATGAGTATTATGGAGTGACGAATCCAAGTTTGAAAGCCTGGGTTACAATCATGGACCATATTTTATATATGATCATTATACCATTTCTAAAACAGCAAATCTAATGGTGGCCCAAGACTTTTGCACAGTACTGTATATTTCACATTCCTTCAGTACACAGTTATGATGCCACTTAATAAAAGCAGCAACAAGCCATAACCAATCGTATGTGATAGACACCTCAGTTAACTGGGCGTCGCTCCTCCTATGAAAATGAGAACAAAGTGAATGGTGCTTAAGCTGCCATTTAAAGTATGCTCCTTAAAGTTAAGGACCATTGACTGCTGACAGATAAAAGTAAGGTACCCCAACTCTGTTCTATTGTGAACAATACTCCGGGGCTATTCTGCAGGTGTCCACGGCATCACACACTCATGTCCACACACAGCTTCCTCCCTCTCTCGCCCCACTTGCCTGCAGTTACCTAGGAACCTGTGTCTGGGGGTCTGAGTAATGCTTCTGTACAAAGCAAGTGACAGCAAAAGTGTGGAGAGAGTGATGGGATGTCCCACTGGCCCTGCCTCAGTCCTTCCCTTGAAATGAGACCCCCACCTTCTCTACAGCTTGCCAGCACTTAAAGAGGAAGCACTTGAAACTGCACTTTCCTCCTCTCATGTGAGAGAGGACTAATGTCTGATTGTAGCCTATTTTTAAACTTTAAATAGCTATGCACGCTCATTTATTAAAGAGCAATTCATTAAAGCACGGTGCATTAATGTGCATTTCTCCGCAAAATCATACTTAAGCATAATACAAATGCACAGTAGCTAATTCCATGAGCTCTAACTTTTGCTGATGTCTGTAATTCCCACACTGCCTCACACACGCACACCCTTAAGACCCCCTCCTCCTCCTCCGAAGCCAGCATAAGGAGCCCGCTGGGCAGAAGCGCCATTCTCGCTCCAGGGGAAGGCAGCCCTCTGCACGGGGGCCTTTTTGTCATGCGGCCCCTGGCCCCTGGCCTTGAGAAGTTCCTTACTTCTTCTTGCACGTATATACACTTCACTCCAAGTCTGCACTTCCCTTTGTTTCCCGTAAAGGCAGGAGAGCACAGGGAAAAAAGCCGAATGTCGTTTCAGAGTTACCGCGACGCCAAGTGATTTAAGAGCAAGTCTATCATGGGACAATTGCTGATGTCTGTCCCTCACAATTTTGTGGGAGTGGGAATCGTAGCAGTTGACAAACTTTCCCAGAAGACCAACTTATTTTGTTCACTCAACAAAAGTTTACATCAGTCAACAGAGATGGTAAAGAAGTTCAAATCACCAAAGGCGTAACAACTAAATGTAAATAAATACTATGTCCTTTAAATAGTGGTGGTGTAACAACTGTTTGATGTTGTGGGAAATAGAAAATTTACAAGGAAGACCAGTGCTTATACTGTAAGCCAAGCATAAATAAAGAGTAAGACCTTGCAACTTAATATACAGTGATGTTTGAAAGTTTGTGAACCCTTTAGAATTTTCTAAATTTCTGCATAAATATGAAATGATACAAAAATATGATACTTGGTCATTTATTTATTGAGGAAAATGATCCAATATTACATATTAGTCAGTGGCAAAAGTATGTGAACCTCTAGGATTAGCAGTTAATTTGAAGGTGAAATTAGAGTCAGGTGTTTTCAATCAGTGGGATGACAATCAGGTGTGAGTTGGGCACCCTGTTTTATTTAAAGAACAGGAATCTATCAAAGTCTGCTCTTCACAACAGATGTTTGTGGAAGTGTATCATGGTACGAACAAAGGAGATTTCTGAGGACCTCAGAAAAAAAAGAGTTGATGCTCATCAGGCTGGAAAAGGTTACAAACCATCTCTAAAGAGTTTGGACTCCACCAGTCCACAGTCAGACAGATTGTGTACAATAGATGAAATTCAAGACCATTGGTACCCTCCCCAGGAGTGGTCGACCAACAAAGATCACTCCAAGAGCAAGGCGTGTAATAGTTGGTGAGGTCACAAAAGACCCCAGGGTAACTTCTAAGCAACTAAAGGCCTCTCTCACATCGGCTAAGGTTAATGTTCATGAGTCCACCATCAGAAGAACACTGACCAACAAGTCAAGTCAGATTTATTTATATAGTGCTTTTTACAATGGAGCATTGTCTCAAAGCAACTTTACAATTTTAGATTATCTCTTAATATCTACGTCCAATCCCAACAACAATGGTGTGCATGGCAGGGCTGCAAGGAAAAAGCCACTGCTCTCCAAAAAGAACACTGCTGCTAAAGATCCCGTGGACAAGCCAGAAGGCTATTGGAAGAATGTTTTGTGGATGGATGAGACCAAAATAGAACTTTGGTTTAAAAGAAAAGTGTTCTGTTTGGAGAAAGCAAAACACTGCATTCCAGCATAATGACCTTATCCCATCTGTGAAACATGGTGGTGGTAGTATCATGGTTTGGGCCTGTTTTGCTGCATCTGGGCCAGGACGGCTTGCCATCATTGATGGAACAATGAATTCTGAATTATATCAGGTTATTCTAAAGGAAAATGTCAGGACATCTGTCCATGAATTGAATCTCTAGACAAGCTGGGTCATGCAGCAAGACAACGACCCTAAGCACACAAGTCGTTCTACCAAAGAATGGTTAAAGAAGAATAAAGTTCATGAACATGTTTTATTTTGAAGAATGTCTGCCTTTAAGACTTCAAGTGGTCATGTCTGCACAATCTGGAATTATTATTATTATTATTATGTTTTACATTTAATAATAAAAATGGATAGAATGGATGTTGTTGGCTATATTCAGTTGACTATATGTGGTGACTTCTGTTTGAGAGAAGAAGGGAAACATAATCATCATCATCATTTCCTTCCAAAAGTTACATTGCCTTAGTTTGACTAAGAATATAATATAATAATCATTAATAATAATTTTAGGTTATATTTAATGTAATGTTATATTTGACAAAATGTTTGATGAAATATATTATTTATTAATATATTATATTATATTATATTATATTATATTATATTATATTATATTATATTATATTATAATGGAGGGGTTGGTGTCAGAAACGATACTTTGAAACAACAGGTAACATTGCTAGAAAGAAAGGATCTGGAAGGCTTTCAGCCCCTTCAAGCAGGAAGAAATCAAGAGGCTGCTGAAATGTACTGTTCTCAAAGACAGGAAAAATGCCCTAATGAAGATCAGCAGAAAACAAGATAGTTTCAAGAAGAACAGCAATCAGAAAGTTGTCTAATGAAGAGTTTGTGCATTTTTCTGGCAGAATATGGAAAGTTGGATTCAGAGAGGTTCAGTAGAGTTGGGTGGACGGATGAATCATGATTTGCCTGGTGATGGTCCAGAGAGATGTCTTCGAAGGTCTGGTGAGAAATACTGCTGGATGCATCTCTACCACCATTAAGCATGCAGGTAGAGGTGTTATGGTGTGGGTAGCCTTTTCAGCTGCTGGTAGTGGTGAGCAGCTTTACTGGGAAAAGTCAATTAATGTTTTTGGAGTACAGGAAAATATTACAGAAAGGCTTGCATACCACAACTGAATAACTGTTTACTAAAGTGGAACGATGTTAATTTTCCAAAAGACAATGTTTCTGCTCACACTGTGAAGACCACTAAGAACTGGCTTGAGAACAAGTACATCAGGCTCATGTTTTGGCCTGGTCAGAGTCCAGATTTGGACCCAGTAGAGAATATTTGGTCTCATATTAAACGCACACTAACTGGAAAACATCTCTTCAACTACTCTTCAACTATACAAAGCCAACACCACTGAGTGGAACAACACTGCCTCTTCTTTCTGCAAAAAGCTGTCCAACAGTTTACCCAGAAGACTTAGCATTTAAGGAAATCTAAGAGAGAGGCTTACCCATACTAAGTTACTTTATCTATTTGCTTAATTCTTCCCAATTTCCTAACTAATTATTTGCTGTTGAGACCATAAAAGCGTAATGTTTTGCAATTTTTTTGTTTGACCTGTTTATTTATTTATTTTTTGGCCCAGGAATATATGTGACTGTATCATATTTACCATTTTCACAAAATACCAGAGACAGCATATGACATTATCTAAAGATGTTTACCTATGTATACCAACAAAAATAAACTCACATATGTAGATAACTGATTTTGAGTAAGAGTTACTGAATAATCAGCATTTGCATCACCGTATAATCCTGTACATAGCCTGTACATCTACTGAAACAACTTAAAATGCAAGCCATTGTTCTTGGTTTTTCTTGTTTACATTTACAGCATTTAGCAGACGCCCTTATCCAGAGCGACTTACAACTGATACGGTCTTACAATCCAAGCAATTGTGGGTTAAGGGTCTTGCTAAAGGACCCAACAATGGCAGCTTGGCAGAGGTGGGATTTGAACCCTGGACCTTCTGGTCCATAGTCCAGTACCTTAACCACTAGGCTACCACAGTCCATTTTGACAAGAAAAATCTGTCTCTGTTCTCGGCGTTTGCTCGGTATTCGGCGCACTTGCTTAAACTTGTATGAGTCAAGCCTTGCGACTTGTTTAAGCTGCAACTCGATTCACAGTTCATGATTTACGATTCACAATTCAGTATACAGTGATTCAGGTTTACAATCACAGTAGTCCTTGCTCAGTGTGTTGCCCTTACCCTGTTGTGTTTATTGTATTTTTCTTTATTTTTTTACATCTACAGTACTGTATGCTTAGTGCAAATAGGTCTCCATGGTTCCTAAAAAGGGATTACAGACAACCTAAAGGAAACTGAAAGGAAACCGAAAGGAAACAGGCTGCAATTAGCTTAGCAGCTATGCTAGCACCCTGAGTTCATCAAAAGAGTAAGTGTTTTTTCTTTGACTTTTCACTTTCAATCCATTACTCACTAAATTACATGAACTTTATGAGGTTTTTCAACACTTGGCCAACTGTAGGTTAATGTATAAGTGTTTTAAACATTAACTTACTTATCATTACTTATCATGGGCTCCGCTATTATAAGTATAGTACGCTTTACCAAACATTCGTTTAACTCCTCAGTTCCTGATAAATTTGATAATAACAATGATAGATTTGTTGGAACGTGTCCCCATTTTACATCAGGGAGCACCTGTACAGTGTGGATTTTCTGGGGGTCTGGAACGGATTAATTCAATTTACATTATTCCTTTTAGGAAAAATTTGCTCAGTACTCGTCATTTTTTGGTAATTTGCACTGTCTCCGTGAATCAGTGTTTCTCATATTTCCTTATGGCATATGTAAGGCTCATGTAATTTTGCTATAAGCACTGACATATCAGAGCCCTTTTGTTTTTCACCCAGATTTATTCAGCATATTTAATTAATTATGAATGAAATACCATACTGCATCAAAATAGTTTAAATTAATCTGATCTTAAATCCTAAACCTTAGACGTGCATCTGGGCATAGCCCTTTATGTCACTTCTTGGGTATATTCTATGCCCCAACCAGAAATGGTATTTCAGGTTTTGACCTAACCTTACAATGTACCTTTTGATCCCTGCAATTAATCCTCTTTTCTGTTTCTTTTAACTTCTTTTAAATTCTTTCTGTTTTCTTTCTTAGTTACTTGCTCTATAAATTGTCTTTGCCCTTTATATGAGTATATTTTCATAGAAATATGAAGGAAATAATATTAATTTTAAACTTGAACATAATGTTAATAGGCTTATCTGATTTGTAATTAATTGACACAAATGCATATTCATCACTACAGATACAATAATTACAATTTTGCATTCATAACACTTAAAAGGGTGTGATGTTTTGCCTGAAAAATATTGCGAAGCATTTTGTCAGGAATGGTGAATGTTTCTTTCTGCCAGATGGCTACAAACACATAGGCTTATTTCATGAATCTAATTAAAGGAGCTGACTTTAATCTAGGCTTTGTTTTCTTAGTGATGCTTCCTTTGTTTTTATTATGAATATGCATAAGTATAGTTGTATACATAAGGCTATGCTGTTAGATATTTTAAGTAAAGGGTATAATGAGGAATTACTATGAGGAAACTTGTCATTGTAAATCAGATTGAAAAGTAATGCTTTTCATTGTTGACCAGTCTAAAACATGCCCAAATGAAAAGCAAAACATGTATTACACTGTTCTTGCATTATATCATCTTGATGGTGAAAAACAATCAGTAGGAATTTCTTTGGAGCTAAACAGGGCAAACTAAATGTATGCATTGTATTGATCTAAAATGATATAATCATAAATCTAGTCATTTAAACAATATGTAAACTGACTGAAGGTATGAATTGCATAGTTCAGTGGAAAGATGATTCGTAAATAATCTCATTACTAAACTGTCTGTTTCTATTAATATGCAACATTTGTCTTGATAAATGCTTAAGTGTTCACTGAAAGTATTGCAGGTTATTAAGAAAGGCTCCCAATGGCCTAGAAGATTAGTTAGACACTATAGAAGCTTATCAGTAAGTGATGATGCCTCCTTAACCTAAAATTTTTGTAGCAATGTTGGCACCTTCAGGGCACAAGGAGTGACACATTAAAACTCAACAAATGTAGTCATCAGTATGTACATAATGACACAGGATTATTCATTATATTCATTTTTTTTCATTTCTTCTTTAACATAACAATAAAATGAAATCTGCGTCACTAATGGGTGCTGTTCATAACACACCAAATTAAGCTTTTCATGACAACTGATATAAGCGTCCATAAAAGCTGCCATAAGTCACATGATCACACTCGTTAAAACACCAGGGGCGTCATCAGACCCACTTTATTGTGGCACGTCCCCCTGTAAAATGTTGCTATGTCCCACTTTTTTTTTTTAAAGAAAAGTCAATTTTATCTTGGATTGTTGAGCAGAACTACAGGTCACCCCACGCACATTTACTACAGGCACTACATTTCCCATAATGCTCGGGTATCTTTCCGAAAGCTTGAACGCTTTCAGGCTGAACCAGTTTCTTTCGGTTTTTCTTATAAAAAGTTAACGGACACCTGCAAATATTTAAAAGAAAATCAGCCTCGCTGTAGATGAGGTAATGATAGTTCATAGGTATGTTTAATTAATGCAGTTAATACAAAAAAAAGTATGTTCATTTGTTCTTCATTTCTCGTCCACGGCAAAGTAACGCCCACTTTAGTGTTAAATTACTTAATCTATTTAGAGTTCAAAAGTGTTTTTTTTGCACAGTTGTGCCCCTACGATTGATTGGCAAGCATAGGGGTACAGCTGTGCCTCTCTAAATCATGTGTGTGCCTCAGTACGACAATGTGACAGCAAACTTTATAACTCAGTGTACCGTGTATCACAACTAGATAATTATGTAACGGTACTTTTGTAAAGTGTGCACCATTAAAGTGTGTTCAGTCACTCCCTACACATTCTATAAAGGACTGTGATTTCTCAGTATTTACATTACATTTTGCAGAATGGTTCAAGCAATGTCAAGTATGTGGTGAACAACAATGGACTGCTCTCAATACTTGACACCAAAACCTTCACTTTCCCTTTAAACCTGACCAAGTTGCCATTTACACAGACATTTAGCAGACGCCCTTATCCAGAGCGACTTACAATTGACACAACCTTACAATCCAAGCAATTGTGGGTTAAGGGCCTTGCTCAAGGACCCAACAGTGGAAGCTTGGCAGAGGTGGGATTTGCACCCTGGACCTTCTGGTCCAGAGTCCAGTACCTTAACCACTAGGCTATCACAGTCCCAACACCAGGCTACACAGTATGATGTATTATGGCCATAAAACCCTTTGCCACATGACATTAGAAGTGTAAACGGGACTCAGTGTGGCATTTTCAAAAGGGTCTTCTTTCTTGCCACCCTGCCATATAGACAGGTCTATGTAAAGCTTGTTAGATTGTTGTCACACACACAGACGAGGTGATCTCCGTCAGAATTGTCTAGAATTTTCCTTTCAAGGGTTTTGTGTGATCTCTAGTGAGATTTGGAAAAACTGCAGAAATTTAGAATTTTTGAAATAGGTTTGGAGACTTTTCATGCACCATTAATGTGAATGAAGGAAAGGCTTTCGTCTCACCCCATACTTATACTTCAGTGAAACAATACATGAATGACCACCTAGGAGCTTCTTAACACCCGTTAATGTTAATTGTTTTTTACAGTTGCCAACTATTGCAATACATGAAGCTGTTTCATCAATTTTTTTCTAAATATATATTTTTTTATACTCTCTCGGCCAATTATATGTCTGTTTGAAGCCTGGCAATGGCCAGAAAGCACCACCAGGATTCGAACCCAGATCACTGTGGCAATGGGCTAGCGAATTGCAGCAACACCACCTGCATGTGAATATTTTATATACAGTCACATCACTCTCAGTCAAATACTGTTTTCAGTATTTTCTAAATTTGATTGAGTTAACTTGGTGGGATTCATTTGTCCTCTTTAGAGGGCTGGTAAATGTTTAAGCAATTTCATTGCCTAAATAAAGAAAGAAATTCTTGTGGTGGGTGTGGGGTTTTCTTTTCTAAATTTAATATAAAGACATTTCAGTGTTATAGTTCAGAAAATGTCATTCATTAAAGTATGATACATATTTAATAGGGCTTCATAGTGTCACAACTGGCACAGCTCCAGAGACCCTGGGTCTGCGTGGGTTTCTTGCAAAGACATGCATTAGGTCATCTGGTGTCTCTAAAGTGTCCCAGAGTGACTGTGTGTGTGTGTGTGTGTGTGTGTGTGTGTGTGTGTGTGTGCATTCGAGTTATTCTGCTGAATGGGTGCCGTTTGCTTGCTGTAACTCTAATTACAAAAACAAAACAAAAAAATTAAATTAAGCTTAATTTTCTATAGTTTTTCAGCACTGAATCTAACAACACACATATTTAACTATTCAGAATGAGTATTGGTCAATCTTTGGCAACTTTATTTGGTTTTTACATGGTTTCTCCTGTTACTGTTACTCAGTCTTGTTACTCTTTATATGAGCAAAGACATAAAATGTAAGAACATGGCGTCCATACTATCAGCATGAGAACATTCTAATGATTTACCAAAAATGTGTTTTTACAATGAGCTAATTACATCTAAAAATAATCTAGCCTATTAGGGCCAGCTCCCTTGAGACCCTAAATTGGATTAAGCAGGTATGGGAATGAATGTATGAATGAATGAATGAATATTTAATAATCTATACACAATATATTGTGTAACCTGGTACATTAAACCATAGCATCTTAGGGAAGGCACTGACCATGGACTAGAGAGTTTAAGCCTTTACACAAAGCCTTTGCTGCCACCCAGTGCCTGGTGTTGTGTATGGAGTTAGTGTCTTGGTGCAGCAATACTGTATTTGATTTCTTGAAACCAAAAAATGTGTATTTAAATATTCCTGTTTTTCATTTATATTAAACGATCTGGAATTTAATATTGATTACATTTTTGCAATTAAAAGTATACAAAAGAGGCCATCCAAAATGCTCGAGAAAACAATAGTGAATTACAACAATTACATAATTCAAAACCTATATTCAATTCACAAAAATATTTTGTCCAGGAAGCATCTGTGGCTTGGAGGTTCCCAATTCCAGGATAAACTCCAGCCCACCACATGACCTTGACCAGAATAAGCAACGATTGCAAGTACAGTGGTGCTTGAAAGTTTGTGAACCCTTTAGAATTTTGTATAAATCCTAAAAACTATATGACCTAAAACATCATCAGATTTTCACACAAGTGCTAAAAGTAGATAAAGAGAACCCAGTTAAACAAATGAGACAAAAATATAATACTTGGTCATTTATTTATTGAAGAAAATTATCCAATATTACATATTAGTGAGTGGCAAAAGTATGTGAACCGTTGCTTTCAGTATCTGGTGGTGACCCCCCCTGTGCAGCAATAACTGCAACTAAACGTTTCCTGTAACTGTTGATCAGTCCTGCACACCGGCTTGGAGGAATTTTAGCCCATTCCTCCGTACAGAACAGCCTTCTCTTGAGATTCAGTTCATGGACAGATGTCCTGATATTTTCCTTTAGAAATGCTCTGATATAATTCAGAATTCCATTGTTCCATCAAATGATGGCAAGCCGTCCTGGCCCAGATGCAGCAAAACAGGCCCAAACCATGATACTACCACCACCATGTTACACAGATGGGAATAAGGTTTTTTATGCTGGAATGCAGTGGTTCTCCTTTCCTCCAAACATAACGCTTTTCTTTTAAACCACAAAGTTCTATTTTGGTCTGATCCGTCCACAAAACATTCTTCCAATAGCCTTCTGGCTTGTCCATGTGATCTTTAGAAACTGGGCTTTCTCCTTGCAACCCTGCCATGCACAACATTGTTGGTCAGTGTTTTCCTCTGATGGTGGACTCATGAACATTAACATCAGCCAATGTGAGAGAGGCCTTTAGTTGCTTAGAAGTTACCCTGGGGTCCTTTGTGACCTCGCCAACTATTACACGCCTTGCTCTTGGAGTGATCTTTGTTGGTCGACCACTCCTGGGGAGGGTAACAATGGTCTTGAATTTCCTCCATATGTACACGATCTGTCTGACTGTGGATTGGTGGAGTCCAAACTCTTTAGAGATGGTTTTGTAACCTTTTCCAGCCTGATAAGCATCAACAACTCCTTTTCTGAGCTCCTCAGAAATCTCCTTTGTTTGTGCCATGATACACTTCCACAAACGTGTTGTGAAGAGCAGACTTTGATAGATCCCTGTTCTTTAAATAAAACAGGGTGCTCACTCACACCTGACTGTCATCCCATTGATTGAAAACACCTGACTTTTATTTCATCTTCAAATTAACTGCTAATCCTAGAGGTTCACATACTTTTGCCACTTGTGTAATAGTGGATCATTCAATAAATAAATGATCAAGTATAATATTTTTGTCTCATTTGTTTAACTGGGTTCTCTTTATCTACTTTTAGGACTTGTGTGAAAAGCTGATGATGTTTTAGGTCATATTTATGATGAAATATAGAAAATTCTAAAGGGTTCACAAACTTTCAAGCACCACTGTATTTTTTTTTAGATACAACTTTTAAAACACTTTTGGCTTTGTAAGTGAAAAAAGATAACATAAAAAACAATGAAATCAAATCATATTTTCCTAACCACAAATGTTATTTCTATAATATTACACTTAAAATATGTACAGACATACTTCTAAAATGTAGATGTGTACCCATATTGTGATCTACTTGGTCACCAGACATCATCACTCACTATCATGTTTTTGGGAGGCTCTGCCACAGGTCATTCCTGACTGGGCAGTACTGCCCTTGTAGCAGATGGTAAATTTGAATATTTAACAGTATGTTTAGATTTTGATGATGTTATACTATTTATATTCGTCAGGCAGCAGTAGCAATCTGAATCTGATCTTTTGGGTTCTTTCCAAACCATAAGAATATCAGGTGTAGCAGAAAGAATTTGTACTATTTACATAGTTCCATGCCATTATAATGATGGATGGGTATCAACACAACCCTTAAATACATCGAAACACAACTTGAGAAGAAAAGAGTGGAGGAGATACTGCAATAGAGATGTTTACACATCTAACCTGCAATTGACAGGGAACTGTGACTGAAGATTGGGCCCAATGTCCCAACACTGTTTCTGAAGGCCCCTGGTGACTCATATATCTTACACTTTCAAAAAGAAGCTATTGTACATCAAAAACAATTGAAATAGTCGTGTTTGTTTTGTTTAAAACCCTGTAGAGCACTGGTACATATATACTATACATAATGATATGCAAAGATACTAGACCAAAAAAAATACTATGGGTGATAAGGAAATTCTGAAAACTTGTTTGGATTCAGCATGCAAACAAAATTGGTAACTCTGCGGTGAAATATTTCTGTGACACCGTGGGGAACATCTTACAGCTAGCTAGGTTATTTGTAAAGCACAGCCCTGCTTAGCCAATGTCACTGTGTTTTATTACTAATGGTAAATAATATTACAACCACAAATCAGAAAAAAATTGCACTATGTCTTACAACTTGGTCCTCACAAGGTTTCTTCCTCATAACACTTAGGGAGTTTTTCCTTTCCACTGTCGCCCTAGGCTCGCTATATAAATAAATCTGACTTGACTTGACTTGACTTGACATTTGCAATCAGTATGAACTCAATATACTTCATGTCTTGTCTGGTCAACTTCCTTTCATTTGTTAAGAACCATCCATTCCTGCATTTCAGATCTGCAACATATTAAAAAAAAGTTGGGACGAAGGCAGTTTGGGGCTAGTAATGAGATAACACAACTAAATAATAATGTGATTTCAAACAGGTGATTGTAATCATGATGTGGTACAAAAGCAGTATCCATAAAAGGCTGAGTCTTTGAGGAGCAAAGATGGGCAGAAGATCTTCGGTTTGTCAAGAAATGCGTAGGAAAATTATTGAAATTATTTTCTTTTCCACTTATTCTTGGTCAGAGAGTTTGAATGTTATATAATGTTGTATATAATAGAATGTTATTTCTGCAATATTACACTTAAAATATGTACAAACATACTTCTAAAATGTAGATGTGTACCCATATTGTCATGTACTTGGTCTACTTTCTCAGCACCAGACATCATGTTTGGAATTTGATGTTATATTATTCATCCATTTCATGGAATCCAGAGTCATGGAAAAGCTTGTGTGTTTTCGGTAGCACAGGGTGCAAGGCAGGAACAGCCCTAGACAGGGTGCCAATCCATAGTAATGCACACACACACACTCATACCCCAACTAACACAAACTAACCTTCCACGCATGTCTTTGGACTGTGGGAGGAAACTGGAGCGCCCATAGTAAACCCATGCAGTCACAGGGGGACATGCAAACTCCACAAAGGTAGAGTCCGTGGTGGGGTTGAAACCGGGGTCATGTTAACTGCTGTGCCATCACACCGCCCAAATATTTATATCTATTTAAATGTATTCAGTTTGTTAGTAGTAGATAAAACATTATTGCTGAAAAACTTATAATGTGGAAATGTGGAATGTTATGCTGTAAAACTACTAATACCATCACCAATTTGAACTACTGTCAAAACTACTAAGCTAAACGAAATAACATGTAGATGGAGAAAAACAGCTAATATGAATGATGCCCAGTTTAGCAGATATATGCTTAATCCTAGCTTATAAGACTTATCATTCCTGTCTACCTGAAAACTTTTACTGCAGAAGGATTTCGCTCATCTCATCTTGAGCTCATCTCAGGCATACTTGGTAATGCGTTGAGGCAGAATTCTGCCACTAGTAGGCGCCCTAAATGCACCAGTTTTCATGTTAAGTGCAGGCTACCAAGCAACTAGACATTAAAAGCAATGCATGTAGATAATGACTTTTAAATAGCTTTCCACTGTAGTGACTGCCATCTGGGGTTGAGAAGCTTTAATGAAGTGGCAGGGACTGTACAGAAGATTCATTATTCTTGTTTTGAATCAAAGTATCTCACTTAGCTCACAAGGGAGGGTCTGGGGCCACCCGACCTTCAAATTGCAAGCCCCGATTTCACACTCTCAGGAACTGCCATCTCAGTTCTTATAACTGAGCCACTGGAGCTGCTACTCTAGTTTCAGTGTTGTTAAAACAAACAAAAGGGCAGGAAGGAAGGAAATAGCACATGACGAGGAGAGACACTGAGCAATAAAGTTTGTATAAGATCATTTTAAGGCTTTATACTTTTGTTTAGGCATGATAGACTGGCGGTTCGGCCCACAGTACGCTGTTGCCTACAGTCACCTCTGGAATAGGCTCCTTCCATGACCCTGAATCTTTACTGGCAATTGATTAGCACTCCATTTATTTAAATGTGCTTATTGGATATGAAAATATATTTTGAATTGTACTAAATATAAAATAAAATTCAATTATAATTGTAAAATATGTTGCATTACTATTGGAACTATCCTGTTGAACAACTGAAATATGTCTTGCGTTTGTGCAACCTCACCTTTGTAGTATGTTGAGAGAAAAACTTCTCTTGTGTGTTTGGACAGTCGGTCTGCCAACAGCATCATATGAACAATACAAATCACCACCTTTCATTTTGTGGCAGGATGAACTGGTATTTGCTGTGCTTCCTTAGTTGTGTTGCTCTCAGATTCAGGATGTACTGAATGTTTTACCTGGTGATGGGCCATTCTTATAAGTTTGCTAAACAGCTTGCCTTAAATTGATTCGCATTTAGTGAACAATTGTGACTCCAATCGTTTGTCCCATTTTATATTATATATAATTGTTTATTAATTTATATAAGCGCAGGGCGATGGCTTGGTAAGTGGCATTGAGTTCGTTTACATGCACTTAATAATCTGATCATAGTTAGATTTCTGCAGCTATCTGATTATTCAAGCTGCAGAGGCTGTGGTAGCCTAGCGGTTAAGGTACTGGACTCTGGACCAGAAGGTCCAGGGTTCAAATCCCACCTCTGCCAAGCTTGAGCAAGGCCCTTAACCCACAATTGCTTGGATTGTAAGATTGTGTCAATTGTAAGTCGCTCTGGATAAGGGCGTCTGCTAAATGCTGTAAATGTAAATGTATACTCCAATCTAGAAATCAGATTAAGAAATCCGATAAAGAGATCTGGATTTTACTTCAGTAATCAGATTTCTCATAGCCTCTGTAACAGTTGGATTTGTCAGTCTGCCCATGCGCAGAGCAGCCAGTGGAAAAGAGGAACACTTTGTGGAGTCTCTGTAATCAGTATATACTAGTGAAAATGAAGAATTTGAATAATATTTAGTATTAAAATGTGAAGTTTACGCCACATTCTTCTGTGAGAGTATTGGCTGGTTGCAAAGTACAAATCCAGTTATTGCCTGTGTCATGTAAACCCGGAGGTTTCGCATTACATGATTGCTCAAGTACATGTACACTCGGTGATCGGATTACTGACAAAATCTGCTTTTCTGCAGTTATCGGATTCTTAAGTGCATGTACATTCACCCCATGGTTTGGTCACTCAATGTGCTAGAAGGCTAAATGTCCCCACAAGAATATCACGGTCTGACATTCTGAACATTGTTAGTACATTTTGCTGCTCTCCACGATGTTAACTGCTTTTTACAGAAACGGCAACCTTCTTTTGAAAAACCAAACCAGTCAACGACGAAGGAAAACACAGAGTTTTGACTAGTGAGGACTTTTTCCGGTCCTCACTTCGTTAACTGCAAAAACAATATTTGAAAAAACAAAAGAGCCGAAAGACTTGCGCGCGCGCGTGTGTGTGTGTGCGCGCGCAAACAGTTGTTGTCCACTAGATGGAGCCTGGGTTCTTCTATTCTGCATTGGCAAGCGTGAACGAAAATAAGATAAAATACATCATTTAAATAAATGATGGACTTTGTAACACACAGCTCCGCTTTACACTTAGCAAATGAACCTGTCCTTACCTGTTAGAACATGGAAAACGTTCCATTCTAAGCCAAGGACAGCAAGTTGAAAACAGTACTGAATACTATATGAGAATAGCACTGTTTTCTAACTTGGGTGCGATTCTTAGGTGAATTGTTTTTAGGGTTCACTAACACTGTAGTTTATTAAAATGTGGGGAATTTCGCTAAATATAAGCATATATCAGTGAAGAAAATTTGTAGTATCCAGTAAAACTTTTTCCGATCTTATAAAAATTTGACTGTAAGGAAAGAACAAGGTAAAGAAAAAAATAATTGCAGTGCAAAGAATGCTAGGGTGTGGAAAAACTTTTTTTTACACCTCATAATGTTTTCTTTTCATGTATGTCTGAGAATAACCCTGGGGAAGTTCCCCTTGACTAAAATGAATAAAAAAAAGTCTTTGGTTGATTGATGTGAATCATATGCAGGTTTATTTTCACTGATTGCAGTGTGTGGCTCCTTACAAGACGACACACAGCGAGAGAATTTATAAGAGGTAATATTTTTTTTTAAAGGAATATAATAATAGAGGTAGCCATACCTGCTTTATAGATGTTTTTGTACTGTGTAAGACTGAAACTGGATGGTATGTGTGTGAATTCCCGCACATATTCACAGCAGAAAAGAACGTGAAGAAGCAGGCAGGAGCTGTAGCACATCTCAACTATTGTGTTAAAGGTCATATTTTAGAATTAAGCTAAATTCTACCACTGTTGCTGGGTACTGATGTGATATTCTTATGGAATTCAGAGAACGGCCGACAACAGTAGCTATAACTGTTACAATTATTGTTCTTTAAGCTATAATGTCATTCAGTTCAATATGGGGCTGATCTTTTAACATTTTGTGATCACAGCACAAAGTCTGAAGGTGGTTGTGGGTGGCAGAGGGCCACTGCCCGGAATGCTGGAAGAATCAAAGGTTTTTGAAAATCTCATCTGCTGATAAGGATAAAGTGTCAAAGAGGACAAAGAAATGTTCCTGAAGTCATTTCTCCAGAGGGATACAAAGATCTGGGTGTCCACGTAAACCAAACAATCTGGGACTATTTCATACGTCTGACATACACTGCGCCCCAAACCATTAAAGCATCATCACTACGTAAGGTTGGTTTTTTTCCCATCTAATATACTGTTTGTGACTAGTAACATGTCTTAAAACAATAAGAGTCCATGTTTCATCTGTGGACACTGTATTAAGAGAATGCATCATATACTATCCAAAAATTAGTTCTGGACACGTTTTTAATTGAAAAACACTACTTTTAGCAATTGTATGATTTGTTAGTCTCGTACTTATGTCTAACAACCACTGAAATCTACACAGTTTTTGTACTTCAGCGTGCTCACCATGACTATTGAATATTGAGTATGTTTTCTATAAAACATTTTGCCATTACTAAAAATGTCTTTATAGCCTTTATAGTTTCCAGCAACATATAAACACTGACATGGGGACAAAATTGAGATTAGAAATGTTACTTGCTAGAGAGAACAGCCAAGTGGACAGTATTAACACAGCTCTAAAAGGATTATGAGTTTAAAACTTGTGTAAGCACATTTAAACTTCAAGGTAGACCATAATTGATTATACTAAAGAACATAACTGAACGTACACCTACTCAGTTTCCAATTTATCCTTTACCTCAGTAACCATATTATCACGTTTATCTATCATGTAGGTGACCTTTGTAGGTATGAAACTGTATTTGGCTGTAGTCCATCAACTGCTATGGCTGTTTGTCAGCTCCTCTCTAAACTGTCTATAAACAGAATGGCGACCACCACCACAGGACCACCACTGACCACATAGTGTTTAATGGGCCAGCACAGCAGTTACACCGGCATGGTAGTGATGTCATACTTTGTGTTGTGCTGGTATTAATGAGGTTCAGCTCTGTTACTGGGGCTGTCAGTTGTACACTTTCCGGGCGCATTTAGTACGACAGTTCATTTAATTGCATGTAAAACTGGTCTTCTAGTCCTTCCATAGTGTTGGAGTCTGATCACAGGATGCAGTTGGTTGAATATTGGCTTATTAATGAGAAATTCCTAAGAGACATGACACTAAGCCATGACCACCCTGTTTATCTGGCTAAAAATTTTCAAAAGTACACTAACAGCATTAATACTGAAAGTACTTTATGGCACGGCAGGTAGTGATGCTGTTTCAGAGCTCCACTGAACTGGGTTTGATCTTGGAAATAGTTGGGGGTTAAGGCTACAAACTGGAAGGTTATACTCTGGTTGGAAGGTTCTTCAGTTAACCCCAACCTCCCAAACAACAGTGGCAGATGGATTGTTTAGTATAAGTAGCACTTATATATTAGTGAGTGTGTGAAGAATTAGGTACTGCAAATGAATGAATCGACAAATGATGTGATCTATTTCTCCTGGAGCACCATGATGAAATGGCCAGTGAGAAAACGCTGAAATTTGTTGATAGGATTCATTATCTTGATGCACTTGGAACCACTGGCAATCCTGTACTGCATAGGATTGGTCAGGAACCTGTAGCAGACAGATGCCAGTGAAGAGAGACCAAAACCATGTGGCACAGCATGCACTAATTTTAAACATATGTACTGACATTGGAGCGTGCTGACACTGGAATCGAATACATGTTAGTTGAAGGAATTACAATTACATAAAGGTAAATAGGTCTCTTACTTAGATCAGTTGGCACCATGTGTTTAGTTGGATTGGACTGGAACTTGAGATATGAAACCAGGTAGCATAGCATGTGTTAACGTTAATCAAACATGCTGATGTTGGAGAGTTCACGTTGGAGCGTACTGACGTTGGAACATAATGCATGTTAGTTCATAGAATTACAATTATATAATGTAAAGGTGAATAAGTCACTTAGATCAACTGATATAACACAGGATTGGTCAGGAACCTGTAGAAGATAGGGTCCAGCGAAGAGAGACCAAAACCCCATGGCACATCACGTGCTAACTTTTAATGAATGTGCTGACTATGGAGCTTGCTGACGTTGAATGGAATGCATGTTAGTTCAAGTAATTACAATTGTATAAAGGTGAATAGGCCACTCTGTATTGGAAATGGTTGGTCAGGAACCTGTAGCAAACAGGGGCCAGTTAAGAGAGACCAAAACCAGTGGCACATCACGTGCTAACTTTAAATGAATGTGCTGACTATGGAGCATGCAGAGGTTGGAATTGAATGCCAGTTACTTCAAGGAATTAAAGGTGAACAGGTCTCTTAGATCAACTGGCACCCTGTATTGGATATTCTTGGTCAGGAAACTGTAGCAGACACCAGCCAGTGAAGAGAGACCGAAGCCAGTAGCATTGTAGCACTTTAAACAAACCGTGCTGCCATTGGAATGGAATGTGTGTAGCTTCAAGGAATTCCAGCTATATAAAAATGAATACTTGGATTATAAATTTGTATTTTGTGTAATGGCGGTCGCTCTATCATGGTTTGAACCAAAACAAAAAAAAAAAACGTCTATGTCGGGTAGAACTACAACCACTGATGGGTGTGGTCAAAACTAGCGACGTCATTACGTCACCGGTTTGTACCCAACGTCAGCACGCTCCAGTGAACGTCTGTACGGGCTTTGGTTTTTATGATAGGTTGTGAAAAGTGGAAAGTACCTCCTCGGAAATCCCCACTGGCATTTCTTGTTGACATCAATTTTATGCTTATACTGAATCCTACGCTGTCTTTTTTGAAACATCTATAATGTGCGCTCGCCGAAACAGGCTGCCTTAGGTTGGAAGGCGCCATGGACTACTAGGCGACTTGGGGGCTACGTTGATTGAAGCAGTAGAGTCGGTGCATCTTATGGGCTTTGTTGGCGGCGGATCCCGACATATTGAACAGGTAACAGTGAGCGCTTTCAGTCGTCGTTTCTGTTGTCGCTCGTCGCCAGACGTTAAATCGCGATCTGTCGGATTTCGATCGCAAACCGTCGTCTCTTATCTGAACGCCAGATCAGTCTGGAGCGTTTAGACGTCTGGTGAATGGCACGGTTCTGACAGCTATTGTTTGAGAAAACGTCACTTAGACTGAATTGTTGGCGGCACTAAAGCAGACGAGGCCTACCTGATTGAGTATGTGGCTGGAAATTTGCTGGTTCGGTGCGTGGCAGACCTACATTGTCTCTGACGGCTTTATCGGCTCAATTACGTAATTCTCGCGTCAGGCGGCTGGAGTGTCGAAAAGCCGCATCGGCCTTCTATTGTGTCCGTTTGCGCTGTGACAGAAACACCACCGACGGTTGTGTTTACACTCCGTTTAACATTAGCCTCCGTTTTTTTGTAGTATGGTTTTTCCACGACGTGAGGCTAGTCGGTGTTAGAGCTATTTAAACAAGTTGTCCTCAGACAACCTCTGGCAAGTGCAGCAAATGGCTGAAATGAAAGTTAGCGTTTGAATGACTTGTCACTTCTGGTCCGAACAAACCCAGAGAGGTTGTCTGGACAATGCAGACTACTGCTTATAGAAGCACCTTTGGGCGCTTGGCTGTAATGACCTACAGCTTGTGTGTCAGAATGGTAGTTAGAGTAAGGCTTCCATACTTGTGTGTAAGTTCAAAATGCACTGTTTTAACTCTTGTCAACATCCACCTTGTCTCTCTGTCCCTGTCCTACAGAGTTAAGGTTGCTTCTCTCTCTCGAGTGAACAATGTCGCAAGGACAGAACTTCCTCCCAAAGTTCTTGTTTGTAAGTAACCTCCTGAAGGCTGTGAAGATACGGGAGCGCATACCCAACGATGTGGTGAAGCCATCAACCAGTGGCGGCCTGATCCACCACCTGCGTGGCATGCACCGCTACACATTGGAAATGATCCGAATGAACCAGTTCCCGCAAGCCTTCTGTGAGATCATCCAGTCAGCCATCTTGGATCGGGCTATGCAGACCTCACTGGAGCAGGAGAAGAGGCTCAACTGGTGCCGAGAAGTCAAGAAGCTGGTGCCGCTCCGGACGAATGGTAATGTATTCCCGTCAGTTCACGTAACAGGAATAAGCTTGGGTCGGCCTTTAATGTTGGCTATAAACAAAGGATTTACGTTAGAATTTCGCCAAAGGTTCGACTCATTAACCCCCCAAAGCCATCGCCTTTCAAAGCTGGAATTGTCTGTAAATAATGTTACAAGACATTATTTTCAAAAACTGCTTCTTCTGCGTTGGATTAGATTACATTTAGTAGTTTATTTGTAAGTCACGTGGAAGTTGAGCCACAAGTACAAATACTGTACAGAGGCCATCTTTTGTTGCTCATTCTCAAGAGCAAATCTTACTGGTCAACTACATTTAATTGGCTCACTAAAGTAATGGCATGCTAAAAGTTTCAGATGAAGCTCTGAAACTGGTAAGAGCTGGGGCAACTTCAGAGAGTCAAACGTAGGGGAAAACATCATCATCATCAGATCTGGGGAAAAATCTTAACATGCACTGGCATCCCCCTGCTAACCCTCTTTGTCTTTCATGCAGTTGAATTTAAAGGGCTTTGTCACTGTTCTGTTGAAGCTGCCTTTATGATTTTATCTCCAAGTCAAGTAACCTGGCTGACATGGAATGAATCCTTGAGCTGCGAAACCTTGTGCGTTTTTAAATGTAGCATGTAGACATTGGCCGTACGTGTATTATTTTACCACCTTTGCTTTGACAGGGATGTTTCTCAATAAGTTTCACGTAAAAGGGCTACATTGGGTATTTCTAGAACTGGTCTGTCTAGAAATGTTACACTTCCTTTACTTTTTGAGGGCGTAATATTTGTACAGCTGCCTTTTTCTGGAATTAATCCCATCAGCTGACACTGGGACAAGGGCAAGGGGAGCAGGACAGTCAGTGCCAGTGTCCACTAAGCTGACTCATTTTGTGTTGCGGCCACTTTATGAAGCTGTGGCTGAAATGGTGATCCATGCTGATAAGGATGTGGTTTGGGTATTTCCGAAAAGCCTATTTTACGTGTTTCGTATCAGTTCACACCCACCAAAAGAAAGAAAGAAAGAGAAAAAAACACTTTTAGACGTCACTGATTAATTCACATGATGTGTATTTAATTATGGGCCTTCAGTTGAATTATTTGGTGAGGTGGGATACATGTATAGAACCAATTTTTATCAAATGTACTTTTACAGTATGTGATATGCTTGTTGTTACCGTAATATCTGATTAAAAGCAGACCGTTTAGTCCTATACAGCAAGTCTCAAACAAACAAAGTGTTTCTCTATAGTTCTAGAATGAGCCTTCTGCTCAACTTGTATTGTTTGAGTGGAGTGATTGTTTAGATATGTGAAATTGTGGTGGCTCAGTAGTTAAGGTTATGGACTGTGGACCAGGCGGTGCAGGGTTCACATCCCATCTCTGCCAAGCTGCCACTGTTGGATCTTTAAGCAAGGATCTTAACCCACATTTGCTTGGGTTTGTAAGGCTGTATCATTGACAAGTGGCTCTGGATAAAAGCGTCTGCAAAATAACCAAATGTAAATATGTTTAAATGAGGTCCATCAGCCTAACACCATGATAAGCTATAAGGATTATCGCTTGCTTGATTTAAGCACAGGTATAGACCCTGTGAGACCCCAATGAAAGTGCTTGAAGACAGACTGAAGAGACAGACATTCTTGTTGTGTCAAGACTCCTCCTCTTTGGAAAGTCCAGCCACTCTGATGTCTGAAAAGCTAAGCTGGGAGAGAAAAAGTTGAAGTGTTGTCCTCCCGGCACTTATTCAGAGCACATCCCGTACAAGGGAAATTCCTCGCTTTTGTATTACAGGCTTGTTTTAGAGCTGGCTGTTACTAGGACGCACACACAAGTTGCACAATCTCGAAAAAACCCAGAGGCCTTAAATGGAATCTGAACTGTTGCTAATAGGAGTGTGGTGTGATGCATGTCTGACATATTTAAGCCGTGCTTAATAAACTCAGCTTATTTTTTAGTGCCATATTTAACTGACATTTTCAAAGGAACCTATTTTGTCTTTTTTTTTTTTCCAGATCACTCATTTAAATTATTTTATTATTTGATATGTTATGCTTATATGTACACAAAGTATTTGCAAAAGAGTTAAAAGTGGTTATCTTAGTTTTATTTCATAACCAAACAATTTTTGTACTGTATAGTTTCTGTTTGCGAAGGTTTATACAGCTAAAGGTTTAAGGAACAAATAACAAACTTCACAAAGTCTTAATAATATGGTTCTGAACATAACTGTACATCGCAGTGTATTTTTTGAAGGCCAGTGTACTCTCAAGCTTTCATTATTTCAGCAAGTCCAGCGCCATGCCTGTCAAGTGGTTTTGAAGTTACAGTGAAATAAGGTTCTAAAGGATTTACATATTTCCTCTATAATTGCTAAGACAGGTGACGGTTCTGTACTTTGCACAAAGCTTCATTTCCTCTTTTAAAAGATATATGACCCGATGTAATAGATAACTGTTCTAGCGGCTTCTTGGAAATTCCCCAGTTCTTTTTGTCACGGTGTCTGACAGAGCGCACAACCATAACTCTTAAGGCACCTCTTTAGTCAGTTTTTACACATCTTATTAGTAAAACTACGAAGCCTTACAAAACATTTTGCACAACTTATTTGCTCCTTTCATGCCTTTTAGCTGTTTGTTGTTGTTGGTTTTTTTTATTTATTTATTTATTTTTTGTTAAAGAACAAAAATACCCTTTTAAACTTGTGGAGGCGGCTTGAAAAAAAAAGAGCATTCAAACGAGAACCACAACTCAGTCTGAGGCGCACACACTTAAATCTACCCTTTGATTCTGGTTAGATAAAGTTTGTAGAGTTGTTTTTATGCTGTATTCTAAACTATATAAGGAGCTTTGTCGCAGCCTTTACAACGGACCAATTGTATGATCGCAGGGCTGAGGCCCCTGCTGAACTTCTCTAATTTTTGCTTTAGTGACTGACGTGTTTAGCAATGCACTGCTGATGGTGGAGTCATGACTGTTGCTAGTTGAAGCGTTCACGTCATGCCTTGTCTTTGTGTCGTGCTTAGGTGATGGAAACTGCCTGCTCCATGCAGCTTCGCAGTACATGCTGGGGGTACAGGACACAGACCTGGTGTTGCGCAGGGCCCTTTACGCTGTGCTCAAAGAGACAGACACCAGCAATTTTAGGGCCCGCTTTCAAACGGAGCTGCTGCACTCCCAGGAGTTTACCCAGACTGGCCTGCGCTACAGCACCAAGGTGACCACGCACACTCTCACTCTGGCTCTCAGCTACAGCAAGGACAGAATGCTGTGCCAGAAGCCAAGTTGCTTAAATGTAATCGTACACAAGTTGGAGAAATGTGATTTGTCCTGTAACGTGTGGCGGGTGTCAGTGGAAGTTGAAATAGGAACACGAAAATGTAAATGTGATCACGTACAGTGTAGGGCACCCATTGTAGACTCCAGTGGTGAAAGCTTTTTATGCCGCCTGTTTTGCAGAACTGGGAAGAGGAATGGGAGAAGATAGTTGATATGGCCTCTCCTGCGGCCAGCAGCAATGGCCTACAGTTTGATTCTCTGGAAGAGATTCACATTTTTGTGCTGTCAAATATCCTGCGCCGTCCAATTATTGTAATCGCAGGTGAGATGATCGGGACTACTTTATTTATTTCTACACCACTAACACCAGTCTGTGTTCAGCTTGCACATGGTGATTTCATTCGATTTGCTTTGAATTGACAGATCAAATGCTGAGGAGTATGAAGTCTGGCACCTCCTTTTCGCCTCTTAACGTAGGGGGAATTTACCTGCCTCTTCACTGGCCTCCAGCAGAGTGCTACAAATATCCAATAGTGCTCGGCTATGACTCCCAACACTTTGCTCCCCTCATCACAGTCAAAGACAGCGGTCTAGGTAACTGTCTAACCCAGTTATTAGCTGTTTACACCAGTAAGTACTTTGGGTCCCTGTATGTTGGAGTCGTTTTGTAATTACATCACTGTTACCCTCCAGAGTTTCGAGCTGTACCACTGATCAACCCGGGCAGGGTAGATTTTGAAGAACTGTCCATCCACTTCCTGACAGAGAAGGAGCAGCAGCAGAAGGAGAGACTGCTCAACGACTACCTGATGCTTATGGAGATTCCCGTCATTGGCCTTGGCTATGACCCTACGCAGATTATCAGAGCAGCTCGGTACGAACCTCATATGCGTATGGGCACCACCGGTGTTTCCCCTTCAGCCTTGGAGTTTGACTTTTAGTCAGTTCAAAATACAACCCACTCAGCAGTTCAGGTTCTGAGTTAGTGCTAAAAATTCCAGAGCTGACCTTGTTATTAAAGCTTCTAAAGCCCCCGTAGTTAAAGAAAAAAGATTTTGGAATATGACTGTGAGGTCATGGACAATAAGCCCTGGCTCACTTTCAATTCTAGCACATCTTCAAGGTGTCTGATGGAGTTGAAGTGCACAAGTCTGCCAAGTTATCAATCAAAGTTGGCAAACCTGTTCTCTATGAACTTTGTTTAAGCACAATAGATCAGAAAGTTGGTGAACTATGGTCCATCAGTTGTTGGTATCAGGTATCACGTTTCATTTATAGTAATTCCCAGTAATTATAGATAATACAATAACGTACTGTTACGACCCTGTCTAGGAAAACCTTAACACTGAAAAGGGTGGTATGATGGACCTGATACTTTTGTTTGAAGGAAGACAAAAGTCTATAGATAGACAGTATTACAAACAGCATGGAAGATCAGCCAGATGAAACAGAGACTCGATGAGAATGTGAACTAGTTTATATAGTTGTAGTTGAGAGAGAATATACAGGTAGTGTGGGGACAAACAAAGGAGTACTACTAACAATAGGACAGACACCATTTACAGCTTGTTACAAATAAGTAGTATCCACAAAAACATGAGTAACTTGCATAAAAAGTCTCTAAACGCAACAACTGAGTTAGAATCGTCTCTAGTCCAAATGTGAGCAAACAAGTGTGACGTCCGCTCTTAACCTCCCGCCTCGGCGTTGATTGGGTGTTAACATGACCAGCTGTTTAGGGCCGCAACGTCAGGAGTTAAAAGAGAGATTTTTATTTCCTATTACCATTTATTATAATTTTAAGACCTCGGTCGTTAAAGTGAACAGATTAGATAGGGTGTCCACAAACTTTTGCCTAAATGGTGTATATCACGCCTAGTACAGTGACTAATGGTTTATCATATTGAACTCTTCCCACTTATCTCCATCAGCCTTGATGAGGGCAATCTGCCTGAGGACATGAACCTGATGGAAGACTACCTTCAGCTGGTGAACCACGAGTACAAGCGGTGGCAGGAGGACAAGGATGCGTTGTGGGCTCCCACGTCACAGCGGACGCCTCCCTTCTCCGTCTCGCAGTTGTCGCTGATTGAGATTCGCTGCGCCACACCACGATGCACGTTCTACGTCTCGGTGGACACGCAGCCGCACTGCCACGAGTGCTTTGAGAAGCGCCGGGCCAATGGCAAGCACGAGGCTGTTTCCAGCCGCGCCAATCGGACCAACCACGCCAACGCGCCGTCCGAGCCCACGATCCCCAGCCCGCGCTCGGCACCGCCGACCGCACCTAGCCTGAGCCTCTACAGCGAGACGCACGCCATGAAGTGCAAGACACCCGGCTGCTTGTTCACACTGAGCGTAGAGCACGACGGCCTGTGCGAACGCTGCTTCAATGCCCGGCAGGCAGGCAACGGACAGCCCCAGGGCCCTGCCCACGGCTGGGGTCACGCTCAGTGGGGACAGACTATGCGGGAACGAGAGAAAGATAGAGACAGAGATGGCGAACGCTGTAGCGCGTGTCGCCAAGAGACCTTTCGGACGTTCAATGGCCTTTGTACGCCCTGCTTGCAGAGGAATGCTGTTGCCCAGCAGCAAGAACCCAGGGTGGAAGCCACGGCGTGGGTGCCATCCAGAGAGCAGGAGCATCCTGGCACAGCTGCTCACAACTGGCACACGCAGACAGCGCGACAGTGCAAGCGTTCGGGCTGCACGTTTTTTGGCACCCCGGAGAAGTTAGGATTCTGCACCATTTGCTTCGTGGACTATCAGACAAATCACCGTAAGTGAAACCAATCTACAATATGGTGCTGAATGAAAGCGCATTGTCTGTTATAGCTTATGGGCTGCATGCATGTTCCCTAAATCATGAGTGATATATTAATGTCAATCATGATGACCAACATTCAGTGTTGTGCAAAAGTCTTAGGCCACCATTAGATGTATACATATCGACACACATGGATGAATCTTTGTTTTAGCATGGTGCAACAGTTAGCGAGGATGCCTCACAGCTCCAGTGTCCCTGGTTCGATCCCGACCTCGGCCTCTCATTTACATTTACAGCATTTAGCAGACGCCCTTATCCATAGCGACTTACAACTGATACAGTCTTACAATCCAAGCAATTGTGGGTTAAGGGCCTTGCTCAAGGACCCAACAGTGGCAGCTTGGCAGAGGTGGGATTTGAACCCAGGACCTTCTGGTCCATAGTCCAGTACCTTACCCATACCATCACAGTCCTGTGTGTGGTGTTTGCATGCCCTCCCCATGTCAGCATGGGTTTACTCTAGGTACTCCGGTTTCCTCCCAAAGATGGTTGTTAGGTTAATTGGTGTTTCTAAAGTGCCCATAGTGTATGAATGTATGTGCCCTCCGTCTAGGGTTGTTCCTGCCTTGCACCCTATGCCGCCCACTAGGCACCAGCTTTTCTGTGACTCTGAATGAATGAATGAATTAACTATTGTAGCTATGATGTAATAATTATATATAATGTATTCCTCAGTTTATTTTATTAGAATACAATCAGAAAATACCAGAAATTTGTATGCAAAATTCAAAATTCAATTCAGTGTGACCTCCCCTTACACTTGAGCAATAGGTTGCCAAGGTGATCATTCTACAGACTGAAGAAGTTTGATTTGGAATGATCTTTTTGGAAGGGTGGCAGCCAAGAAACCAGTTTTTTGGAACTGGAACAGGTTATATATAGTAATAATACCATTGTTAAAATCTAATGGTGACCTAAGACTTTTGCATAGTACTGTATATACATTGTCTATATACATTATTATTATTATTATTACTACTACTATCACAAGGAAAATAGGATTTATTATATAAATGTCACAGACAATAAAAAATAGTATTTAATAATGATTTACGCTTCCCTAACACTTCACTCTTCTGCTTGCCTTAATAACTTGTGCCAGTTCTTTTATAAGCTGTTTAATGTCCGTATTATGTTCTGTGAAACAGGACGTTGATTGGACTATACCGTAGTCACGTGGAAGTTTTAGATACTTTACACAGTGTTTTATTTTAAATAGTAACCTTAATTAAGACAGAGAATGAAAATTTCGGGGATTGCTCATACTACTTTTCTGTCATTCCAAAGTGAAGTAGATGTATATAAGACAGGTTTTTATTTCGTTTATGATTCTGAAATATTATAAAACCAGACGTTGATTGGATGGATGTTACATGGCGCACACCTGTAATTGGGTTTCATTTGTAGGCCGGTGAAGTTTCTCAAATTTGGGGCCATACATTGATGGGTGTTCATTTACCATACCATACCTTATCTAGCTGTACAGTGTATTGACACTATAGAAGGCGACGCTAGTGACGCCTGTGACTGTACTTATCTGGGGAGCTTATTACGTAACGTTACTTCAAAGAACGTTATGGGACGACCCCCGACAGACACTGTGTCATTTGATTAGATTTAGTATTCTTATTGACTGTGGTGTTGTCGCTGACACAGAGGCATCTCCAGCGGTTGTGGAGCCCAGGCAAACGTCAGAGGCAGGTTTTCAGAACCTGCGATGTCGAGGACAGGGCTGTGGCGCAGTGGGCAAGGCTATGCTAGAAGGCTACTGCAACAAGTGCTACGTGAAGGAGCAGAGCGCCAGACTCACGGCAGCTGCTAGCAGAGGTTCCACTTCCCCGCCAGTTGTTGTGGTGAGTCCGCTGTTTTGTTAAGCTTGCCCAAAACCCTAACGTGTAATCCTGTTGACGTTCAGTGTTAAGCTTAGATAAATGGCACCAGTGTAGCTTTATTCTACGTATTTAAGATCTGTGGTTAACATATACAGGTAGTCCTGCGTTATGATGGGGATAGGGTCTGACAAATCTATAGGAAGTTGAATTTATCATATCATGCACCCATGAGATTAATATATGCTATATGGCATAGCGTAGCCCTTTATGCTTCAAACACGGACGTGACCAGGACTTTTCGTAACTACATTTCCCGCCACGTGACTCCCTAAATGGCGCGCTGCCGAGTGCAGGAGAGTATCAAGCATGTAACCTTAAACATCCTTAAAACACTTCCATTAAACTACAGTTGGCCATTAACAGGGCTTAACATAAGGCTTATTTTATAATAAAGTATTGAGTATGTCTTGAAATTTATTGAATGATGTACTGAAAGTGAAAAACACTAAACGGGTATTGCGCAACCCCGGCTTTTCCTCAATACATTTCCCAGCACCCCCGCCACGTGACTCCGTACATCAGTGCGGGAGAGTACTGCCTATACCATGTATGACTTGGTCAGGAAAATTTGAAATTCAAAGTTCAGAGGTCGGTTTCTGCCGAATGTGTATTTATGTTTAGTATCGAATTCCCATCGTAGAGTCAAAATATAGTAATTGTAAAATGGGGAGTACTTGTACAGTACTGTGCAAAAGTTTTAGGCCACCATTCGATTTGTTTTTGCAGTGGTGTAATGACCATATATAACAGTGTCAATGATTATATTTACAACCTAAATATTTAAAACTTGAATTCGTCACTTTTGATTCACTTTTCCGCTGATCTTCTTTCCAGTCTTTGTGAGCTTTAGTCTATCTTAGCCTTTTCACTCTGTTCCTCTTCTGAAAAAGTGTTTGACTGGTACCTTCCAAAAAGACCATTCCTGAGCTTCATTGGACTGTATAAGGGACAACTTGGCATCCAGATGTCACACTAAATACTTTTGACCGTCCTCTGTATAAGCTGTTTTTTGTCAGTTTTAATGCTGCATACAAATTCCCTCTATTTTCTGGTATTAAAGAGACTGTGGAATCATTATATATTTCGCAGTCTTTATACCATCTAATGGTGGCCTAAGACTTTTGCACAGTACTGTAATGGCTGTTTAATCAATTAGATTAGGCTGGAAATCACAGGTAGCAAAAGCCTGACTGACTCTCTCTCTACACATTTGTAAGTGAACCCAAACATAAATCTTCTGTGTTTTATTGATTTATTTCTTATTATTTTTCCTCAGCGGGCATCCAAATCACGTCCAGCGGCGACACTCAGCCAGACCCAATGTCGACGCACCGGTTGTAAAAACGTATCACCAGGTTGCACGGACTTATGCCCGGACTGCCTAAGTCGCGGCGGGCATAGGGAAGGCCGCCGTGCCCACGCACCCAAAGAGAAAAGCAAGCAGCGCTGCAAGACGCAGGGCTGCGACCACTACGCCAACCAGGACAAGCAAGGTTACTGCAATGAGTGCGACCACTTTAAGCAGATCTACCGGGGCTGATGCTACCTGTTTTTTATTTTCCAAAGAGGGCAAGAAAACCTTTGCACATCAAAGTGTGTAAATCCTCTGCTAGACGGAATCCTGCCGCTAAACAAAGCCACTTGATTTGGGTGTCACTAAAAGAGCCAGTGCTGTAAAGCTGGCATTTTACCTCTCAAGCAGCTTTGATCATTTTTTTTTTGTTTTGTCTGATGTGTAGAAGACAGACGCTGGTCTGTCAACGTTAAAGAAACTGATGAAACGCTGGCATCCAGTTGCAAAAGTCTGTGGTATCTGTGATTTGTATCGAACAGGGTAACGAGACTACAATCGATTTTGTCAATTGCTGAAAATTGGGCGGGGAGTGTCTTAAAACGATCCGTGTTTTATTTCAGATCGTGAGCTGAAAAAACGCAACATCAATTCGACCAAAGTTATTTCCAGAAACGAGTATGACCAAGCCAATGTACATTGCCACTGTGTAGTGCATAAAACCAGTGGGGCCTCGAAAAAAATACAAGAGATGGTTACAGGGTTTCAGAGGATTCCTAAAGACAGTTTATTTGATACAGTGTAGTTAAAGTGCCAATGCCAGTTTGCAAAGCAGAGCTCCAGTTTTATTTCCCACTGCACCCTTTGATGTCTGCTGTCAGTATGGACCTGTTGCCTTTGAGATTGTTGGGTTTTTATTGTTTTTGTTTTTCATTGCTCACTTTTTGTGGCCTGCTTGCTCTTGAAATTATTACTCACCTGATTTTGCCTTGTTGGACTTTATTTGCTCTTTTTTATTAGCTGGGCAATGCTGGATATTTCTGACATTTCCTTATATAGCTACAAAGAAATTCCGAAGTGCAATAAAACAGGTTCTGCACCGCACCTCCTTAAGCAACGACAAACGTCTTAACACTTATGAAGCAGTCTAAAACGTAAAGGAGGAACCACACATGGAGTGAAATCCTTAACAAGATAGACATGTTAGACACAGGCTATAGGCACTGATGTGAACTAACCTGTGTTGTGCATATCCTCTTCTAGAATTGTGAATAATCATTTCTTTTCCACTCTTTTCATTCTCTCGGCTGTACTTTTGCTACGTTCACGCAATGCCACTATTGCATACGTTTGGTATGCCAGAATGTCTTTTTGACTATCGTTCCCAGTGCTTGCATAGAGATGAGCATGGAGAAACGTTTTTTGGCTAGTCTGGCTGCAATGTGTAACTCCCATTCCGAACATCTAATGTCGTGGTGAAATGCGACCAATAGAACCACGCAGGCAGGCAGACCTGTGCTTTAGTCAAACGGCTCATTCAAGAACAAGTTCACTGTCTGATCATGAGTAGGAATTGAGTATCTGCTCTTCAACTACTGAATCTGAATTCAATTCAGATGCTCACCAATTTGCACAGAACTTAATAAGCTGCTCTGAAATTAGTTGAGGTATTTCTGACTTCTGACATAGAGACATTCCAACTATAGACCTAGATGACAAAATATTACCTTTTTTTCCGGAGTGGGGAGTGTTTGGTATTTATTCACAACAAACATTATCTGTATTGTGTTTCAAGAATTATTTATATGTTGTTCTGGAATAAATTATTTTTAATAGGAAAAGCTAAATCGGCTTGCTGTCATTATTTAAAAGGTTGGTCATTTCCATGGAATTAATGTTTTAAGAATGTGTGGCATACATTACACAGTTTACACTTTTTGAAGACCCAAATGGCTTGACAGTAACGCTGATCAGGTGTCTACGTCCAGCTGTAATGTCACTCTCTCACTCACTCACTCATTTACATTTACAGCATTTAGCAGGCGCCCTTATCCAGAGCGACTTGCAATTGGTTCAGTCTTACAATCCAAGCAGTTGTGGGTTAAGGACCCAACAGTGGCAGCTTGGCAGAGATGGGATTTGAACCCTGGACCTTCTGGTCCAAAGGCCAGTACCTTGACCGCTAGGCTACGACAGTCCACAGTACCACCACCCACTCACTCACTCACTGATTTTTCCATAATCAATTTAGAGTACAATTAAGGCACTTTGCCTTCACAACTGCCTTAATTCTTTGTGGCACAGACTCAACGAGGTGCTGGAAACATTCCTCAGAGATTTTGGTCCATAATGACTTGATAGCATGACACAGTTGCTGCAGATTTGCTGACTGCACATTCAAGTTCTCGTTCCACCACATCCCAAAGGTGGATTCAGATCTGGTGACTGTGGATGCCATTTGAGTACAGCATACTCACTGTCATGCTTAAGAAACCAGTTTGAGATGATTTGAGCTTTGCGACATGACGCGTTATCCTGCTGGAGTTAGCAATCAGATGTTACACTGTGACCATAAAGATGTGGACATGGTCAGCAATAATACTCAGGCAAGTTGTGGCATTTAAACGATGCTCCATTGGTATTAAGGGGCCCAGATTGTACCGAGAAAACATCCCTCACACCATTACACCACCACCATCTGCCTAAATTGGTGATACAAAGCAGGATGGATTCAAGCTGTCATGTTATTTACGCCAAATTCTGACCCTACCATCTGAAAGTCAGAGCAGAAATTGAGACTCATCAGACCAGGCAACGTTTTTCCAGTCTTCTGTTGTCGAATTTTGGTGAGACCGCATGAATTGTAACCTCAGTTGCCTGTTCTTAGCTGACGGGAGTTTCTGCCAGTGTGATCTTCTGCTGCTGAAGCCCATCTCCTTGAAGGTTTGACGTGTTTGACTCTTTGCATACCTCGATTGTAACGAGTGGTTATGATTTACTGTTCTCTTTCTATCAGCTCAAACCACTCTGACCATTCTCCTCTGGCCTCTGGCGTTTTTGCTCAAAGAACTGCCACTCACTGGATATTTTCTTTTTCAGACCATTTTCTGTAAACCCTAAAGATGGTTGCGCATAAAAATCCCAGTAGATCATCACTTTCTGAAATACTCAGACCAGCCCGCCTAGCAGCAACAATCACACCACTTTCAAAGTCACTTAAATCCTCATTCTGATGCTCAATTTGAACTTCAACAGGTCATCTTGACCATATCAACAGTGGCTGCCATGAGCTGATTAGTTGTGTGAACAAGCATAATGTGGCCACTTAGTGTACGTCTTCGAAATGTGTGGGAAAACCAGAGGAAACCCACACAGGAAACAACCTGACCAGGACTCAAAGCACGGTCTCTGGAGCTGTGACGTGACGGCGTTAACCACAGCGCCGTCGATACTTATGCAAGGGTTTCATTTTAAAGTTTACTGTAATGTGTTCAAACGTGTCATAAGCAATGACAGTAAGTTGCTGTTAGGTTTGATCCATTTTGTAAACCACGTAACAGAGAGGAAGAACAAAGCAGAAACAGGAACTCCACCCTTTGTCTCAGGCAGTTTTGCGGTTGTGCAGTACAACACGGCGTTTGTGCGTTTTCTTTCTCTTTCTCCATTTACTGCATTTTGTAGGTCTTTTTTTGTCACTCTTTCGAACAATTCGATTCTGAAAGTCAGCCCACACAGGGGGTTGTTTGATGGATAGGCACAGCAGTCGGCTCCCCACTGACTCACTGCTGAAGGAAACAGCCTCAGAGGGACATTCACAGAGGTGCGGGGGAAGAACCGCTAAGCGCGTGGGCAATATGCCCTGCCCTGCCGTCACTACAAGTCTCTAAAAATAACGTGGTATACAAAGCATGATGCTAACAAACCATTATCACATAGGTTAACAAAATGCTAGATTACTTGTCATCAATCAATGAGAAAGTTTGAGGTTCTTTTCCTGTAGTATAATTACGTTAAAAAAGTAAGTTCAGATATAACCATAGCCTGCCCTGCAGTCACTACAAGTCTCTAAAAATAAGATGGTTTGCAAAGCAGATGCTAACAAACAAACCCTTATCACAGAGCTAGGCTAATACAAAATGTTTACTTGTCATTAACCAATAAGAAACTTTTGGATTCTTGTTCTGTATCATAATTATGTTAAAACGGTAAAAAAGTAAGGTCAGATATAACCACAGTGTGCCCTGCAGTCACCACAAGTCTACAAATCTTATTCAACGTATGATAATGACAAATAAACCATTGTCACACAACTAGGCTAATACAAAATGTTTACTTTCCCAGGAAAAAATGTAATGTCAATTTTCATAGTAAAACTGTGAATTGCTTGACAGTTTTAAAGTGAACTTTCACAGTTTGACCATGAAGTTTATAGTTCTACTATGATTTTTGATAGTAATTTGGTCACTTCATGGTTCTACTCTGAAATTTCATATTACAACTGTAAACTTGGTTGACTATGAACTGACCATGAATTATTTCACAGGTGTACTATGAATTTTGGTGGTAATTTGGCCACTTCTTGGTTCTACTGTCAAATTCCACAGTACATTTTTTCCTGAGTGTCATCAACCAACGAGAAAGTTTGGAATTCTTATTCTGTAGTATAATTATGTTGAAACAGTAAAAAAAATGTTTAAGTAAGTCCAGATATCACTACAGCCTGCTCTGCAGTCACTACAACTGTAAACATAACATAACAATACATTGTTTACAAAGCATAATGGTAACAAGTAAACCCTTAGCATTGGCTAGGCTAATACGCAATGTCTACTTGTCATCAACCAATGATAAAGTTTGGGTTTCTTTTTCTGTATAATTATGCCACAGTGGGGCAAAAAAAGTATTTAGTCAGCCACCGATTGTGCAAGTTCTCCTACTTAGAAAGATGAAAAAGGTCTGTAATTTTCATCATAGGAAATGAGAAAAAAAAAACATCCAGGAAATCACATTGTAGGATTTTTAAAGAATTTAATTGTAAATTATGGTGAAAAATAAGTATTTGGTCAATAAACAAAGTTCAACTCAGTACTTTGTAACATAACCTTTGTTGGCAATGACAGAGGTCAAATGTTCTAAATCTTCACCTAGTTTACACACACTGTAGCTGGTATTTTGGCTCATTCCTCCATGCAGATATTTCCGGGCGGCACGGTGGCTTGGTGGGTAGCATCTCCGCCTCACAGCAAGTGGGTCCTGGGTTCAGTCCCAGGGTGGAACGGCCTGGCGTGGCCTTTCTGTGTGGAATCTGCATGTCCTCCCCGTGTCTGTGAGGGTTTACTCTTTGCTTTGGACTGTGGGAGGAAACCAGAGTACCTGGAGAAAACCCACGCAGACACGGGGAGGACATGCAGATTCCACACAGAAAGGCCATGCCAGGCCATTCCATATATATCACACTTATACATATATATATATATATATGCACTCAAGTCAATGTTAATTTAGCATAATAAATTAACCTAGTTGAAGTGTACCTATGATGAAAATTACAGACCTCACACATCTTTCTAAGTAGGAGAGCTTGCACAATCAGTGGCTGACTAAATACTTTTTAGCCACTGTACAATAATGATGCTATTAAATCATTATCATACAGCTACGCTAAAACAAAATCTCTACTTGTCATCAACCAATGAGAAGGTTTTGGGTTTTTTTCCTGTAGTATAATTATATTACGATAGTAAAAAGCTAGGTCAGATAAAACCACAGCCTGCCCTGCAGTCTGATTTGTCTGACTGTCTCTAAAAATAACATGCAAAGCATGCTGCTAACACATAAACCATTGTCACACAGCTAGCCAAACACAAAACGAATGAGAAAGTTTGGAGCTCTACTGTATCATTATTATGTTAAAACAGCAAAAAGTATGGTCGGATATCACCACAGCTCTGTTATACCTGTTTTAGTATTTAAAGCAAATCAGCACGTGTGGCTACAAGACAGGCGGGTCAGCCATTGCTTTGATCCCTGAGAAATAAATGTCTCTTGAGGTCAAACCTGTATAATAGTATTATAAAGAATATGTTATTTCACAACTGATAAGGCATCAGACAACAATCTGTAAAGACCTCAAAGACTGATGATATCCTTTCAAATCTTTTCAGTAGTTACCTAATTCGCTCAGCGTGGAACATAATGTCATGTTATATTTGGCTTGAGCTACTTTTGTTTTAATAACAAAAGCCTTGGTATAGAATTTCTTTAAATACTTCCAGTTTGATTTAAAGGTATACTTTTGTTCCTTGTTGAATAACCTCCAACATCTTTACAGCTTCAGGTTCTTTGCGGTGGCACATTGTCCTATATTGTCTTGTCTTGTTACATATTATAGCAAGTATTGTACTATATCTGGATAAGAAAAGCCTGTTTTCAGTATTTCTTTTTCAAATATTGCTAACTTGTTCCAACATATTTCAGTCACCCCACCGACTTTCAATGATTCAGCATAATCAGGCATCAGGGACTCTTACTGGCCTGATATTTGTATATTGGGTGGGGATTCACATCTCTACCTCAAGTGTGTGTGTGTGTGTGTGTGTGTGTGAGAGAGAGAGAGAGAGAGAGGGAGAGTGTGTGTGCGCGTATATAATCAAATGTCCATGGTATGCAAAGCATCATGTCTACTTGTCATCAACAAATGAGAAAGTATGGGGTTCATTTTCTGTAGTATATGTTAAAAAAGTAAAAGTAAATTCAGATTTACATTATTCTTTATGGGAAAAATTAGCTCGTTTTCGGTTCTCAACAAGCCGTCTGGAACAAATTAACAATGACAACTGAGGTATCACCGTATTTTCTTCAAATATTCCTAACTTCTTCCAATGTATTTCAGTCACCCCACCAACTTTCAGTGATTTAGCATAATCAGGCACCAGGGACTTTCTGATTGGTCCTACTGACCTGATATTTGTGTATTTTTTGGGGATTCACATCTCTACCTCGTGTGTGTGTGTGTGTGTGTGTGAGCGCGCAAGTGCGTCTATATCCAAATATTCTCTGCTACTTCACAGCAGGTTTCTTCCATCGCTTTAACCTGATCAGTGACCACTGAAGGAAATAAATCCAAAATTATTTGGGCGGTGGATCATTCTCAGCCAAAGTTTCTGGTTCCAGTGTACTCACAAATTATCATTAAAACCACTTTCTTCTTGCTACACTCATTGTCCATTTTATCAGTTTCTCTTACCATATACAGTGGGGCAGAAAAGTATTTAGTCAGCCACTGATTGTGCAAGTTCTCCTACTTAGAAAGATGTGTGAGGTCTGTAATTTTCATCATAGGTACACTTCAACTAGGTTAATTTATTATGCTAAATTAACATTGACTTGAGTGCATATATATATAAAAAAATGAGAGAGGTCTGTAATTTTCATCATAACTACACTTCAACTATGAGAGACAAAATGAGAAAAAAAATCCAGGAAATCACATTGTAGGATTCTTAAAGAATTTAATTGTAAATTATGGTGGAAAATAAGTATTTGGTCAACAAATTTCTTAACTCAATTACTTGTCACATAACCTTTGCTGGCAATGAAGAGGTCAAAGTTCTGTATAGTCTTCAACCAGGTTTGCACACCACTGTAGCTGGTATTTTGGCCCCATTCCTCCATGAGATATCCTCTAGAGCGTGATGTTTGGGGGCAAAACGGACTTTCAACTCCTCCACACATTTTCTATGGGGCTGAGGTCTGGAGACTGCCTAGGCACTCCTGGACCTTGGAAATGCTTTTTATGGAGCATCCCCTTCGTGTTGATCCGTGTGTTGGGATCATGGTCAATGGCTTGAAAGACCAGCAGCCCACGTTCCAGCTTCAAGCTCTACTGATGGAAAGAGGGGTTTTGGATTCTTAAAATTTTTTTTGGCTAAAAAAATACATGGCCCGTTCATTCTTCCCCTAAACGGTCAGTCGTCCCCGGTCCCCTATGACCAAGAAAAACAGCCCCAAAGCATGACTGTTTCCACACCCAGCTTCACAGTAGGTATGGTATGGTGTTCTTGGGAAGGCAACTCAGCATCTTTTTTCCAGTTGAGTTTTTAGGGACAGTTTCTTTTTGGTTTCATTGACCCACATGATATTATCCCAATCTGTCTGATAATCCATATGCTGTCTGGCCAAAACTCAGACAGCTAGACATGTATGGCTTAAGCGTGGGGACACGCCCTGGCACTGTACATTTACATTTACATTACAGCATTTAGCAGACGCCCTTACAGAGGACTTACAATGGATAATCTTACAATCCAAGCAGTATGGGTTAAGGGCCCAACGTTGGCAGCTGGCAGAGTGGATTGGTATTGTAAACCACTAGGCCACACGACCGAGGGAGATTATCAATGTCTTGTAGTCTTACAATTGGCTCCCACAGGTGATTATTCACACCAACTGCTTGTTGCCTATTGTAGATTCACTCTTCCTAGCCTGCTGCAGGTCTACAAATTTTCTTCCTGGTGTCCTTCGACAGCTCTTTGGTCCTTGGCATGGTGAGTTTGGAGTCTGACTGTTTGAGGCTGTGGACAAGTGTCTATTATACAAGATAATGAGGTCAAAAACAGGTGCCATTAATTCATGCACGAGTGGAGGACAGAAGAGTTCTTAAAGAAGAAGTTAAGGTCTGTGAGAGCCAGAACAGAAATTCTTGCTTGTTTGTTGGGTGACCAAATACTTATTTTCCACCATGACTTTACAATTGAATTCTTTAAAATTACGAAAATTACCGACCCCTCTAAGTAGAAGAACTTGCAAATCGTGACTGAACTAAATAATTTTGGCCCCCAATGTAGGTACACATTGTAGTTCATATTTTTACGGTACTTTGTTAGGCCCCTTTTACCCTCTCTTCAATGGTAGCACCCCAAACTGCAAATTACGCTTTGGGTGGTGGATATTCCAGTTTACAGTGCCAACTGACTGTAGAGTGTATTTTGCACGGTGTGAGGGATGAAAAACAGCAGTACTACTGGAGTTTTTAAACGCCTTTTAGACACCCTACCCTTAGACACTTCACCTTAGATGTAGCCTCATCTGTGAGCAGAGTTTGTGTTAGTCACATTCTAGTTCATTCATCAGTGCCTCACCACTTTATGTACGGTAAAACTGTTCAACTGCTTTTAATGCAAATTTCTAATGAGCCAATCCAAATGACGCAAATTGCATTACACATATAGACATGGGTAAGCTGACCTGCTGATGTTCAAACTGAGCATCAGAATGAGGAAGAAAAGAGATTTAAGTCACTTTGAACATGGCATGTTTGTTGGTGCTAGACAGGCTGGTCTGAGTATTACTTCTGGGAATTTCACACACAACCATCTCTAAGGTTTTTTCAGAGAAAGGTCCGTAAGAGTGATTGAGTGAGCAGCAGTTCTCTGCTCAAAAATGCCTTGTTGATGCCAGAGATCAGATGGACTACAGCTGCAGAAGACCACACTAGGTGCCACTCCCATCAGCTAAGACCAGGTATCCGAGACTGCAATATGAGATCACCAAAATTAGACAACAGAATTTTGGAAAATTGTTGCCTGGTCTGATGATTTTTGCTGAAACATTTGGATGGTAGGGGCAGAATTTGGTCTAAACATCCTGATTATCAATGGTTATGATGGTGATGGTGTAATATTTTCTTGCCACATTTTGGGCCCCTTAATACCCATTGTGCATTGGTTAATTGTCACAGCCTACCTGAGTATTGTTGCTGACCATGTCCATCCCTTTATGATCACCGTGTACCCATATACTGATGGCTACAGCCAGCAGGATAATGTCACAAAGCTCAAAACTGGTTTCTTGAACATAACAATGAGTTCACTGTATTCAAATGGCCTCAAAAGTCACCAGATCTCAATACAATAGAGCACCTTTGGGATGTGGTGGAATGGGAGATTCGCATCATGGTTGTGCAGCCGACAAATCTGCAGCAACTAGGTCACACTATCATGTCAATATGGACCAAAATCTCTGAGGAATGTTTCCAGCACATTGTTGAATCTATGCCAAAAGAATGAAGGCAGTAAAGGCAAAAGGGGGTTAAGTGTTTTTGTACAAATAAAAATGTGGTCCTTAGTTACACTCAGGCTAGTGTACTTAAAGGAAGGGTCTTGTCACATTATTATAATCATTTCTTTTTATTCGCTAATATTTCAGGAGCGTGTTAATGAATGGGAATGAAAAAGGAATGACATCCTTCTATACATTGTTCTTCCATCTTACTATACTTGACTAACCAGATAGCTTGCTAGTTACATTACAAGCATTAATCAGTGGCAATAAACCAGTAAACCCAGTCTATTCACCATAACCTGGCACACCTTTGAGTAATTTGACTTTTGAATGATTGGAAATTCCCTCTATAGCATGTCTGGCCAGTTTGTGAGGAGCTTTAATACAAACTGCTAACAGTATCAACCTTGGCTACAGTATTTAGCAGTTACTACAAGTGTGTTTCTGTGTATTTCAGGTTTGAGGGCAGCTACAGTGGTTTTCTAAAACACACATCCAGTGGTGGTGGACTGTACAAATGGTCCTTAACCTGGATGCCAGCTCTGTACCAGAAAAATATTAAATGGCTTACATGATTTGATTGAGCCAGACACACCTCTCTGACACGGATTGGAGCTTCCGTGATATCAGGGGCGGGGTGCAATTACCGTGTTTTTTTTTTTTTTTTACGTATACATTGTTGCTGTGTATATGCATATTCATAATAACCTCGTTAGAAGGTCACTAGAGAACTAATTTGACTGTTGCAGATACTGTGATTAAACATGTCTTATAAGAAATCTATACCTTGTGTTACTTATTTTTGTTTTGACAGTCATAAAGTTCTACAGAAAGTTCTGCCATTACTAACAACGGTAGCGATTAATGTAAATGTCATACTAAGGTCTTACTGAAAATGTTAAGAGTAGAAAAGATGGACTCTATCATGCAGCTCAATTGAATCATTTCAGGGCTGGATTTATAGCACCGTCCTCAAGTTAGTGTTCTATAACCTACAATGTAAATGTATCACTGTACTTTTGAATCATGTAGCTATGTAATCGTTACTAATACTAGATTTCGTGAAACAGAAAACTTGTCAGGTTGCTGCTGTCTTCTCTTTATTCTGATTATTACATATTGATATAGATCAATGGCATCCCGGTAGCACCACTGTTTAACTAAAGAGCATTTACACTTTTCCAAACATAGAGCATTTACCCTATTCCAAAAATAGATCAAGTCTACTCTAGTTTCATTACTCATTCCTATTGTATAACACTGCCAGGTGGTGTCTACTGACAAAGGCATTATGTAAGTGAGTTAAATAAGCATGGTGAATTATTTTCCAATTATTTCTTTTGTGTATTTATTTGTATTACCATGAATATACACTCACTGGCCAACTTATTAGGTATACCTCCTTTTGTCAGTTCCACTTACCATATAGATGCACTTTGTAGTTCTACAGTTACAGACTGTAGTCCATCTGTTTCTCTACATACTTTGTTAGTCGCCTTTACTCTTTTTCTCTAATGGTCAGGATCCCCACAGGACCACCACTGATCAGGTGCTATTTGGGTGGTGGATCATTCTCAGCACTGCAGTGACACTGATGTGGTGGTGGTGTGTTAGTCTGTGTTGTGCTGGTACGAGCGAATCAGACACAATAGCGCTGCTGGAGTTTTTAAACACCTCAGTGTCCATACTGGACTGAAAATTGTCCAGCCACCAGCATCCTGTAGGCAGCGTCCTGTGAGCACTGATAGAGGAAGACAAACACAAACTGCAACAACAGATGAGCTGCTCTCTCTGGCCTTACATCTGAAAGGTGTAGCAATATGGTAGATGTGTATAAGATGTGTAGAATGCACAGTGAGTGAACACAGTGTTTAAATACTCCAGCAGCACTGCTGTGTCTGACACACTAACACACCACCACCATGTCAGTGTCACTGCAGTGCTGAGAATGATCCACCACCCAAATTCCTGATCTGTGGTGGTCCTGTGGGGGTCCTGACCATTAGACAGCAGAGTGAAGAGGACTAACAAAGTATTTCTAGAAACAGATTGACTGTAGTCTGTAATTATAGAACTACAAAAGTGCATATAAATGGTAAGTGGAGCAGATAAAATGGAGGGTAAGTGTAGAATCAAGGAGGTGTACCTAATAAAGTGACCAATGAGTGTAAATAGTAAATGGTAGCTTAAATATGACTGGTCGGTAGTATCTGCTTTTGTTGCTACTCCTAACCTTTGTAGAAATTCTAGATCAGTTTAGAATGGTTTAGAATTACAGACCAAGCAGTCACTAGAAGCTTATCTTGTCTACACCAAGACAAATTCCTTACTCCTTGGCAGAATAAGGATACTTTAATGACTTGATCTCTAATTGCTAATTCCTAATTTAGAAAACTTTCCCAAAGACTGATCAACAAAGCCTAGATCTTTAGTGGTGTTAAATGTGAACTTTTCATCCTTCTATTTATTTTAGGCCTCTAGAGCCATAAAGACAGGTCCAGCATATAGGAAAAGGAAACTTAAACTCAGGGTGGACACCACAAGATGGATGGCGGGGGGTTTTCACTTACACAATGATACATGGTTGTTAAATGTGTGGAATGGAAAGGGAATTCCATATGTTCATATTCACTGGTGTGAGCCACTTCATCTGGTTCTGCCTGATGACTCACTCATTACATCAGGAAAACTCCAATGTTGATCTGATTGTTCAAGGTGCATTCCGGGAAGGTTACCTCAGTAAGTCCAATGAGGGCCTTGGAAATAATGGGCAGATAACTTGAAGTAATGTTTGTAATTCTAAAAGTGTTTTGTTTTATAAAAAAAAAAAAAAAATCATGAAAGTGTTGATATAATTGTAACATATATTATTAGAAGTAGTAGATATAACATATAACATATATCAATAATAATTTGTTAATTCAATTTAATATTTAAGATGTAAAAGTTTGTCTATGGAAAGCACCTGATATCTAAAGTTTATGGTTTTGTGATAACAAAAGTGAAAGGAAAGACCTCATCCATGTGCACTAACTACTGCTTGCCTAAATGTGCTGTATAGACACTCAGGATATAAATAAAGTTGCTTTAATATACATTTATTTTAATGGGAGTGATCAGAGTAGTCACCATCAGACACCAAAACCGAAACTTTCTCACGTGATTTGCAGTCATCAGAGGGTGATTGGGAATTGGAACAATTTGCATGATCTTATCTGATTCAGGGCCCTTTCTAGCAGTTTTA
Organism: Ancistrus triradiatus; assembly: GCA_025084515.1. Taxonomy (NCBI): domain Eukaryota; kingdom Metazoa; phylum Chordata; class Actinopteri; order Siluriformes; family Loricariidae; genus Ancistrus; species Ancistrus triradiatus. Next base: position 363,296 of record JAJAGP010000436.1, on the reverse strand, counting down.
GGGTCCTTGTTGACTCATCACGTATTGAACAACCAGATCCCGTAAATTTGATCAGCATTTCATTCTGATTCAATAAGGGCTGCAAGTACGGAGCTTAGGGGGTTGTCCCCGGTGAAAATGGCACTTTTGAGTTAGCACGAGTCAAATGAACTAAGCCTGAAAAGCCACAGCATGAGTGAATATCAGTACTGAACTGGGGGAGTGCAATTGGGAAACATTTAAAACTTGAAGGGGAATAACTTTAGGTTCTTTCTTTTTGGGTAACTTTTCAGTAAGTCACAATTTGAGTCACTGCCCCCTAAAACCGGTCAGTACAAAGCATAGAAATGTGGCTTTGATTTCAGAGCTACTATGCCCCTCGAGACTTCGCATAAAGCTACAAATGCGTTAAAGCAGCTTCGTTACACTACATCAGGTGTAAGCACTGACAGACAGGATGTATGTGTGGTCTGACAAACAGCAGTTTGCTTCTGTGGTGAGAGGAAAAATGTATTTAGCTCAGGAAAAGCTGTTACTGCTGAGGAGATCAACGAAAACAAAAACACTGAGAGCTTGTCCCAGAGAAAACCTCATTAATTGTGTTTAGCGTTTACATTACTACACAATAAAAAATGTCAATGCATCATTTAAATATAATTGAATGACTGATCAAACCAGAACCGTTTGAAATTGTTTCAAAAATGTGCAATTGTAAATGTGGTAGTAGTAAAAACAGAGGAAGAGAAGGCAGAGTTCCTTTGTGCGAAGGGGCCCTGTGACAAAGACAAAGACTGTGGGTCAACCAGAACAAAAAAAATCACCGTTCCATAGTTGAATGACATCATGGCCAGACAAATATAATGACATCATACAAAATGTGGCGAATGCAGTGTCATGATGTGTAAAGAGATGATATGCTGCCATCTTGTGGAAACAATAACCTCGTGTCAACCTGCACACGGATCCATTTGTGTTATTGCTGATTAAATGATGAACCTTTAATACTACTACTACTACTACTACTACTAATAACAACAACAACAACAACAACAACAACAACAACAACAACAACAACAACAACAACAACAACAACAACAACAACAATAATAATAATAATAATAACATGAATAATATTTAATAATTAGAAGAAGATGAATATTGCACTCAGGCAGCAATCTGCTGCCTGAAACATCCTTCAGCATGACCGGTTTGGCAGTGGGTCAGTAATGGTGTGGGGTGGCATTTCTTTGGAGGGCTGCACGGGTTCCCAATAATGCAGGACAATGCTAGACCTCATGTGGCTGGAGTGTGTCAGCAGTTCCTGCAAGATGAAGGCATTGAGGCTATGGACTGGCCCACCCGTTCCCCAGACCTGAATCCGATTGAGCACATCTGGGACATCATGTCTTGCTCTATCCACCAACGTCACGTTGCACCACAGACTGTCCAGGAGTTGGCGGATGCTTTAGTCCAGGTCTGGGAGGAGATCCCTAGGAGACCATCCACCACCTCATCAGGAGCATGCCCAGGCGTTGTAGGGAGTCATACAGTCACGTGGAGGCCACACACAATACTGAGCCTCATTGTGACTTGTTTTAAGGACATTACATCAAAGTTGGATCAGCCTGTAGTGTGTTTTTCCACTTCGATTTTGTGTGTGACTCCAAATCCAGGCCTCCATTGGTTAATAAATTTGATTTCCATTGATGATTTTTGTGTGATTTTGTTGTCAGCACATTCAACTTTGTACAGAACAAAGTATTCAATGAGAATATTTCATTCATTCAGATCTAGGGTGTGTTATTTGAGTGTTCCCTTTATTTTTTTGAGCAGAGTATTATACAAGCAGTTGTGAAATGGTTAGCACATGCCTCACATGTTGGCATGTTCTCCACTTGTCTGCATGGGTTTCCTCCCTTATAATCAATAGTTCGTTGTGACTGCGTATCGGACTAAATAATGCTGATATGCATATAGCCTATTTACGTTATTTTATTCAATATTTTATTTATCTGTTAATAGTTTCTGTTTTTTTAACTATTACTACAGACTTATTTGACAATATAAATTAGTTTAATTCTTACATTTATCATCTAACCACCCAAAGAGGTTGGGTCCCTTTTTGAGTCTTGGTCCTCTCAAGGTTTCTTCCTTATAACATTTAGGGAGTTTTTCCTTGCCACTGTCAACCTAGGCTTGCTCAATTTGAGATTGGCCTTAAATATTAGAAGATAATCTAAAATTGTAAGGCTGCTTTGAGACAATGCTCCATTGTAAAAATAAAGCTGACTTGACAGCCAAAAACTTAGATACAAAAACATGAGCTTACCCTTTGCTGCCCTTTTCAGTTTTCACTCTTCTCAGAAGATTTTTTTCTAGGTTTTAGAACATGACCCTGAGGTCAGGCACTCATGTTGGACAATTAACCTTGGCTCACATTTGGCATACCAATTCATCTTAAAGGTGTATGATAGAGTTATAGTCAGTGCAATCCATCTAAGATGGTAAAACTGTTCTTTATGTACTTTGTTTTAGCTGAGCAGGGCAGAGCAGGGCAGGGCAGGGCAGAGCAGGGCAGGGCAGGGCAGGGCAGGGTGGGAAGATGATGAACTGACTTGTTGGGGCAGTGAAAACCTATTAAGATGTCATATTGAGGTATTCAGTACAACCCACCCAAATGCTGTCGTCTTTGTCTATGAAGAGTCCATGTCTGTCTGCTTCATTTTATGAACCTGTTAGCAGTGAGTGTGGCTAGAATAACAGATTATTAATAAAACACAGAATAGTCAAAAAGGATACATGATTTGCATTTGCCAACATGGCATGTAAATCAATCAGCACAAAAAAAGCTGTTGCTCTCAGCTTGGCAGTGAGTTCTGCACCCTTCTCATAAAACAGCCAGTGCACTATCTGGGCTGTGAATGATTAATCAATGTGTGTCAAGGCAAAGTACAAATGTTTGTATATTAACAGTATGATCATAATGAATTTTCTGTCACCATAACTGATGAAAATCAGACCACATTTTATGAATAATTCATGCAACTTTCAGGTAAAAATAAGGTATTAAACAGAATGAAGCTACAGCTCACAAATAGTTGCTCTTATTATTTAAAGTATGTCAGAGGAGCCAGGCTACAGGGAATTCCCCTTCAGCTCATGTTGTTCTTCAGTTTCACTTACAGCTCTCCTTAGCTAGACAATCAGAGAATTCAAATACACCTTACATTTTAGAAGTGTGATGGAAACTAAAATGATTAGAAAAAACTTAAGGCCTACACTGGGTTTCCACTTTATTAGAGACACCTGCTCCTTCATGATTAGAGCTTCCCTGCATGGAAATTAGACACGTGACCTAGGAGTGCAGCATAAAATCATGCAAGCAAGCTTTCTGTGGATCAGTTTCCTGTGCGAAAATCTGGGGGGAAAAACAGAGCAAACTGAGCAACTTTTGCAGGTCTAGCCATAGTCAGAAGAAACTGCCAGCCTTGTGTGTTTTTCTCATGCAAGAATGTCGAGAATATACAGGGAATGGTGTGGTCGTAGAAAAACATCCAGCAAAAAGGGATCTTGTGCATGTTAACAACTCGTCAGAGGAGGATGTCACAGGCGGTGCACAGTCAAGCAAATTGCTGATGAATACAATGTCTAAGGGAAACGGAAATGCAAGACTCCAATGGGCAAAATAATGCAAAATTTTGGATCACATCGCCTGGTCAGATGAATCCAGATTGATCCATGCTGATTTGGGCATCAGAAAATGGCACAAGCAGCATGAAGTGATGGCCCCTTCCTTTCAGGCATCAACAGGAGTTTGAAATGCTGGTCGAGGTGGTGTAATTTGGGAAGGCTTTTAAGGCACATCCTGGGTCCTCTGATACCTGTTAATGGATCTGGACAGTAGGGCTTATGTGGGCATTGCGGCTGACCAAGTTCATCCCTTCATGGCTGCTGTTTGCACTATGGCAGAAGGACACTATCAGCAGGAAACTGCATCATGCCACAAGGATTGTATAGTCATTGACTGGTTCCAGGAACATGACAGCGAGTTCTCCTTGCTTTCCAGTTTCGAGATCTTAATCCTACAGAACATCTCTGGGACAAGGTTGTGTTTGTTTGTTTATTTGTTTTTATTTAACATCGCAACAGCATATTCAGCTATTCACGACAGGAGGAAGGTTACATCAAGACTAGTCAGTCACATTTACACGGCCAATTTAGAGCGACCAGTTAACCTAACGCATGTCACGGACATGGAGAGAAGATGCAAATTCCACACAGGTGGAGTCCAGGGTTGGGATTGAACCGGGGATCTCTGGAGCTGTGAGACAACCACGCAAACAACATGTGCCACTGTGGGGGAAAGGTAGAATGGGCTGTTCAGAGCATTTTCCCCACCAAATATGCCCCAACTGCAGGAAGCTATGCTGTCCACATGGGTCAATATTTCTGCAGAACGAGTTCAACACCTAGTGGAATCTGTGCTGATTCTGAGACAAAAGTAGGCCCAACAGGCTACTAGATATGTGTCTCTAATAAAGTTGCCATTCAGTATATATGCTTATTTCAGGGCAGCATCAAATTAGATTTTCTTTGTACAAGTTAAGTCCAAAAGACTGGGTCTCCTACGTTTTTTTTTTTACAAAGGATAGATATTTTTTGTAATTTACCTACCAACAAGAGATTCAACACGCTTGTAAAGAAGACCTGAGAAGTTCTCTCAGAATTATTCTCTCAGTCTCTACACCTGATTTTATCTGTAAGAATCAGTAGGGTGTGAAATGGTGGTGCAATGGCCAATGTTATCGCCCCTCACAATACCAGAGACCTGGGTTGGAGTCCTAGCCAGGCCACTACCACATTGCAAAGACATGCTTTATGTCAATTGACATGTCTGAAAAAGTGTCCCTGTGTAAAATGTGTATGTGCATGTGATGGATTGCCGCTCTTTCCATGGTTGGTTCCTGTCTTGCACTTTGTGCTGCTGGCTAGGTCTGGACCAAATCCTCCATGATCCTGAAGTGGATTAAGCAGGTTTAGAAATTGAACGAATGATGAACATAAATTAATTAGCAAATACTGGGCAGCAATTCTGAATATTAGCAATAAATATGTCAGTAATATTACTATTGGGGGCACGGTGGTGCAGTGCTTAGAACTGTCGCCTCACAGCTCCGAGATCCCTGGTTCAGTCCCAACTCTGGGCTCCGTCTGTGTGGAGTCTGCATGTCCTCCCCGAGTCTGTGTGGGTTTCCTCCAAGTACTCGGGTTTCCTCCCACATTCCAAAGACATGCATGTTTGGTTGATTGGTGTTTGTAAAGTGCCCTTAGTGTGTGAATGTGTGTTTGAGTGTGTGAGTCTTACGATGTGTCCTACGATGGGTTGGGGAAAGACCTGGTGACCTACTCTGTAAAAACCATCACCGGGAAACGCTGTGGATTAGTATAAGACTGGTCTAAGGAGTTGGACGCGACTAAATGGATAGAATGAATGAATATTATTATTAAAACTAAGATGATTCTGTTTGGAGGACAGGCAGAGACTGGAAGTCTTTCTAAAGCAATATTAATATGACAGAAGGGGGTAGGAAGACTTTGAACTGCCTTATTTGAATTCTTATTTATATGAATAGGCTTTTATTTATTTATTTATTATCTGGATTTTCCAGAAATTACAGTGAACACAACAAAGATAACAACCCTTCCACCCTCCCCTTACCCGTTACACCAACAAGACAGTGAAAGACAACATCTTACATTCATGACATACATTCATCAGTTCATGGGAGGCACTCGTTCAGTCGTAATATTCCACACTGCCATACTAAAGATAATATTTTTGTATATCATTTGTGAGATATGTGTTCAACAAGTGGGAAGGGGCTTATTTGAATTAATATCAACATACGCTACTGAACCAAATGTTACGTTAATACAAACATTTACAGTATTTGGCCGCTGTAAATAATCATTTTTATCATTTGCAACTCATAAACAAACTGCTAACCACGAAACTTTTAGTGTAAGTTTAACTTCATGTAACACTCTGTCTCAAAATCATAATAAACAACTCATTCATGTTAGGAGAGGACTTTGTACACTTTGTGCTTTGGTGTCTTGTGAGGAGTAGGGTGTGTCTGTTTTGCTGCGTCTAATCATTTCGGTTAGACAGACATCAGTTGTGTGAAATCCGAGCTGAAACCAGTCCCTGAGCTTAACCCTATAGCTTCCAGTTTCATTTTACATTGAATGGCCTCGAGCACAACCTAGCGGTTCCAGAAACCAGGTGTCGAGTCTCTACAAAAACAACACACACAGCTGTTACCGAGTGTGAGTGTGTGTAACACTGTGTGAGTTATGTCCCCTCCCTGTGCCGCTGGCTAGGCACCGGCTTTCTCTCACAGCCCTGACCAGGATTAAAACGGCTAAGAAAATTAATGTCTGAATGAATGATTATACAACATACTATTTACATCTACAGCATTTATCAGACAAAGTTATTCAGGATAAACTTATAACTCAGCAATTGAAGGTTCCTGGCCTTGTTTAAGGGGCCAACAGTGACAGCTTGATAGACCTGGGATTTAAATTCACAGCCTTGGACATTAACGTCCTTTTAGGCTACTGTAACGTAAATATAAAGGGTATTTTCACAAGAAAACTGCATGTAAGCAACACGTAAATGTGTCAGAGAGACTACTGAAACCACGAGTGGAATGCCACTCCATTTTCAATTCATGAATATTCACAATAATTATAGAAATACAGAAATGTACTGTTACAACCCTGTATAGGGGAAAGCCATAACACTTAAGAGAATAGTATGATGGACCTAATACTTTTGTTTGACGGAAGCCAAAAATGCATTGATAAAGAGCATTCCAAACAGCACAGTAGATCAGCCAGATGAAACAGAGACTCGAAGAGTGAAAGTGAACCAGTTTATATAGTTATAGGTTAGAGAGAATATACAGGTAGTGGGGTGTCAAACAAAGGAGTACTACTTACAGTAGGACAGGTACATAAACTTACGAACGCCAATTACAGCTTGTTACAAATAAGTAGCAGAATGTCTCACACACACAAACATGGGTAACTTGCAAAAAGTCTCTAAACACAGCCACGAAGTTAGAACAGTCTCTGGTCTAAACGTGAGCTAATGAGCAAAAGACCGTTAAGGCAGTGAGCTTTCAAGAAACCGGCTCTTTAATTCCCGCCTCTGCTCATGGATCTTCAGCTTTAATTGGCTGTTGAGGTGGGCTGTTTATGGCCACAATGTCCGGAGTTTTAAAAAATGTTTTTATTTTCCTTTTATAATTTTTTTATAAGTTTTAAGACCTTGGTTGTTAAAGTGGACGGATGATAAACAGGGTATATATATATAATTAAATAATTATAACATAAATGTATGACTATTCCATAGCCCATTTAACTTAATTCTACTAAGTCTGGCTGCTGTTGTTTTACACTCTTAATTAAATAGAACTGATGTCTAAGGAACATTAGTGATATTTGAGCAAAATACGAGTTGAAAAAATGTTAAACCAAAAACCACTTACATTCATACCTTAACTGTATTGGTGAGAGAATTTTACCTATTAATACCAAAGGGATTGGATACCATTTTAAACATTTAAGTTAAAATGAAGAGGGTTTCCATTTAGCAGCTCTAAGTGGTTCAAAAGCCTGCTGCTAGAAACAAAAGTTCCTGAAGGCCAGGGTTCAAATCCCAAGTTGGGTTTGCAAAGTGAAACTCAGGTCGTGTATTAACAGAGCCCTGTGACTGACTGGTGTCCTGTCCAGGGTGTACTTCTGCCTGTACCCAGTGATTTCTGGGTTAGACTCCAGACCCTCCCCTGCGACCCTGACCAGGAAAAGTGGTTTTGCTTTCATTTAATTAAGGGCCACTTCATTCTGAATAAACTAAATGTACATAATTTGACATTATGCATCATACTGCAACATTCTTATTCAATTATTATCCAGAATAACTTTGCATACACAAAATCACTAACAAACATTATTAAAACACAAGAAATGTTCAGTTATTAATATTTGGTCTCATTTATTATGCATTGGCTTGCAGGTAAAACTACACAGAATTAATTCAAGGATCTGACAAAGTAAAAAACATTGTTAGTTTGAAATTTACTTAAAAGGTAAAAAGGTAAACAAGATAATTGAAAACCCTAAAAACCTCTCAGTGTTGTCAGTCTATCTACAGAACTAGTTTACCTAATACAGCTAAATAACCAAACCAAAACGTCATATTTCTCGACTACTGCAGAATTTTACCAACCTCTATGTGCATACAGTTTAGTGTGTTAGTTAACGTAACAAGGCATTTGCATAACTGCATTAAAAAAACCATCCGTTTATACAAATCACACAATCTACAGCATTTGAGAACAGTAAGAACACTTGGTGATCCAGTCTAAAAGTGGTATGTCATTCACTATCCAAGTTAACCAGAATATGATCAATATGCAATTATTTGATGAAAATTACAGTACATGTGGTGTTAAAAAAAAAATTCAATTTCAAAATTGAATTTCACTTTCAAATACAAAATCTGGAGAGTAAATCACATGTTTATCAGATGCTTGGGTGCAAAACATGGAGCCATAAACTGTGCATCAATGACAGGTGAAATGTGGTCTAGTTAGTATGTTACAAGAATGAAGTTCTCCAGCAAAGAAATATAGAAAAACCCACAAAAACAGCAACCAAAACAATAGCCAGTGTTATAAAAAGTCCTAAGCAGGAATTGCATACCAGATGTTTAGATCTACTGCAACAAAGGTCTGCAAAAAAAAATTTATAATAATTCTTCTAAATAACTCTTGCAAGTCATCAAATACTGTGCCTGTTTACCATGTGCTCCATTAGTAAACATATATAATGTGGACTAGGTTATTGCAATTTCTGCTTGGGGCTCTAAAAATATTATGAGTTCAAATGCAATGTCCTCAAAAATATTTCTTGAAGGGCAGTGCTCAGCCTGCGTGGCATAGCAGGTTTTAGGGTGACGTGTAGATATACTTCGTTTTTGCCACACCAGAAAGCTCGTCTTCATAGCGGGGTAGAACGATGAAGAGAACACCACAACCCAGCATGATGATGGTAGATCCCCAGCCAAAGCCATAGGCCCAGGTGTAGTTGTAGTTGCCTTCAAAGATCAATTCGTTGAATTTCACTGGATAGATGATGAGAGCAATGATCTGGAGGACCGCTGAAATGACACAAGTCACATGGTCAGTTTCAACAGACAAACGGTCAATATTCAAACAGCATAAATGTCACTGAAACAGGACGTTGAGTGGAAATTACCAGTCACAGAGTAGATTAGATACTCTGCACATAGTGTTTTCTTTAAATAATAATCCTCATTAAAAAACAAAAACAAGAGTAGAAGGAAACCATGTTTTATTTAACCACCAGCCTTTCAAGACTATTCTCTATTCTGTCAACAGGTGTCGCAAGGGTTCGTTTGTGCTACTTTTCAGCCATTCAAATGTGAATTAAATGGAAACATGAATCAAATACGTTGTCATTAGAATTTCTAGAAAATTCAATTGTGTCAAAAAATGCGACAAATCTGATATTCATGGACAAGAACAGACAAATGACCTTTCCCCGAATATCCCGAGGTTCATATTACGAAAGACGTTTTCATTTCTTAGCCAGTTAACTAGGACGCTATGATGTCCGCGATGCAGAGAATACGAATGAAATTGCAGAACTGAGGAATAAAAACAGACTTCAGTTATAAAGACAGAAATTCACAGAGTTTTGAAATCTAAGAGCGTGATTGGCCATAACCGGTGATCGGTTGATCAGTCTCATATAACTGATTCTGTTCCGGTCACATCGACATTGCGACAGCAACACAAACACAAACACAAACACAAACACACACACACACACACACACACAAACACACACACACAAACACACACACACACAGCACAGCACAGCACAGCGCTTTTGCTAACTTTAATTCAGAATTGAGTTCATGTATGGAGCTTTAAACACGGCTCAGCCACTCGCTGACGCATGTTGATGATGAGGAAGTGGTTGATTTTTTGTTTGTAGGGCACAAGTGTACTAATGCTTTAAGGGTATTACTAAAAGGGCCTTAGGTTTGTTGAAATCGAGTTATTGAAGTTATAAATTGCACTTTTATTTATAGTTCTAAAATATGTATCCTAAGCCTTTCCTTTACAACTTTCAATTATATCATTTTTGATGTTGCGAAATGTTATAGCAGCAATTTCATTAGCTACAAAGGTGTCATATTGCTACTGTTTGTTTAATTGTAGTTATTTTTCTTAAAGAAAAAATGACTGTTAAAACCCTGAAAAATTTGAATGGTGAAAGAAAATCCATTAAAAAACAAAAATAAAATGGGGAAAAATTAAAAAGATCTCATATGCCCTAAGTAAAGGACTCTTCCATGGGGCTTTATGTGGGCCTTATGGACGAGAAAAATTTGAATGGTGAAAGAAATCCATTAAAAAAAACAAAAAAGGGGAAAAAAAATTAAAAAGATCTCATAGGGCCCTAGTTAACTCTTCTCATGGGCTTATATGTGGGCCTGTCTGGACGATGGGTTAGGATTTGCTGCACCTCACCTCAAAATGAAACGCCAAGTATAGGTTAAAATTTCCAGAACCTTTAGTAGCTCTTCCTACCATTTCAACTTTATTACTATGACTTTACAGTCGTATGAAAGAGTTTGGGCACCCCCTGATAATTTTCATGATTTTAGTTTATAAATCATTGGTTGTTCAGATCAGCAACTTGAGTTAAATATATCATATAGCCAGATGAACACCGTGATATTGAGAAGTGAAATGAAAGTTTTATAGGATTTACAGAAAGTGTTGCAGTAATTATTACGCTTCCTACAGCTATAGTCGGATTCTGGTGAAGGTGCTTTGGACCATTCTTCTTCTAGAAACATCTCCAGAGTCTTCAGTCAGGTTTGATTGGTTTCCGAGCATGGACAAGCCCACATTTTCAGTAATATTCATGTCTGGGGACTGAGATGGCCATTCCAGAACGTTGTACTGGTTCCTCTGCATGAACTGCCTTAGTAGATTTTGAGCAGGGTTTGGGGGTCGTTGGCCTCGGTGCAACTTTGTCACTGATTCTTTTTGAACATTGTTCTCAAGAATCTGGAGATATTAACTGGAATCCATGCGGACCCTCAACTTTAAACCAAGATTCCTAGTACCTGCACTGGCCACACAGTCACACAGCATGATGGACACCACCGCCACCAAATTTTACTGTGGGTAGCAAGTGTTTGTCTTGGGATGCTGTGTTCTTTTTCCGCTCCTTGTTATGTCCAAATAACTCAATTTTAGTTTCATCAGTACACAGCACTTTATTCCAAAATGAAGCTGGATTGTCCAAATGTGCTGTAGCACACCTCAAGTGACTCTGTTTGTGGCGTGTCTGCAGAAAAGGCTTCTTCTGCATTACTACTCCCATACAGCCTCTCCTTGTGCAAAGTGCACTGTATAGTTTTGAACGATGAACAGTGACACCATCTGCAGCAAAGATGAGGTTGTAGGTTTTTGGAGGGTTGTGGTGGCTTGACTATGACTGTTCTCACCATCCTTCGCTTCTCTGCCTATCTGAGATTTTTCTTGGTCTTGCCACTTCGGGAGTTCCTTAACTAGAAACTGTGCCTGTGGTCTTCCATTGCCTCACTATGTTTCCTCACAGTGGAAAACTGACAGCTGAAATCTCTGAGAGAGCTTTTCCCTTTCCCTGAACCATGATTGTTGAACAACCTTTGTTTTTCAGGCCATTGAGAGTTTGTTTGAGGCTCCCATGTTGCCACTCTTCAGAGAAGATGCAAAGAGGAGAAAAAAACTTCCAATTGGCCACCTTAACCCTTTCTCATAGTTGGATTCACTTGTGTATGTAGATCAAGGGTCAATGAGCTTACAAAACAAATTTTGTGTTCCAATAATTAGTGCCAAAGGTATTCAAATGACAAGGGTGCCCAAATTTATGCACCTGCCTAATTTTGTTTGAATAATTTCTGCACACTTTAAAACCTATCACTGTAAAACCTATAAACTTAATTTCACTTCTCAAATTTCACGGTGTTCATCTGCTATATGATATATTTACCTGAAATTGCTGAGCTGGACAACCAATGATTAATAAAGAAAAATCATGAAAATTATCAGGGGTGTCCAAACTTTTTCATACGACTGTATCTATGAGTATTTATCTATGACTTTATCTAAATACTGAGGAATGATGACTCCTCTGCCCTTGGGTAAGGCGCCCATGACTAAGTCTTAGGCTTATGTGAAAGTGCCCCACCCTGTTTTGGCGTGTAGGTGCAGTTCTCAGAGCTGTGAGAAATAAGGTCTCAGTCAGGAAAGGTTAGTCACATAGGACAGGCTCTGCCTGCTCTTCCACTTAAACACAATTCAAGACAGCGTGTTCAGTGTTAGGAGAGGTTAACAGGTTGTAGTGAGTTAGAATTTTGGGTGGAGTTTAAAGTTGTTACTTCACTAATTCATTTTTTTCAGGTTTTAAAAAAAATGCAGATTAGTTACTTTCAAGATGTCGTTAGAATAACAGACGTTAGATCCAGTATTCCAATCATTTTTAAATGAGAAATTAGGTAAAAAAGAAAGGGGAATAAACAAACAGAAAAATTGTAACGCAACACAAAGAGACATGAGGTATAACAAGTCTGTTGTCCATAAAGCAACTGCCTATTAAAGTGGAAGAAATTTGTACGACATAATTATTCAGATTTTTTTAAATTAAAGATCAGAAAAACAATTAAAAGAGGCTTAATATTACACTTTGTTTTCTTTCTGTTTGTTTGACAAATACACTGCTTCTTTAATTGTTTTAGATATGATTCAGTTACAGATAAACAATATAATAATTTTAAAACCCACATGCACAGATATAAAATACATGCCGCAATTATAAAATGTGTAGACAAACTCTGGTGGGTTTGAGAGAACATCAACACAAAAACTGAAATGTTGCTTAGTTACAGTTAAGGCATGGAAGGAATGACATATGTGAGTCTAGTTCCTATTTCTTGCTGAAACATTTCAAATAAAACCAATGGAGTCGGAATTAGATTTAAGACACATCAGTAATCTGATTATAACTGGACAACAGACTTTTTCAAAAGGTTTGCTTCATGAAAAAAAGTGAGATTATGATAGACAACAACAAACTGAACACAAAAATAATTTCAGATTTGCTGTATCACACAGGAATTTTCGTACCTGGTGACAGCAAACCCCATCTTTTCGATCTTGAACCAAGTAGTTCATTTGGGTCATTTAATTCTGGTTGTGTTATCAGATGACATTAACCAGACACAAAAGGGTTCAACGTCTGGATCAGTGTCATTTTCCACATCTGGTTCATACATTGGGAATCATCTTCCTCAACTAGGCCCAATTTATCTGCTGGCAAACTGTCATTACGTGACACTGGTCTCATGGCTTAAGGCCGATCAGGGTATTTAATAGATTTCTTATTTTAATAGAGTACCAGATCTATCACATGATCATTCCTTTCTCACCATATCATTGGGACGCAAACAGTATTGACTTCCAGGTAACTCTGAACTAAGCTCACAGGTTGACTGCATATATTGCACAATAAAAGTAACAAGCCCAGAGTTTATCTTGGTCACCAATTTTACATCTGAAGTAGAACTTGCAGGCTTTCTTAATAAGTGCCTTGAGTGTATGAATCTATTGCGGCTGCTGATGAGACATTTCTCCTGAGACATCACATCAACCTAAGCACAGCAAATCCTATCACAAACATTCACTATGCTACTGCCGGAAAAACATGTGTCAACATGTGTCCAGACAGCATCTGTAAATGGTAGCAGCTTATAGCCTATCTGTGATGTGAAAACTGAACGCATGCCTAGACATGCTTGGACTGACCGAAAACAGTTTGAACCATGGGAAACATGCTAGTAGACTTAAAATATGCTGGGAAATTAAAATATTAAACATTATAAAATAGTTTATGTCCAAAAAACTGAACGTGACAGGTATTTAAGGTGATTTATGTGACCAGAAGCCTAAAATCCATAAAATACTCCCAATTGTGTTCAATAAGATAAGTTTCAATTTAATTCTATTCAACTTTCTCATTTTACCAATACAGCGTTGGACTGTATAACTGTATAACAAAACATTATCTGCTTACTTCTCCAGTGATTAAAAAAAATAAAGATTTAATGTGGCTTTTATGAGATTTTATAACATTTAACGCTGAATGCTTATCGAAACTGGCAAAAATAACAAAGTGGATAAACTCTGGCATGATAAAGCTAGGGAGGATTTTCAGGTAGGCTTGAAATCAAAAGGAACGTCTAGAAATGTGGAGTTACAAGGTCATGGAAACAGAGTGAAACAATTAAACAAAGTTACAAACTTCATGACCTACCCCGAATAACTAAAAAAAAGTTAAAAAGTTCATGAATGTGACTTGACATTGCCCTCTTGCATCCTATTCATCTGATAAATCTTTGTGTTGGCACTGCCAACTGGTTTTCAACTGGCGGTACCTGGAGTAGGCATGCCTGCTTAGTTATAACAGTAACCAATTCACAGAGCAATTCACTGAAAGTGACTCAAGTCCAAACTTCCAAAATCAGTCATTTTCTAATTTTCTCCAGTCCAACAGATTCAATCAACTGCCGGATATTCCTCTCTTCTGTGAATAATTTTATTCATAAGAGTCACGTGGCAAAGACTAGTTTGTCTGACAAGAGAATGTCACACTGAGGTATTCTAAGACAGTTTGATTCCCATATTGTGTAGACTCTGGCGTGTGTATGGGGTTCTGAGTAACTTTATCTCTGCCCAGTCCTCCATGGCAACAGCACAACAAATTACTTGGAAAGACCTCGGGGCTAGACAATGTTCAGACTTGTTCGCCGACTCTACCGCTTTCCCTTTGTGTCAGTCAGCTTTCTGCGTGTTAACTCAATAGAGTGGCAAAATAAAACAAAAAAATGTTAGTAATAACTTTAAAAATCCACACACTACTTCAATTAAAAAAGGAAGTAGTTATTGAGAAATGATGTACCGATTCAAATTGTGGTTAAACAGTACTGCAAACAGTAATCATGCCTCTGATAAGACATTAAACATGTGTTCTTACCAGCAATGAGGAGGAGGATACCAACGACTGGAAGGAGACGTATGATGAGAGCGCAGCAGAGCGCCACACATGAGATGATGAAGGCTACGATAAGTATGATTACACCAATGATCATCAGTGCAGCAACAGCCTGAGCCCATGCTGAAAGAAACAAAAGTGTTTTAACACGTCATCTTTTTCAGGGAAAGGCATATGGCATGTGGAATATATTACCCTTAGAAATTAAAACACAAGACAAACTCAAAGTTTTTAATGTAAAAGTAAAACGATGGTTTACACAGAAACAAACTTGTGAACATTTTACAAATTAATTTGAAACAGACAAAGGAATTGATATGCATTTACCTTGGATCTAGTTATTTAAAAATGTATATTTTATGTATTTGCTTAATATGTAGTGTTTTTTCCCCTTTCTTTGTTCATTTGTATTTTGCTTCTTTTAAGCCTAACCAGGGACTGGGGCTGAAAATAAGCTTAAGCTAGATGCCCTATATACATTACATCGGTTGCATGTTAGGTAAAAATGCTTATCTGTATTGTCCCTGTCAAATAAACAAATAAAATAAATAACTAAACATAGGGTTGGGCGATATGGCAAAAATATTATATCCTGATAATTAAAGACATTTTCACGATACATGATATTTCTCACGAGACAAAATGAATCAGTTGCGACAGATTTGTAAACATATTTAAATATGGCCCCATACTTTGCAAACATTATTTCAATTAAAAATGTGCTGCACGCCATCCAATTAAACATGATTAATTATACTTTTTATAATGAACAATGCAGTTGGTCAATGTTCTACAAGCACTGACTAGATCCTTGATATGTTCAGAAAAGCAACTGTCTTGATTCGATAAAATATCGTCATATTGCCCGTCCCTATTTTAACACTTGACCAACAGCTACATGCATTTTACCTGGTCAGTAATTGTTTATAGAGACAAACACACAGTTTTTATTATTGTTATTTAGTAACCACACTTAACATTCTTAACAAAACCCTCGTTTTCACTACGCGTACAAAAACAAGAACCAACAGAATTGGGGTTCTGGTTCACTTTCTGCCAACTCTGGAGACAGCTGAAATGTTTAAGTGACTACATCATTTCCAGCATTATCAAATTCAACACAGAGGAATGCGCCAACACTTTCTATGCCTATACAACTTGGCACACACATCCAGTGTATTTGGCTTAGAGTCAAGTATAATCACCTCACATGTCCACACCCTATGAAACTGAGGTGTGGACAGGGACAGAGTGAAAAGGTGTGACTGATGGGAACAAGCTAGTTGTTTTAGTAGGTGTACTTGGTGACTAGTGTTTGTAGCACTCACTTCATTCCTCATATTTAGTCGGGACCATGTGTGTAGTCGCAGCTTTCTTGTGCCAATAAATATCTCACATTTGGTTCTAGACAGGTAATGGAAAATTAATGCTGTGGCACTAAAGACTTGGACTAAATTCTACCTCACTTCCAATAAGCCTTGGATAAAAGTTGATGTCTAAATGCAGCTGTAGTATGAAAAGCGCTGAAATCAGCAATTATTTAAAAGATGTGGCAGGAACAAGTGCAAACGACAATACATTTAGGCATTACCATGATTCAAAAAAATCTGAATTGCTTACCGAAGAGCCCTTTTAAAGTGGTAAGTGAAGAAAAATCATACACTCCGTAATATAAAATGAACTTTTTTCAATGAACTGAGGTAGATAAACATGTTACCTTGATAAATAATACTAGGCATTAGTGACTGAAAGGCAAAATGGCAGCTTCTATCTGGGCGTGCACACGTTGGCTACAAACACATAGCATACCTACCGGATTAACAAGTTCTCCATCTCATACGTTTCAAACTGAACGAAGAAGGTACAACACCCAAATTAGCATATTAACCAAACTCATGATATTTGTATGAACATCAATACTAAATAAAACTATTGAACCGCTGTCTTAAAATGTAAAGCAGGGATTATTTATGAACAAAGGGTTGTAATTAAGGGGTAAAAGTCAAGAGCTACTTAATATTTCAGTGGCAAAATGAGGTTTTAAGTGTTAATTAATGAGTTGTAAATATAATCTACTGAAGGCAAACCCTTTCATAAAACAGACAACTGATCTTAAAGCTTATGCCTTCAGAACAACCTTATGTCTTTGGGGCATAGATTCAGAAAGTGCTGGATCTATATTGGAGGTCCATATTGACATGATAGCTGCTGCAGATTTGTCGTCTGCACAACCATGATGCGAATCTCCCGTTCCACCACATCCCAAAGGAACTGGATTGAGATCTGGTGAAAGCGGAGGTCATTTGAGTACTGTGAACTCAATGTCATGTTTAAGAAACCAGTTTGAGATGATTTGAGCTTTGTGACATGGTGCATTATCCTGTCAGAAGTAGCCATCAGAAGATGGTGCACTGTGGTCATAAAGGAATAGACATGGGCAGCAACAATACTCAGGTAGGCTGTGGGGTTTAAACAACGCTCAATTGCTATGAAGGGGCCCAAAGTGTGCCACCAAAATATCATCCACAACATTACACCACCACAACCAGCCTGAACCGTAGACAGAAGGCAGGATGGATCCACTTTTTCATGTTGTTTACGCCAAATTCTGATCCAAATGCCGCAGCACAAATCAAGACTTAGACTAGGTCAGATGTTTTTCCAATCTTCTATTGTCCAATCTTGCAAATTGTAGCCTCAACTGCCTGTAGATAGCTGACAGGAGTTGTACCCGGTATAGTCTTTTGCTGCTGTAGCCCATATGCTTCAAGTTTCGACATGTTGTGCATTCAGAGATGCTCTTCTGCATACCTCTGTTGTAAAGAGTGGTTATTTGAGTTACTGTTGCCTTTCTATCAGCTCAAACCAGTCTGGCCATTCATCTCTGAACTCTGGAATCAACCAGGCATTTTCGCCCAGAGAACCGGCACTCACTTGGTATTTCCTCTTTTTCTTACTATTCTCAGTAAACCCTAACGATGGCTTTGTGTGAAAATAAAAAGCCTGTCTAGCACCAACAACCATGTCATATTCAAACTTACATATATCACGTTTTTCCCCATTCTGACGCTCGGTTTGAAGATAGTCTTGACCATGTCTACATGCCTAAATTCACTTTTCTGTCATGTGATTGACTGACTACATATGTCTTAAGATGCAGTTGAAAAGGTGTACCTAAAAAGTGGCCAGTGAATGTATACCAATATTGCACTCAATATACTGGTACATTAAGTAAATAAACACTAGGAACTCCCTTATGAAAATTAACCATGGATTTACCATGTTCTTTGGGCATAAAGAAACTTATGAATGGTTATTATGGTATCTCTACCACGGTTTTACCAAAGTACTGTAGTAAAACCCTGGCAGTCTCATAGTAGGCTACACACATAGTTACCTTAGCAGTTCAACTAGAACCAACAGAACTAACGATAAACTACAGCCTATAGTTACTATGGTTACTACTATGAACTACTAAGGGATCTTAAGGTAACTCTATATATAGTATGAATCCATCTGGTTTTACTACTGTACTTTGGTAAAACCATGGTAGAGAAACCAGAGTAACCATTCATAGTTTTCAAAACATGGCAAAATCATGGATCATTATTACAATATTTACTAATTTATTAAGAAAACAATTATGGGAGTAAAAGGACCAACTTTCTGTTGCAATGTAATTGCATTTACAACATTTAACAGACGCCCTTATCCAGAGCGACTTACAATTGATACAATTTTACAATCCAAGCAGTTGTGGGTTAAGGGTCTTGCTCAAGGACCCAACAGTGGCAGCTTGGCAGAGGTGGGATTTGAACCCTGGACCTTTTGGTTCAGAATCCAGTACCTTAACCGCTAGGTTATGCTGTAAATGTAATTAAAATGTATCATTAATAATGAGCCTTGTGGTAGCCTAACGGGAATCGAACTAAAGTTTGCGGAACAGACTTCGTTGACTTAGCTTCTGAAACGCAAACAACCTAAAAACAACAACAAAAACTGAGTAGGTGCGCAAACTTACAGAACTCCGAGAGCGACTTGCAGATCCAGTTGTTGTTGCGGCCTCTACACTGGTCCCACATACTGGCATAGTGCGACTTAGCGTCTTCGTCCTCGACCCATCCAGACTGCGCGGCGATCGCGATAATGTCAAAAACAATCGCGAAGAGCAGCAGGAGCGGCAGGATCCACCTGCATCTGGGATAAGCGATTCCACAGCGAAACATGTCTGCTGGTAGTATCTTCACCGAGCCGAGCGTTGAAATCGAACTGTTCTGCTGTTGATCACTGAACACACTCCGCGCTCCACCCCGATGTAAACTGAGATGTCAGGCTAATATGCATGTTAAGTCTACACACCCTAAACCATAGGAGGAGCAACCAACTCTAACTGCGCAGTTCCTATGCTTCCTCCCGAAGGCGGTATGCTAAACAGCGTTGGGCGCGTTACCTCCACCCACTGATCTGGAGTGTGAACTAGGTATGCTTTCGGTCCAACCTAAAACAACAGAACAGAGCTGCACGTGCCGTTTAACGATCGCATTAAAAACAGTGACACAGGACACTGACCGAAATTGACGTTACCATAGTCATTACCATAGACACATGCTAATATAAAGGTTATTGTCACAAGAAAACTGATTGCAAACAATACTTAAAAGTGCTAGAGATACCGCTGAAAACACGGGTGGAAGGCTACCATCTACAGTGGTGCTTGAAAGTCTGTGAACTCTTTAGAATTTTCTGTATTTCTGCATAAATATGACCTAAAACATCATCCGATTTTCACACCAGTCCTAACAATAGATACAGATAACCCAGTTAAACAAATGAGACAAAGATATTGTACTTGGTCATTTATTTATTGAGGAAGATGATCCAATATTACATTTTAGTGAGTGGCAAAAGTATGTAAACCCTTGCTTTCAGTATCTAGTGTGACTTGTGACTTATGGTCGTTGTCTTGCTGCATGACCCACCTTCATGGACAGATATCTTGACATTTTCCTTTAGAATTCTGATATAATTCAGAATTCATTGTTCCATCAATGATGGCAAGCTGTTCTGGCCCAGATGCAGAAAAAAAGACCCAAACCATGATACTACCACCACCATGTTTCACAGATGGGATAAGGTTCTTATGCTGGAAGTTGTTTTCCTTTTTCCAAACATAACGCTTTTCTTTTAAACCAAAAGTTCTATTTTGGTCTCATCCATCCACAAAAATTCTTCCAATAGCTTTCTGGCTTGTCCACATGATCTTTATCAAACTGCAGATGAGCAGAAATGTTCTTTTTGGAGAGCAGTGGCTTTCTCCTTGCAACCCTGCCATGCACACCATTGTTGTTCAGTGTTCTTCTGATGGTGGACTCATGAACATTAATATTGAGGCCTTCAGTTGCACAGAAGTTACCCTAGTCCTTTGTGACATCGCCAACATTTACACGTTTTGCTCTTGGAGTGATCTTTGTTGGTCGACCACTCCTGGGGAGGGTAACTATGTTCTTGAATTTCCTCCATTTGTACACAATCTGTTTGACTGTGTATTGGTGTAGTCCAAAGTCTTTAGAGATGGTTTTGTAACCTTTTCCAGCCTGATGAGCATCAACAACTCTTTTTCTTTTGACACATCAATTAGCCTAACACGCATGTCTTTGGACTGTGGGAGAAAACCGGAGCACCCAGAGCAAACCCACGCAGACATGGGAAGGACATGCAAACTCCAAACAAAAAGAACCCAGGATCCTCCATCTGGGTTTGAACCCTGAACCATCTTGCTGTGAGGTGATGGTGTTACCCACCGAGCCACTGTGCAGCCCCCCAACTAAACAAATGAAACTGAATTATTATACTAGGTAGTTATTGAGTATTGGTATTTATTGAGGAAATTGAGTACATATCTTTGAGTGGTAAAAATACATGAACTTTTGCTTTCAGTGTCCATGTGACCCCATTGTGCATCAGAAACTGGAACTAAACGTTTCTGGTAACTGTTGATATTAGCCCAAACATCCATACAGAAGTGTTTATAGGCTTGTGCAAGACACTCGTGTTTGTGTGTATGACCTTCCACTACTTATTTGTAACAAGCTGTAAATGGCATTCATAAGTGTATGTGCCAGTCCTATTGTAAGTAGTACTTTGTAGCGTCACACCACCACCTGTATATTTTCTCTAACATATAACTATATAAACTGGTTCACATTCACTTGTTGAGACTTGGGTTCATCTGGCTGATCGTGCTCCGTGTTTGTAATACACTGGCAGTCAGTCTGATTTTTGTTTGTTAGAACAGTAAAATGATACACTCAAAGGCAAGACAGTACGGTACAGCATATTATTAGCCTATGAATACAATAGGATGTAATCCAATAATATAATTAATGAAATAATAGATTTATAACAGTAGATATGGTATAAATTATCTAAAATAGTGAATACTATATTATACAACTATTATATTACTATTTATACTACATATATTATGCATTATTGGTAATTTATTGGTATTATTGTTTTATTAAATTATTCTTTATTAGACTAGAATCAGGCAGGTTTTTTCCAATACAATCTTTGGAGAATTATGAGAAGTTGCCTGAACCAATATGGCGACGACATGGACACATGATGGTCAATGCGGCATCTTGGTATATTAATAAGGTCTATGGTTGTTTCTGCCTTCCTGCCAGGCTGGCCACCGGCTTTCCCGTGACCCTGATCAGGATTAAGTGGTTAAGAGAATAAATCAGTGAATCAATGAATGTTTAGATGGTCTCTTTTTATCTACTTTTAGAACTTTTGTGAAAATCTGATGATGTTTCAGACCAGATGTTTCAGCAGCAGGGCTGGTAGACTTCATACAATTACATTCTTAGCTCTCAGCATTATATAAAGTATATTGCAGTGCTACAGTATTTACTGTTTTGTCTTTTTTACATTATATGACAAGAATATTGGGTGGGGTTTCTTGTTTTTGTGATGTTGCTGTAAAATATTTCCCTTATAACACACCCTGTTGTGCTACTTTGTCATCAGAACCCTAACTGATACACACCTAAATCACTGTGATTTTCACACAGTAGGGTAGGGCATGTTGTACTAGGGAACTTTGGGACGCTCCCACTTTGAATTTTTAGGTGTGCCAATAGCTTTACTGTCAGTGAATAAAATATAGCTATACTAGATATGGGTGAATATATAATGAAAATTACAGCACAATAGCACAAACTGTTAAAGTTTTATCATAATTGCTACTGGATAATCACATGTCACCAGTAAAGTTACAAAATGAACTTCATGTGTCAACAACCTTGATAATATGTAGAATGGAAAATAAAATGATTGGGTAAGAATAATCTATAGCTAATTCTTATTCCTGTATAATTCATGTAGGTGGCTTACTGGTTAAGGTACTGAACTATTAACCAAATGGTTATGGTTTCAAGCCCCAGGGCTGCCAAGCTGCTGCCATTTTGTCCTTGACCAGGGCCCTTAACTCTAGTTTCTTGGAGTGTACCTTGTAAGATTGTATGTGAGTTCTGGATATGGACACCTGTTACATGCTGTACATATGAATTCTAACAGCATAAGACAATTTATCAGCATATACATGAGACATGATTTCAAACTGGCATCACATGATAAACCAATTCATTACCAGATTGTGCTGAAGTGACATTGTGTACAAGCCTGGATTTTGTTTTTGGAAACCTTGTTTAGACTCAGCCAAGAGAAACAGGCTTTCTATTTTTAGGGCCTTACACATGAAGGGTAAAAGGAAATGAGTAACCATTAAGGAGATAGCAGAGGACCTGAAACAATACACCTGGAACAATACATCTGTTCAAGGGGAAGCACAAAGGAACACAAAGTCATTACATGTAAAGAGCACTAACAGATAAGTAGTGGACACAAACAGATTTTAAACAGGTAAACACTCCAAATGTTTGTGATTACTGATAATTTACAAAAGCAAACGCAATTATGCAGTTATATATATATATATATATATATATATATATATATATATATATATATATATATATATATATATATATATATATATATATATATATAGGGGAGTGGGGTGGGGAAAGAAAGAAGGGCGGGAAGAGGGGGGGGGAGAGAAAAGGAGAGAAGAGAAAGAGAAAGGGGAATAGAGGGAGGGGAGTAAAGAGCAGGGGAAAGGGTATATATATATATATATATATATATATATATATATATATATATATATATATATATATATATATATATATATATATATATATATATAAGTGTGTGTGTGAGTGTGTATATAAATATTTGTGTGTCCATACTGTACATTATTTTTAAAAATGTTGCATTACATTAAACCTGTTTTGGCTCCATGGATTCCATGGATTCTTTGGCTCCAAGTTCCATGGATATTCATCTTTTCCATGGATTTCATGGATGACTATGTCCAGGAACTTGGAACCTGCTGATTCTGTGGTCACTGAACCACTTTTGGATCAACTTATAGATATGTTTTGGATCAAAGAGCGCTGAAGTGTCCTGCTAGAAAGTCCAACCACACCCAGTTACAGCTTCTTGGCAGATCCAGCCACATTTTATTAACATCTTCTGGAACCACAGAGTGATGGTACATGCTGCCATGTACTTTAGCAAGGTTCTCGAGGTCCCGCAACTTCACTTCTGTGTGTGTGTGTTAACCTTGATCTATAAATGTCACACAAAAGCCTCTGGTACCATGAGCTAGACACTTCCATCTCTGGACTTTAGCTAACTGAAAGTCCAAGATATGATCAGTTATAGTTATAGTATAATTTTGTTTAATGATCAAGGTGTTCCATCCAGCTTGTGCTTAAAGAGGAAGTGGCTCATTCTTTTTTCAGTGTTTCAGTTAGAATAAGATAACTGTCATCTGCTTTATATCACCTGTTGTATAGAGCAATTTTGGATGACTACATGTTGCCCCTTTTTGCTTCATGTCCAAGCAGAGTACCACACTAACAGTCCCATGTTTCAGGATGACAACCACACGGTGCATAGAGTCATTTCCAAACATGATGGGTGAGACAGTTGGTGGCGCAGAAGATAAGGTCTAAGGTCTAAGGTCTTGACTATCATCAAGAAGGATGCGGGCTCACATCCTAGCATGCCAAGCACTTATCTGGTAAGACTATAAGTCACTCTTAATAAGAACGCAACCGACTGACTAAAAATAAATGATGGAACACTGAGACATTTGACTAGTCAGCTAAATGAATTCAACTGAAACCTGCAAAAGTGAACAAAGGGATTATTTTACAGATGGTGAAACACCTAAACAGGCACACCTAAATACCTGATTAGTTCACTTCAGGGTGGGGGTAGAGGGCAAGGCAGCACAGGGCACATGACAGATCATCCCACCTCTGCCAAGCTGCCACCGTTGGGTCCTTGATCAAGGCCCTAAACCCACAAATGGATTGCAAGATTGTATTAATTGTAAGTCGGTCTGGATAAGGGGATCTGCTAAATTACATCAATATAAATATAATATAATATAATATGGCAGAATGTAGCATTTGACAGGGCACTTGTCCATCTCAGGACACACACACAGGGACACTTAAGAGATGTCAATTGAATAACACGTCATAACCCAAGCACATGCAAATCTACACAAGTAGACAGGCAAGGAGATGACAGCACTAAATACTGTTCCACCGCAGTGCACCCAAACAGACACACCCATGTGAAAGGTTAGCTAAAGCTGACAAGAACTCAGTCACTATTGCAATGATTACATGTAAGGAGTGGTGCTTACTAATAGCGTAGTCGCTTAAGGAAGAAACGTGACAAATACACATGACAATTAATTTGCTCAGTTAATGTTTATACCTAACCTATACCTAATTTGACTGTAGTTAGTGAAAAGGGGCCATCATGGATCACCACTGACCAGATATTATTAGAGTATTCTCTAATAATATTATTGATATTATATTATTGGACCGTTCTCAGAACTAAAGCGACACTGACATGGTAGTCGCTTGGTAGAGACGTAAAAATTTCTGTACAGCCTTTAGTTCTACAGATATAGATTATAAATACAGTGGTATCACAGCTTTCAACCACCTAGGAAATCGCCAAATTCAGTTCTCACATTTTGACTAGAAAAAATTGGTCTTGGTTCTCAGTTCACTTACTTAAACTTGTATGAATTAAGCCACGTGACTCGTTTCAGCCGAAACTCAAATCACAATGCATGATTCACAATTTACCAAAGTTGTTTGCTTTTACTTTTCACTTTCAATCTATTACTCACTAAATTACAGTGGAGCAAAAAAGTATTTAGTCAGCCACTGATTGTGCAAGTTCTCCTACTTAGAAAGAGGAGAGAGGTCTGTAATTTTCATCACAGGTACACTTCAACTATGAGAGACAAAATGAGGAAAAAAATCCAGAAAATCACATTGTAGGATTTTTAAAGAATTTAATTGTAAATCATGGTGGAAAATAAGTATTTGGTCACCCACAAACAAGCAAGATTTCTGGCTCTCACAGACCGGTAACTTCTTCTTTAAGAAGCTCTTCTGTCCTCCACTCGTTAAGACATACAAGACCACTGATAATCTCACTCGATCTGGGGCTCCACGAAAGATCTCATTCCGTGGGGTCTAATGATCCTGAGAACGGTGAACAAAAATCTCAGAACTACACGGAGGGACCTGATGAATGACCTGCAGAGAGCTGGGACCAAAGTAACAAGGCTACCATCAGTAACACACTACGCCGAGAGGGACTCAGATCCTGCAGTGCCAGGCGTGTCCCAGTGCTTAAGTCAGTACATGTCCAGGCCCATCTGAAGTTTGCCAGAGAGCATATGGATGATCCAGAAGAGGATTGGGAGAATATCATGTGGTCAGATGAAACCAAAATAGAACTTTTTGGTAAAAACTCAACTGGAGGAAGAAGAATGCTGAGTTGCACCATACCTACTGTGAAGCATGGGTGTGGAAACATCATGCTTTGGGGCTGTTTTTCTGCAAAGGGGACAGGACGACTGATCTGTATTAAGGGAAGAATGAACGGGCATGTATTGTAAGATTTTAGCCAAAACACCTCCTTCCATCAGTGAACATGAAGTGGAAACGTGGCTGGGCCTAGCCAGTCTCCAGACCTCAACCCATGGGAAATGTGGAGGGAGTTGAAAGTCCGTTTTGCCCCAAACCCAATCACTGCTCTAGAGGAGATCTGCATGGAGGAATGGGCCAAAATCCAGCCTACAGTGTGTACAAACCTGGTGAAGGACTTACAGGGAAAATTTGACCCTCTGTCATTGTCAACAAAGGATATGTTAAAAGTATTGCGTGAACTTTTGTTATGGACCAAAATACTTATTTCCACCATGATTTAAATTAAATTCATTAAAAAATCCTTCAATGTGATTTCATGGATTTTTTTTCTCATTTTGTCTCTCATAGTTGAAGTGTACCTATGATGAAAATTACAGACCTCTCTCATCTTTCTAAGTAGGAGAACTTGCACAATCAGTGGCTGACTAAATACTTTTTTACCCCACTGTATGAACCTCGGGATATTTGGGGAAAGGTCATTTGTCTGTTCTTGTCCATGAATATCAGATTTATTTGTTGCATTTTTTGACACAATTGAATTTTCTCTTTCAGTGTCTGACCACAGAATGCCGTAGGCTATATACTTTGGAATGGTATCAGTTATTCCATCTGTGCTTATAGTGGTCCAACACCACAAAATACTTGTTCAGTAGTTCTCAAACTAAAGAAAAGGGCTGACAAACTGAGCATATAACATATTACATACTGTCACAACAATTCCATAAAGCATTGCAGTATGACGTGCAAAAACGATTTGCAATCAGTTCTCTTGGCAAAAATGCCTTGAGGTCAGAGGAGAATGGTTAGAGTGGTTTGAGTTGATAGACATCAGTAACTCAAATAACCACTCGTTACAGCCGAGGTGTGCAGAAAAGCATCTCTGAATGCACAACATGTTTAACCTTGATGTAGATGAGCTGCAACATTGGAAGACCACAACAGGTGCCACTCCTGTCAGTTAAAAACAGGTAACTGAGGCTACAATTCATATGGGCTCACCAAAACTGGACAATAGAGAATGTTGCTGGTCTAATGATTTCTGTTGCAACATTTGGATGGTAGGGTCAGAATTTGGCAAAAACAACATTTGCTTGGCTGGTGATGGTGTAATGGTGGTGTATTTTCTTGGCACAGCGTAGAATAGAATAGAAAGCCTTTATTGTCATTATACACCGCATACACAGTATACATAGTTGAATGAGATTGGAAGCTGCTCCTTAAAGTGCACACAGCATAAATAGAAAAACTAAGAAAAACAAGACTACTGTGCAAAATGTTACTGTGCAACAACTAAACATAGCAAGAACTAAACATATAAGTACACGGACAGACAAATAAGACAGACAAAACAGATGATACATTCTAATATGTCAGTTAGTGCAGGTTGCCGTTTCGCATCGTGATGGCTTTGGGAAAGAAGCTGTTCCTGAGTCTATTTGTTTTAAATAGACTCAGGACCTGTAGCGCCTATCAGAAGGCAACAGGTTGAAGAGATGGAAATTGGTGGGTATTGTCCATGTCCTTGAGAATGTTCTTGGATCTGCTGAGACAGCGGGAGTTGTAGATAGAGGTTATGGAAGGCAGAGAGCATCCAATGATTTTTTCTGCAGTGTTGGGTACCCTCTGCAGTCTTCTTCTGTCAGGTTCTGTGCAGCTGAAGTGCCACACTGACACAGCATAGGTCAGCAGGCTCTCGATGGTGGAACGGTAGAAGGTCACCAGCAGGCTTGTGTGTAGTTGCTCCTGAGCACGCTCAGGAAGTGTAGCCGTTGCTGGGCCTTCTTGACCAGTGCAGAGCTGTTGACGGTCCGGGAGAGGTCTGCAGAGATGTGTACACCAAGGCATTTGAATGATTCCACTCGCTCCACACGTTCGCCGTTTCGGCGGAAATCCAGGACGAGTTCTTTAGTCTTGATGATATTTAGTGCCAAGTTGTTAGCTGCACTCCACTCCCCAAGTTTCAGGACCTCATCTCTGTACGCCGCCTCATCCCCCGCTGTTAACTGTCCCACCACCGTGTCATCAGGAAATTTCACAATGATGTTCTCTGGGTGGGCAGGACTGCAGTCGGATGTATAGAGTGAGTAGAGAAGTGGGCTCAGCACACAGCTCTGGGGGGAGCCGGTGCTGAGGGTACGGACGGAAGAGAAGTGAAAACCCAGTTTCACCTGCTGGGGTCGGTTGATCAGAAAGTCCCTGATCCAGAAGCAGGTCGATGGTGGAAGCCCTAGATTGGTTAGCTTGGGGATTAGAATGTCTGGTATTATTGTATTGAAGACAGAGCTGTAGTCAATGAAGAGCATTCTGACGTAGCTCCCCCGTTTCTCCAAGTGACTCAGCGCCGAATGAAGGGGAGTAGCTATTGTAGCTTCTGTGGATCTATTTGTCCAGTATGCATACTGGTGCGGGTCCAGATTGGGGGGGACAGGATCTGATGTGTTTTACAACCAGTTTCTCAAAGCACTTGGTGATAACTGGTGTGAGTGCTACCGGGCGGAAATCATTGAGAGTGGTTGTGGGTGATTTTTTGGGGACTGGAATGATAATGGTTCATTTCAAGCATTCTGGGATGACGTCTTGTTCCAGTGACAGGTTGAAGATGTTGGTGAAGACATGTGCTGGCTGGTCAGAACATGCCTTGAGCACCTTCCCTGGTACACCATCCGGGCCTGTAGCCTTCCTGAGGTTCACGGCACGAAGCACACGTCTCACGTCCTCAACCGCAAGAGTGAGTGGGGGGGAACCAGAGACCGTAATTTGTTGATGCCTCTCCTCAGGTTGGCGTGAGTGGCACTGTATAGTGCTCTGTCGCCTGATCTAAAGGCTGCGTCTCGGGCCTGAAGGAGCGTGCGTACCTGGTTAGTCATCCATGGTTTTTGGTTTGGATACACCCGGATTGACCGTATCAATGCAGTGCCTGATGTAAGACAGTACAGTGTCTGTGAAATTGGCCAGGTCTTCATAATGGAAGGCCTCCCACAGTGTTTGTTCAAAGCAGTCCTGCAGTCTAGCGAGGGCGTCATCAGGCCACGTGTTAATGGTGATCCTTTTTGGCGTATAGTTGCTAACATTGTCCATCCCTTTATGACTGCAGTGTAGCATCTTCTGATGGCTGTTTAAAGCAGGATAACATGTCTTGTCACAAAGCTCAAATCAGGTCAAACTTATTTCTTGAACATGATAATGGGGTCACTGTATTAAAATGGCCTCCACAGTCACCAGATCTCAATCCAACAGAGCACCTTTGGGATGTGGTGGAATGGGAACTTCACATCATGGATGTGCAGCCGGCAAATATGCATCAAGTGTGTAACGCTATCATTTCAATATTTACCAAAACCTCTGAAGAAGGTTTCCAGCCACTTGTTGAATGTATGCCACGAAGAATTAAGGCAGTTCTGCAGACCAAAGGGGTTCCAACCCGGTTCTAGCAAGGTGTATCTAATAAAGTTGCCAGTCACTGTACATGCGACGCCGTGCTTATCTGCTGCGTCGCATGTACACCATGTACTACCCTAATGAAGTAGTGCACTACGATTTTTTAAATATATTTAACGTACAAAATCGTGAATACTAAACAGTTTCGAACACAATATGTGTCTCCCCCGCCGTCAGGAGAGGGCACTAAAGTAACTAAAGCAACTTCCGGACGCCATGTTGCAGTGAGACAGCGAGATTTGGTAGGGGAAGGTTTGAGTGCTTTCAGGTTGATCGCAGTCATGATGTCCACACAGTTTTACGGAGATAATGGAAAGATGAAGGAGTATCACTACACCGGACCTGTAGAGCACAAATTCTCCCCGTATGCCTTTAATGGAGGGTAAGAAGTGATCATAATGTACTGAAAGAACGTTACTCATACAGCCGGCGTTTTCATTTGCGCTGTTAGCATTTGGCTATTGTAGTGACCAGGCGCAAAACTTATCTGTTTCAGCGGTTATATTTGAGTTGCCATCGCTGTGTCAGGGAATAGTAATAACACACTACGTATTAGACCAAATAAATATGTGATTTGTGTTAAAATAGGGTTGTTTATGTAAGTTATGCAAATGTATTTAGCCGCTAGCATCCAAGCCTGCTGCTGTGTCTGAGTATGGTGTTTATAGCTCCAACTTTTGCTTCCTTCCTTTAAAATAAACCTCATTTCCAGTTCGAATCCCATTTTCCAGAACGCTGACCATACTATTTAATTCTCCTTGCTTATGTTGGTAACGTTAGCTTGCAATGCTGCACCATCAACTTTCAGTTTTACTTTGACCACACAGGGACGGTTTAGTGTTATGGATGTGACGTTTGAACTTGTATTTACTTGCAAAGTACAGGTGTGAGCTGTTTAACGTCCGCAGTAAGTTCTTTGAAATAGGACGTTGACCGGACATTACCGTATTGACACACTGTTAGTAGTCGTTTTTTGCCTTCCTGGCTGCGATTCTCTTTTCCGTCATTAGGTGTCATGAGTGTTCACTCGTACTCATTTTCTGTCGTTTGGATGCAACTTTCATGTGCAGTGCTGTACATCAGGCTCGTCAAGTACCTAGCAAATTTTTCCCATAAGAAGTAATGAAAATTGATTAATCCGTTCCAGACCCCCAGAAAATCCACACTGTATTAAGGCATTGTATGCATTATTAGAGTTGTATTGTACAGGTGCTCCCGATTTATGATGGGTTTTATGTTCAGACAAAGATATTATACGTTGATTGTATCATGAACCAATGAGTTTAAAATAGTGTATCGTAGCGGAGCCTACCTACATGCTTATAGCACTTACATTAACCTACAATTGGGCAAAATCTTTAACACAAAGCCTGTTTTATAATAGTGTTGAAAGCATTATGAAATTTATTGAACAATGTATTGAAATTGGAAAAACAAAAATAAAATGCTTAGTCATTCATATTCTTTTCTAATCAGCCAATCGCATGGCAGCAGTGCAATGCATAAAATCATAGCTTCGGACAACGTTCACATCAACCACCAGAATGTGGGAAATGTGATCGCAGTGATTTTGACCATGTCATGACTGTTGGTGCCAGAATGAGTTTTATTATTTCTATAACTGCTGCTTTAGTGGGATTGTCTCACATGACAGTCTCTAGAGTAGTTCTCAAATCAGAGTGGTGTAAAAAAAAAGGTCATCCAGTGAGCGGCAGTTCTGTGGTTGAAAACGCCACGTTGATCAGTTGACTACTTTGAAGTAACTCATAAGCATGCTGTACAATTGTGAGAGTGTCTCAAACTCTGAGGCAGATGGGTGGCAATAGCAGAAGACCACGTCTGGTTCCGTTTCTGCCAGGTAACAGCAGACAGCTGAGGCTGTGGTGAGGACAGGCTCACCAAAACTGGTCAAAAAATGGAAAATCATAACCTGGTCTGACGGATCTCGATTTGTGCAGATTTTGGTGCCAACAACATGGTTCCATGGACCCAGCCTGCCTTGTGTGCACAGTGTGGTGTAATGGTGTAGGGAATATTTTTTGGTACACTTGGGTTCCGTTGATACTGAACAAGACTTGCTTGAATGCCATTGCCTTATTGCTCACCATGTGCATCCCCTCATGCCTGCAGTGTACCCATCTTCTAAGGCTTACTTCCAGCATGATAATGCACCATGTCTGTAGGCAAAAGTCGTCTCAAACTGGTTTCATGAACATGACAATGAGTTCAGTAGGGTTGTGCTAAAAAATAGATACAGCAATATATCACAATATTTATTTTCGCAGTATGCCATCGAATTTCCGCTCAGTTTGTTTGCTGTATTGTCAGTGTGATGTGACGTGTTATGACGACTCAGATTGTAGACAGTAACTTGTATTTCAGCTGTTTTATATTTTCAGTGAACTTCAGTGAACAATGTATCGCGACCCATGTATCATGATGCATATCGTATCGTCCTTTCCGATACCCCTAGGGTTCAGCTTTCTGGAGAACTTATTCTTATACCCTCTGTGCATATTTGTGCTTTTGTATTATGGATGCTGTCATCTCCAGAAGCTTTGTACTTGGATTCCTGCCTTTGAGTAAAAGCATCTGATGTATTACTAACTGTATGTGTATTCTTACATCCTAACTTGTTCATGTTGTTCCACAGGACGGTGCTGGCCGTGGCTGGTGAAGACTTTGCTATTGTGGCCTCTGACACGCGTTTAAGTGAGGGCTATTCAATTCACTGCCGAGACTCCCCAAAATGCTATAAACTGTAAGTGATGCTTATTGGAACAGTATGTATTTTTATGCATGTAAAACATTTTCGAACGCTTTGTTGTAGGAATATACTTTTGCTGTATAGGTTTTCTCCCCCAAAAATGATTCTATAGGGACAGCCTGAGCAGTTACTGCTTTTATGCAGCATGTGTTTTTATCCCATGCTCTTGACCATCAGTAAATCAGATTTGGACTGGAAAAGAGTCCATTATCATTATGCATCTACTAACCCTTTTAACGCCATAATTGTAAAGTACTACACTGGTTATCGCTACTTGGTAATGTTGTCTAGGGAGAATACATTTCTCATATTGTCCAAGCCTAATTAGGACTGGAGTGGATTAAACATGGCTGATCTTTTGGATATTTACATTTTTTTTAAACACAGGACAGACACCACAGTGATTGGCTGCAGTGGATTCCATGGGGACTGTTTGACACTGACCAAAATCATTGATGCAAGGCTGAAGGTAGGCACGATTCCTGCTTTTACAGCTATGATCAAGCTTCTTGCGTATGTACACCTGAGCAAAAAAAAAAAAAAAGGACCAAACCCAAAATTGCAAAGTATTAAGCTTTTAATGGTCTCCTCAGCAAATAATTGTTCAGATAATTAGCAAGAGTTAAACAAATGGATAAAGTAATTTAGTATGGGGTAGGCTTTCCCGTTGATTTCCTTAAATGTTTGTCTCAAGTCTAAACTTGCAGACAGCTTTTTATAGAAAGAAGAGTCAGCGTTGTTCCACTCTATGGTAATGAGTTCAAAGAGTTGATGAGTTGTTGAAAAATGGTTTTCCAATTTGTTTGTGTTTAATGTGAGACCAAATATTCTCTGTAGGGTTCTAATCAGAACTCTGACCACTCAAACATGAGGCTGATGGACTTCCATGGCTTTCTTTCTGGCATCTGCTGTTTCAAAGTGTTGACCTATTGTCTTAATAGCTTATAGTGAAATAGGGATTTGCTGTACCTTTAGGGTCTTGTAAATTTCAGAAAAGCTGCAACTGACATGAAGAAAACCAGCTATGTGATTTCTGACAGCAAACCCCTGCGTGATGGTTTCTCTAACTCGTTTACCTTGGGACTCACAAGATCTCTACATGTACACATCTGTCACTCCTGGTTCTATTTAAGAGCTTGATTTCATGCTTGAGATAGGCTGCATCATGTGGCAGATCACCAACAAAGATTCATCTTTAAATAAAAAACTAGACGGAAGATATTTTCGATGAGTGCATTTTCTTAGTTCTTGGTAATTTCCTGATCAATAATTTGTTCTTAGGACCATTAAAAGCTTAAAACTTTGCAATTTGAGAGTTGACTCAAGCGGACGAGTGAAACTCAGGAGTGTAAGCAAATGACAGGCAAACATTGATGGCTAGCGAACAATGAAGGCAAGTGTCTCAGAAGTATCTTGATCAGCACAAAGACCGACCACTGAATTACAAAGTGAGCCAAAGACAGTCTTACAGTCCAACCATTTGTGGGTTAAGGGACTTGCTCAAGACCTAACAGTGGCAGCTTAGTAGAGGTGGGATTTGAACCCTCGACCTTCTGCTCCAGGGTCCAGTACCTTAACCGCTAGGCTACCACAGTCCCTTAAAGAACTACAGTCTTTAATTGTGTGCTGATTGCTTTGTGTCCTGATCAATTTGCCTCGCACCCCGATAGATGTACAAGCACGCGAATAACAAGAGCATGACGAGTGGAGCTGTCGCAGCCATGCTTTCAACAATTCTGTATGGCAGGCGTTTTTTCCCCTACTACGTTTACAACATAATTGGTGGTCTCGATGAGGAAGGTAAGCTTTGTGTGGTGATAGAAAATAAGCAGGTTTTGGTTTTTCGCTGGTAGCTTCACATTGCTGTTAAGTGCTTCTTAATGCATAATGCAAGTCTAAATCACTTGCAGGCCGTGGGGCAGTATACAGTTTCGATCCAGTTGGATCCTACCAGAGGGATGCCTACAAAGCTGGTGGGTCAGCAAGTGCAATGCTTCAGCCACTGCTTGATAATCAGGTGGGGATACAGTTGCTTTATAGATTACAGAAACATTTTAATATATGGGATGTTTGAGATGACATCCAACAGTTTTGTTTTAAGGGAGTAGTGTAACAGAGCATGCAATGTACATTGTTTTTTATTTAAAACATATATATATATATATATATATATATATATATATATTTCATAACTGATACCTAGTATTCTGTGTACTAGGGGTGTACCGATGCATCGCGATGCAAAAGTGGGATTATTGAGTTGGATTACATGTGCTAATTTATTACGCCATCTAATGCAACTGCATTTTTTGTACACCAGAGGGCGCAATCATACGTCATGCTTACAGATGCGTATCCCATTCTCAGCGAGATTCCCAATTTCCTTTAATTTCAGGGGACTAAAGATTCTTTTTGTTTGTTGTTTATACACGAAAAGTACACTTTTAATTCTTTATTCTTCCGACATAAAAAGGAATGTTTTCACTTGGTTATTAAAGATATGGCGAAGCAAAAATAGAACATTTTGTTTACAGTTTAAAACCTCTGCTTCTAGTCATTTGTTTTAATTGTAGAGGACTGACTTTTTTTTGTTTGAAAAGTTATACAAAAGAATATGGATTGTTCTGCATTGTATACACTTCAGAAATGAAAAGGAACGTCTTTTATGGATTATCTTATGTTGGTATTCAAATCTGATTTCATTGTTTAGCTTGCAGAAGAAAGAATATGTTCAGTACAAGTACTCCCTATGTCTAAACCTGCTTTTTGTTATTGTTGTTTTTGCTTTTGGACAGATTGGGTATAAGAACATGGAGAACGTGGAGCACTTGCCGCTGAGTCTGGAGAAAGCCTTGCAGCTGGTGAAAGACGTGTTCATATCCGCTGCGGAGAGAGATGTCTACACCGGAGATGCGCTCAAAATCTGCATCGTGACCAAGGAGGGAATCAAAGAGGAGACTCTGCCACTCAGGAAAGACTGATGGCCTTTCCGGCCATGTCAGAAACTGGTCTGTTGCTTTCCTGGAGTTAATGTGTTTGGCTCTGGATACTTTGCTCTTTCTGTTCTTTTTATATTCTTTCTCAAGAATAAAGGTAATAAATTGACTCAATCACAAAGTATTGTCTCAGTCAGTTGCTGCTGTAACTTGGACTAATTGCTCAACCATGTGTCAGTTAGGCGTGTGAAGTCAAATCAGATGTTATGAAATCACAGGAAACACTTCATGCTGCGTTTAAAACGTACAGGGCACTAACTAGTATGTCATATTTAAGTGGTGGTTAGCAGCAACTCAATGCATTCAGGCATGTAGATATGGGAAAGATGACCAAGCATCAGAATGGCTATGAATGTGTCTTGGTTGTTGGTGCTACACAGGAAACCAATGATCTACAGACATGGCTCGAATGAGAGGAAATATCCAGTGCAATTTCTGAGTAAAAATGCCTTGATGATGTCAGAGGTGGATGGCCAGACTGGTTCCAGCTGATAGAAATTCAACAGTAGCCAAATCACCACTTGTTACCACTGAGGAATGCAGAAGAACATCGCTGAATTCACAATATGTCGAACCTTGAAGCAGATGGGCTACAGGTGACACTCCTATCAGCTAAGAACGGGCAACTGAGGCTACAATTCGCATGGGCTCAGCATGCTGTGACATTCAGATGGTCGGGTAAGAATTTGGCATCAGCATTACAGCATGAATCCATGCTGCCTTGTATCAGCGGTTCAAGCTAGTGGTGGTGTAAGGGTGTGGTGGGTATTTTCTTGGCCGCTTCATAGCAATTGAGCATCCTGGAAGAGCCACAGCCTACCCGACTATTGCTGATCATGTCCATCCTGATGTGACCACAGTGTATCCATTTTCTGATGGCTACTTCCAGCAGGATAATGCACCATGTCACAAAGCTCAAATCATCTCAATCCGGTTTCTCAATGAGATGGCCTCCACCGTCAGCAGATCTCAATCCAACAGAGCACCTTGGGGGTATTAACGCCATACTGCAAAATTACACTAAATACAATTATCAATGACTGCTAATTAGGTCTTTTTACCTTACGATTATGTATACTTACTCACTGACACTTGTCGCTAGGATCTAAGAATATTTCCAAATTGGAGAAGAGTGATGCAAGAAGCATTTGCAGGCTGTGATTGTTTTTCTCCTAAAGATGGTGTTACTAAGTGTTTTCGGACAGGATACTCAAACTTTTGGATATTCCAAATATAATGTTAAGTTATTTATTATAAAAAATATAATGTTTAACTCAACAAATAAACAGTAATTGATCATTACAATTTGCAGATATAGTTTCTCTGGAAAATCATCTTACCGTGTCAAAATCCTCACTTTTTAACACATTACACCCTGAAAAATGTCCAGCTGTTTATACCCATCAAGTTCTAATCAATTATTGAAATTGTACAAATAAAATAACTCACTTGGATAAAGTCGGACCAGCCCCTTTAGAGTATCAACGATCAACTGACCAAATTTACCCAAGAGCCCCAAGAGTGTAGCGACGACTCATCCAAGAAAAGACCCCACAACAACATCCAAAGAACGGCAGGCCTCACTTGCCTCAATTAAGGTCAGTGTTCATGCCTCCACCATAAGAAAGAGACTGGGCAAAAATGGCCTGCATGGCAGAGTTCCAAGACGAAAACCACTGCTGAGCAAAAAGAACATCAAAGCTCATCTCAATTTTTCCACAACACATCTTGATGATCCCCAAGACTTTTGAGAAAACATTCTGTGGACTGACGAGACAAAAGTTGAACTCTTTGGAAGGTGTGTGTCCCATTACATCTGGTGTAAAAGTAACACAGTATTTCAGAAAAGAACATTATACCAACAGTAAACATATGGTGGTGGTAGTGTTGATGGTCTGGGGCTGTTTTGCTGCTTCAGGACCTGGAAGACTTGCTGTGATAAATGGAACTATGAATTCTGCTGTCTACCAAAAAATCCTGAAGGAGAACGTTCGGCCATCTGTTCGTGACATCAAGCTGAAACGAACTTGGGTTCTGCAGCAGGACAATGATCCAAAACACACCAGCAAGTCCACCTCCGAATGGCTGAAGAAAAACAAAATGAAGACTTTGGAGTGGCCTAGTCAAAGTCCTGACCTGAATCCTATTGAGATGCTGTGGTCTGACCTTAAAAAGGCCGTTCATGCTGGAAAACCCACCAATGTGGCTGATTTACAACAATTCTCTAAAGATGAGTGGCCAAAATTCCTCCACAATGCTGTGAAACTCATTGCAAGTTATGGCAAACACTTGGTTGCAGTTGTTGCTGCTAAGGGTGGCCCAAACAGTTATTAGGTTTAGGGGGGCAATCACTTTTTCACACATGGCCATGTAAGTTTGGATTTTTTTCTCCTTTAATAATAAACACCTTAATTTAAAAACTGCATTTTGTGTTTACTTGTGTTGTCTTTGACTAATATTTAAATTGGTTTGATGTTCCAAAACACTTGTGTGACAAACATGCAAAAATATAGGAAATCAGGAAGGGGGCAAAGACTTTTTCACACCACTGTATATAGGCAGGCAGTCCGTTTAATATCTCTGTAACATGACGCTATCAAGCTCCTCTGACAGAGACATTATAGGCACATATTAATGGACTCCATTTTTTAAACAGGGTAATTTTGTATAAAAACGTATTTCTCATAGCCATACCGATGCAGTATTTCTATTTGGTTGTACGTTGTGTAAACGCCAGGGGGAGCTGCAGCTACCCAGCAATATACTTGGCGCTCCTTCGGCACCTACAGAAATATCGGTATGGCTGTAGTATAGTAGCCTACTATTATTTGATTCAAGAGTATTAGTTTGCCTTCCAGAGTTTAATGCTTAATAAATCGTGGGTTATGCAGTGAACAACAAGAGCAGTACTGTATAACTCTTCCTTAAGTGATGAGTTCTTTCTACACTCACTGTCTGTTATATCAGTTCCACTTACCATATAAACACACTTTGTAGTTCTACAGTTACAGATTGTAGTCCATCTTTTTTTCGACATACTTTGTTATTCCCCTTTACTCTGTTCTCTAATGGTCAGGATCCCTGGTACTATTTGGCTACTGGATCATTCTCAGCACTGCAGTGACACTGATGCTGTGCTGGTATGAGTACATCAGACACAGCTGCTGGAGTTTTTAAACACTGTGTTCACTCACTGCGCACTCTAGTAGACATCTACCATATTGCTTCACCTTGTAGATGTAAAGTCAGAGACAGCAGCTCATCAGTTGCTACAGTTTGTGTTAGTCATCCTCCAATCCTTCATTACTGCTCACAGGATGCTGTGAGTACAAGATGCAGGTGGCTGGATATTTTTGGTTGGTGGACTATTTTCAGTCCACTGTGACACTGAGGTGTTTAAAAACTTCAGCAGCACCGCAGCGTCTGATCCAATTGTACCAACACAACACACCACCACCACATCAGTGTCACTGCAGAGCTAAGAATGATCCACCATCCAAATAGTACCTGATCTGTGGGGGTCCTGACCATTAGAGAACAGAGTAAAAGGGACTAACAAAGTATGTAAACAGATGGACTACAGTCTGTAATGGAAGAACTACAAAGTGTGACTATAAGGTAAGTGGACCTGATAAAATAGACAAGAGTATAGAAACAAGGAGGTGAAATCCCTAAAGTTGCCCTAAAATGGCCAGCGGCGGTTCAAGCCTTTGCTTTTCTGTTATAAGCATGGCTGCTTGGTGGGAAGATGCAGCTGCTGAAAATGGTAGTTCCTGAAAGCCTTTGGTTCAATTTCCAGGTGAAACTTGCGATGTTTATGGCCCATTTATCCAGGGTATACGTTATGATTTAGGCTCCAAACCTTCCCCTACGAACCTGACCAGGATAGGGTGTAATGATTAACACTTAATGATGGTTTGACTAATCAGGGGAAAAAATAACATGCTCTAATTGTTCCACTGTTCATACCAATGGGCAGAAATATATAATATAATAAAATATAGGCCTAATAAAAAATATAATAAAAGCCTTAGCCATGTCACATTCTAAACCTTCCCACAAGAAGTTCTCTGTGTGGAGGTAATTATTTTACAACTTAAATGAACATATATTGCTCAGAGCCTATGTTCAGAATGATCTGTATGTGTATTTCAGGTCCCTGAATCATACACTGAGCTGGTCAAGTTGCTGGGGAAAAGTCCCTCTGGCCACTCAGGTTCCCATTACAGACTGTTAACTGACAGATGTTTAATGATGCCTTCCTAATAGGTGAGATCATTTTTATCCTTATGAAGAGCCTTGAAAATGCCTTTACTTGTGCTTAACAGTTTCCCAGAGGTAAATGTGTTCAAACGATACACACACTGTTTCTTCAGGATAATCTCTTTAGTATAAGGACACTTTCACAGCTTTGTAGTGGTCTACTCAATAGGAATCAATGACCATGTTTTTTTTCTTAAAAAAAAAAGCATGAAATTCATGAACAACATGTTCAGAAGTGTTTTTTTCTGATTTAAATGCTGGATATTCAGGGTGAATTTATGAATTTATATGAAAGTTATGTTCCAGTATACAGGTGAATCTCCAAAAATGTATATATCCTTTATAGTAGTCTTATATACTATAAGACTATATATATATATATATATATATATATATATAGATATAGTCTTTTATAGTACCTCGGTTCTCGACCACCCCGGAACTTGTCAATTTCTGTTCTCTACACATTTTGACAGGAAAAAAGTCTGGTCTCCATTCTCGTCCTTTGCTCAGTCCTTTGCGCACTTGAACCAAATTGTATGAGTCGAGCCGCATTTCAGCCAAAACTCGATTCACGATTCAGTACACAGTGATAGTGCTTCAAGATCACAATAGCTCTTGTTCAGTGAAGATCCCTGCTGATTGTCATGTTTTTCTTTATTTTTACATCTATTTATACATCTAACGTATTCTTACTGCAAATAAATCCCCATGGGTCCTAAAAAGGTTATTGATTATCGGCAACCAAAAGAAACCGAGTCCTCCGGAATACAGGCTGCAGTAAGCATTAGGAGCCATGCTGGTGCCCTGAGTTAGCCAATACAGTAAGTGTTTTGCTTTTACTTTCCACTTTCCATAAATTGCTCACTAAATTACTTGTGATTTTTCAACACTTTATTATAAAGTAAGCTTTGTGTTAATGATTTTGGCCAACTGTAGATTAAGATAAGTGTTTTCAGCTCAGCTGTTCTTAAGGTTGGCTAAGCTATGATAAAGAATAAACTATATTAAACTCATCGGTTCATTTAACTTATGATGGATTTGTCAGAACACATGCCCCTTGTAAATCAGGGAGCACCTGTACAATACATTAATGCATTAATGCATATAATGCCTTATATAGTGTGGATTTTCAGGGGGTGTGAAACAAATTATTATTTATTACATTATCCCTTATGGGAAATGTTTTTGGTACTCAACAAGCCTTCTGGAACGGATTAATGACGTGAACTGATTCACTGTATTAGATCGGATATCTAAAAAGTGAAATACTTACAGAAACATTTTGGGCGGTAAGAAAAAAAAATACAAGATATGTGCAAAACAGTTTACTCTGTAAAACACTGATTAATATTGCAAAACCGACAGGACCATTTAAAAGAGAAACAGGTTCATGGAATCAATGTCTAAACCAAGCCTGAGAACTTGGGTCTGCTTGCATAAACACAGGTTCACATTCTGTTTGGATGAATACTATGCAGACTGGTAGTCCGAGCGCATCCACTCACACCCTGTTTAACTTTGTGACAATGAGGACTCGTACAGACTGGTCAAAGGAGCCGCACACACACAGGCCTTGCTTATCTGGACTCCAGTCCAGGCTGGCGATGGGCTGCGTGGACAGAGTGACGTTCTGCAGAAGGTTGAGCGTTCCAGCCACTCCCTTCT
Organism: Ancistrus triradiatus; assembly: GCA_025084515.1. NCBI lineage: Eukaryota > Metazoa > Chordata > Actinopteri > Siluriformes > Loricariidae > Ancistrus > Ancistrus triradiatus. Next base: position 321,873 of record JAJAGP010000436.1, on the reverse strand, counting down.
CCACCCCGTCTCCGTCCGTTTCGCTCCTCTTGGCTGGATACTCGCTGAAATGAACCCGGATATTTAGTCAGCACTGAACAGTGCTAGTGAAAACGTTAATCGTTTCAGTTTTGGTTCCAGACAGAAGCTGTACCTGATAAAGCTAGTAAGTCATTGAAAGACAGAGAAGAACGGCTTCAATCAAGTGTTGCTAGAACTTCGTTTAAATGACACCCACTGATTTTTGCAGATGCGGTTCCCCACCCTTGCAACACACTTTTTTAAAGCACCATTGTTCTTTTACCAACTATTTACTTTTGAGGGAATGCTTGCTCCTTTACTCTGCACAATAGGAGACAGATGTTCCTATGCTGGGTACTGCGTTTGTGTATTTTATAGCTTTACTTCTTTTAAGAATTACAGAATGTTTGCTGGTTATAATTATAAAATAGTTAGAATTGATGATTTACATCATGTTCGTTGTTGTACAGTCGGTTTCTAGTCTTATGTCCATATTGTTTGTCCATATAGCTGGACTTATTTCATATAGTTCGTTGTTTTTTTTTTTTTTTTTAGCTCGGTCCATTCTGGGTTCCATCTGTTTCAAATGTAGATGTTACAGGTAGTCCTCGATTTATGATGGGATACATTCTGGCAAACTCATCATAAGCTGAATTTATTGTACCGTAAATCGAGCAGTTTAATGATTCTTGAAAGTTTGTGAACCCTTTAGAATTTTCTGTATTTCTGCATTAATATGACCTAAAACATCATCAGATTTTCACTCAATTCCTAAAGGTAGATAAAGAGAACCCAGTTAAACAAAAGAGACAAAAATATTATACTTGCCCCCATCCCCGTACAGTAGTGGCTTTCTCCTTGCAACCCTGCCATGCACACCATTCTTGTTCAGTGTTCTTCTGATGGTGGACTCATGAACATTAACATTAGCCAATGTGAGAGAGGCCTTCAGTTGCTTAGAAGTTACTCTGAGGTCCTCTGTGACCTCGCCAACTATTACACGTCTTGCTCTTGGAGTGATCTTTGTTGGTCGATCCCTCCTGGGGAGGGGAACAATGGTTTGATTTCCTCCATTTGTAAAACAATCGGTCTGACTGTGGATTGGTGGAGTCCAAACTCTTTAGAGATGGTTTTGTAACCTTTTCCAGCCTGATGAGCATCAACAACTCTTTTTCTGAGGTCCTCAGAAATCTCCTTTGTTCGTGCCATGATACACTTCCACAAACATGTGTTGTGAAGAGCAGACTTTGATAGATCCCTGTTCTTTAAATAAAACAGGGTGCCCACTCACACCTGATTGTCATCTTATTGATTCAAAACACCTGACTGTAATTTCACCTTCAAATTAACTGCTAATCCTAGATCTTCACATACTTTTGCCACTCACTAATATGTAATATTGGATCATTTTCCTCAATAAATGAATGACCAAGTATAATATTTTTGTCTCATTTGTTTAACTGGGTTCTCTTTATCTACTTTTAGGACTTGTGTGAAAATCTGATGATGTTTTAGGACATATTTATGCAGAAATATAGAAAATTCTAAAGGGTTCACAAACGTTCAAGCACCACCGTATTACAAAGGGATCGTTCTCGTAATCGCTCGTGGATTTTTGGTCTTTAGTAAATTATTTAAATTTCAAGTACCGCCCATTTGTGAGAAGAAAATTGTCAAAAACTGTGAACATCTTTCTGTTTAAGCACAAATACTGACTGACTTACTATTTCCATAAGTGCAGGTTTCCTGCTCCGCCTGCTGTCATGAAGACATCACGGTTCTGTGGCAAATGTTTCACTTGCCATACTGTAGATTTGTGAGCCTTAAACAGAGAGAACAGTAATAAAACCGATGGAAAATTGCTGAGTGTGTAAGGAATTAATAAGAATCGATGTGATCTGCTCACTGCTTGCATCATAGCTTTATTTTTTTGCTTCTTGAACTGCACCATGCAAGATGAATTCCTTATGTTAAGCTGTTTACCTTTTCTGAAACTGATGCAAAACCATTGGTCGGATGCTGAGTTCTCATGTCAAAGACATGAAATTTGCCTTCTAAAGACGTTGCCACCAGTTTGTTCATATTGATGTCTTTTCTGTCAAATTCAACACAGCACACCTATAAAAACAAACAAAACAGAGCATCATTAACCACTGATGTATTAATAGAAGTAGTCACTGTTTCAATAATCCATTTACAGCATTTAGCAGATGCCCTTATCTAGAGCGTCTTACAATTGATACAGTCTTACAATCCAAGCAATTGTGGGTTAAGGGCCTTGCTCAAGGACCCAACAGTGGCAGCTTGGCAGAGGTGGGATTTGAACCCTGGACCTTCTGGTCCAGAGTCCAGTACCTTACCCGCTAGGCTACCACAGTCCTTTGAAATGATCGGCAATATATCCACTTTGCTTCCAGCATTACAACTTGCTGCCCTTAACTGGAACTGAGATTAAAAACAAAAAGATGCTGATACCATGTGCAGTACTCTAACATTGTTTATTTTTTAGCAAGTATTTACATATTTTAATATTTTCCCAAAAAGAATGTGATAGTGTTATCTGGTAATAAAGGCTGTAGTTAAGAACAGCTAAACTTTCTTTTTATTTATATAGAAGACAGAGTGCAAAAAGAGACAGTGCATTTATAGCTTAAATGTTCATTTAAGTTCAGCAATTATGTCTCATTTATTGTTATTAATTTGATCAGTATCGGCCATCAGTCACCCTGCTTGCCAAATATCAGCATCACCAATTAAAAAACCCACTAGTCTCGAACCCATGGTGATGGCCTGTTGGACCAATCGAGCACATATTACTCATTATACAACAAGAAAAGACTAAAAGCATATTGTCCATACCAATATCATCACATGCAAACAACTTCCAAGTCTTCCAAAGCCATACACACTTACGCCATTTTTTATATTTTTCTCCCACCGCAAAGCCATGTTTCTGAGGTCAAACAGCTTGATGTCACCATTATCATACCCAGCACATACACAGCGGTCCTGGTCATTGAAGGCATGACCTTCAGAGAAAAAGATAATCAGACGGAGCTAGTAAAACAGCCTCCAAGCACAGGTTACAACTCCAACAGCTGAATATAAAGACACTAATGGGATACACTTTTCGATATCAGAATACTACAATGTTAACAATACTGTATACCCATTTCATTTCCTATAACATCAGAAGTGTGTACAGTCACTGTCTAAGTACACACCAAAGGCAACAGTCCAGCAATCTCTCTTGGTTTCTCCTTCTGCTGGCTCCATGTTTGCCACAGGCGTGCTGTTTTGCCTTGGGTCCCAAACTTTAACTGTACCTACAAAGACAAAAACCAAAGCACCAAGGCAGATTTAAAGTCTTTGTAGCTACCAGAGCTACCAGGGTTAAACGCACTTGCTTCTCAGTCAGTTAACCCCTCTATTCTGAAATAAATGCCCGTGTCGTAAATACAACAGGAAATATGTTGTGCTGTCACACAAAGACAGTTTCTAATTCAAGAAATGTGTGTGAGAGAGTCAATACATGGTGGTCAAAGCACTGTATGGGAAACATTGCTAAGCACAGTATAACGTACAGTTTCAAAGAAAGTATGGTGGACATTACATGCATACCTGTATTGGCACATGCCTATATGACACCAAACAAAAGCATCTGCAATGATGGTAAACTAACCATCTCGACTTCCCGTAACGATTTCTGGTGCGCCATCTCCGATGCCCAAGCCTCCAACTCCATCGATACAGTTCACTATTTCCTTGTGGGCTTTCACAGAGTACACAGGTTCCTCTGGTGCCTCCAGATTCCTAGTGCAAAAATCACTAGTGTAACACATCTGTTTGCTATAAACTTGGCAGAATGAATGGTGAACGGATGTGTTACTGAACAGTGAAATTCTTACCACACATGCATGTTGCCGTCAAAGTCGCCTGTGGCCAAATGCCTCTGCTGGAGTGATGTTGCTCCGAATGTTCCACATTTGATTGGTTTGGGTTTCTCGATCTAAAATGAAGAAATGCTTAAAAATGTAGATATGACTGACAACATATTTCATTCATACAGTGGAATCTTGAAATTTGAATGCTTCTTCATGGAACATTGAACAGTCTGTTTAATATACTGAGGTATGGACTTTAGTAGCCTAGCAGTTAAGGTACTGGACTATGGATCAGAAGGTCCAGAGTTCAAATCCCACCTCTGCCAAGCTGCCACTGTTGGGTCCTTGAGCAAGGCCCTTAACGAACAATTGCTTGGATTGCAAGACTGCATCAATTGTAAGTCGCTCTGGATAAGGGCGTCTGCTTAATTCTGTAAATGTAAAAGTAAACATTGGCACCCTAAATAGAACACTCCATGGTGCGATCTATTCATGATGAAAAAGCACCAATTGCGCCAATGCACCAATCGTCATAAAATGTTCTGGTGTTATATATTTTTGTTTTTTATTCTGTTTATGCATGTACATAGCTGAATTGTTTTTATTGTTTACATTTTTTTACACTTTTTACTGTGTGCACTACTACCACTTTGCTGCTGGAATCTGTAAATTTCTCCACTGTGGGACTAATAAAGTATTATGTTATCTTACTTTGGCAACCCTTTGTCATGCACTACAATAAGAAATTACATTCACAAATGCCACTTAAAACTTTACAGTGCATAAAAGAAGCCTTATGTCAACTATATCCCGAAGCGTCGTCCTCTTCTCTGTGCTGAGACATCTGGCTAAAACATCGTTATCAGACTGAGTGGAGACTGAGTGGAGACTGAGGGTTTTCCATACTGCCCCAACCTTTTCTGACTTTTGGTTGTGATAAACTGAGAACTTCTCAAATTAGCAACGGAATTAGACCTGTGTTTGAATAGCTTCAGAACCACACGCTCTTTCTTCACTAACCGTCGACAAGCTTGCTGGAATCGGTGTTACTTGCGGTTGCTATGGCAACGAACACATCAGGAGTTTTCTAGAAAGCAGCTAGCTAGTTAGCTACACTGGATTGGAAACATATAATCTGGTTGGACCGTATTAAAAATATATAAACGCAAATTGAAAAGTACACATCACCTCCTTTACAAGCTGCAAGTCTCCGTGTTGCACCTCATAAATCTGCATAACCCCGGTTCCTCTTGGGAAGTTGCCCATACAAACAAACTTGGCGCTGCATGGCATCCATTTAGTGTCGAACACCGTGTAGTTCAGACTTTTCTGGACATGTGCGATGATCTGCGGCTTTTCTAAAGGAGCTGACATGTTGGCAGAAGTACAAGAGTGTGAATGAAATGCAGAAAGGATTGATTCGGTTAGAGTTCACGCAACTCCACAGAATGCGACGTCCCCGTTAAGCTTTTTTCCACCCGTATTATGGTGAACACAGCATTCGTGCACTGTGATTGGCTGGTTATTTTTAAAGCGACATAAAGTAGTGCAGCTACTATTATAAAACCCGTGACAGCGGGGAAAGTACAGTGCCATGTACTGTACAGAATAGCACATAAACAAACAAGGCGAACAAAGGAATAGACAGATAGTAAAAGTGCAAACGTCTGAGTGGTGCATCAGTAGCCAATGTGGTGATGATACAGGACGCTTCCAGCCAATCTCAGTGTAGGGGCCGGATGTGTCAGAATACGGGTAGGAAAAACAACAAGAAACATGTCACTGGTTCGAGGGCGGCTTGTGTAACTGCCTGATGATTCTTTTGCATTTTTGTTTTCATTAACGACACTTAATAAGATTTAAGTTTCTAACCGTATCATTTTCAATGACCGTACAAAAACGCATCACAACACCGACGTGATGGATATTTTGGTCCCAACGCAGCTGTTTGAAGGTACTTTGGCTCTACTCGGACGAGCCTCAGGTCCTTTCCCTAGAATGGAGGACACCGCATGTTCAAGATAAACAGTCCTCTGAAGATTGAACAACTTTTAAGCCATTTATCAGTCACAATAATCCGGGAATGTCAAACATGGCAGCGGTCAGTAACACAGCCCCTGAAGAGGTTTTGAATGTGGATAATGGAGGAAACACGGACACTTTTGAAACAGTGAAATCAAAGAAGAGCTCGAAGCGTAAGCGGGATATGGGAGAAGTGGAAATGGAGTCTGAAGACACGGTGGCACCCAAGAGACCGCAGTTTCCCCCCATATCAGGGGACAGACTCAAGGTATACGTGCTGTGATTTTTGTTCTCGTTATAAATGAAGCGTACGTTTAAAACACTCATCTGTTATAAAACCTGCTGCCTTTAAAGTCCCACGTGCGGTTCACTGCGCATGCGTGGCGATCAGCCGGCCGTTTACAGCCTAGTGGCTCAAATGTCTTTCATGTCATGTGAGAGGAGAAACACGCAGATGTAGGGAGAACATACAAACTCCACACTGGTAGCCGCCGGGCAGGAGTCGAACCCGGCTTTCTGGAGATACCGTACAGTCCTTACCACAAAAACAGTTTTATGTAAAAGTTCTACTCCTTCCACACACACCATCACCAGACCAGCACAAACCGGATTTGACTGAAATACTGATATAGAACATGAGACTGGTCTGGTCTTGCTAAATGACCAGCATATCAGCATTGCAAACACACAATTTGCTGTTTTTAGGAGGATTTTTCTACCCAATATCTACAAAGGGCAAAGTTATTGCTTTCATCTAGATCCATAGAGCTGTGGTGAAATCCCAGTCTGCCTGTTGACTGTGTGGTTTACATGTTCTCCCCTCGACTGTGTGGGTTTTCTCAAGGTTTGTTCCCTTATTCCAAAGACATGCGAGCAAAGTGTATCTTAAATATCACAGTGTGATTGTGTGTCTGTCTGTCTTAATACCTACTTGGTGTTGGTGGTGAGTGTGAAAGATGGAGTCATTCAGATGGATATGAATTCAGTCATAAACACACTGTGTAGGGCTGTGCGATATGACAGATGTAATATTCGAATAACATATATATCTCACAATATAGCACATTTACTGTTAATTAAGTGAATAAATGTGTGTGTACATATATATATATATATATATATATATATATATATATATATATATATATGTGTATATATATATATATATATGTATGTATATATATACACACACACACACACACACACACACACACGTGTCTGTACCTTGGTGACCTCACAGCTCAGCACCACCTGTGGCTCTCAGAACTTGGACATAGTGGTGCTGTTTAAATGAAATGATAAGGAGGACTGTAGTGGAGAAGCAATTAAGATACTGGACTGTGGACTAGGAGGTCCAAGGTTCAAATCGTCCGTCTGCCAAGCTGGCATGGTTGGACCCTGTAAGGCCCTTAAGTGACAGTTGCTTGGAGTGTAAGTTTATATCAATTGAAAGTTGCTCTGGAAAAGAGTGTCTGCTAAGTGTAAAAACACATTATTGTGATCCAGCCTTTTGATTCAGTTGTTCTTTGTAAATTATTAACCTTGGTCTCTGTTCGCTCATGTTTTAGGGAGGCACCGATGAGATGAGGAAAGTTCCTGTGCCGTCCCACCGCTATACCCCTTTGAAAGAAAACTGGCTCAAAATCTTCACCCCTATTGTTGAGAACCTGCAACTTCAAGTCCGATTTAATCTCAAAACAAGAAATGTGGAGATTAAAGTAGGGGCAGTGTTGTTTTTTTTTTTTTGGATTGTTAGTTTTCTAATGCATATGGATCATTTTTTTTATTTCTGTACCTCTACTTTCAGACATGTAAAGAAACACAAGATATTGGTGCCCTCACAAAAGCAGCAGATTTTGTAAAAGCCTTTGTTTTAGGATTTCAAGTGGAGGTAGGTCTTAAGCCTAGATGTTCAGTAAGATTCAGTAAAGCTTGCCATTATGTAATATGAACGTTCAACGACGACGACTCATATTAACACTTAACTCCTAAAATATTCCACAGGATGCACTTGCACTCATCCGACTAGATGAACTGTTTCTGGAAACCTTTGATGTCACAGATGGTAAGGTCATGTGGTTTACATTTGTGTGTACAGGTAGTCTCCGATTTTCGATGGGAATACTTTCCGACAAATCCATCGCAAATTGAATTTATCGTAAAACCGAGGAGTTTAGTATGTAATGTATGTCATAATGTAGCTCACCTAAAACATGCTTAAAACACTTACCGTATTTTTCTGGCTATAAGGCGCATTAAATGAAACAAAACTCTTAAGTTCTGCCGGAAGCTCAGTTTGGTCTTTACCTGGTGCAGGGCATCTTCTTGCTTCCTCCACTTCCGTACCATTGATTCGTTAATGTTGAATTCTCTCGCAGCTGCTCTATGTCCATGTTGTACTGCGTGACTGATAGCGTTGAGTTTGAAATCCGCTTCGAAAATGAATGAATGAATGCACGTACCCTAATGCTGAAGCACATACCGTATTACTCCGCGATGCTGCGCACTACGGTGGCCGTGCTTCGTAACTCATCAAGGCCGCACTAAAACATTCTCACAAATTTATCAGCGCCGTGTACCATCTACAATTGGTTCTAGGTCAGAAAGCACAACCAGAATGAGTCCATACATTAGACGCACCGCATTTTAAGGCGCACTGTCGATTTTTGAGAACGTTAAAGGATTTTAAGTGCGCCTTATGGTCCGAAAAATATGGTATTTAGTATATCTAAAGATTATTCTGGTTAATTTTGGATTATGAGGATAAAAAAAATCCTTTTCCATTACAAACATTACACCACCACCATGACTGGACCACACAAGCTTCAACAGAATGCATTTATTACTTTTTTAATAATTCAATAACATTGTCATCATTGTCTGACCAATTCTATTTTCTTCCATAGAGGCTTAGTACTCTGTGAAGTATGTAAAGTGTAAGAATAGTGAATGGGCACCATTTTAGGTATTTATTTATATATCTGACCCCATCTTATAAATGTCACAGCACAAATCGAGTCTCATCAGACCAGGCAAGGTTTTTCAAATCTTCTGTTGTCCAATTTTGGTGATCCCATGCAAATTGTAGGCCCAGTTGCCTGCTCTTAGCTGGCAGGAGTGTGCTTAGCATCTAGTGTGCTGTTCTGCTGCAGTAGTTCATCTGCTTCAAGGTTTGACGTGTTGTGCATTCATACCTCGGTAGTAACGAGGTTATGTGAGTTACTGTTGCCATTCTATCAGCTCGAACCAGTTTGACCATTCTCCTCTGACCTCTGGTATCAACAAGGCATTTTCACCCAGTACTTTCACTTACTGAATATTTTCTCTCTTTCTGGCCATTCTTTGTAAACCCTAGAGATGGTTGTGTGTGAAAATCCCAGTTTGTCAGCAGTTTTTGAAATGCTCATACTACCCCATTTTGCAGAAACCACCATAGCACGTTCAGTCACATTTGACTTCTTACCAATGGAATACTTAACATTCTGGGCTGAAGGTGGGCTTAGAAGATGGTATAATATCTGGACTATTTTCTTTGACTTTAATGGTGATAGAATTTCGAGAATCTTCTTTGAAAGGATAATAAAGAGGAGTTAAACTTGTAATCCACTAGTAACTATTTATGATTTCTTAATATTGGTGATTTGGAGAGTGGCTTGGTGGGTAGCATCGCCGCCTCACAGCAAGAAGGTCCAGGGTTCAATCCCAGGCTGGGGTGGCCTGGGTTCTTTCTGTGTGGAGTCTGCATGTCCTCCCCGTGTCCACGTGGGTTTACTCTGGGTACTCTGGTTTCCTCCCACAGTCCAAAGACATGCAAGTTAGGTTAATTGATTACACTATATTGACCTGGTTTGAGTGTGGTCTCTGGCGACAGACGGAGCGCCGCGTCGCCTCTCGGGTCGCATCAAATGGCAGTGGGCGGACCCCGCATCCAGCGGGACAAGCACCAGGAAAATGATGATGAATATTGGTGATTTGGAATTGAAAGGGCAGCGCTGTTTGTCTACCCTCTATTCTCACTCTGTATGAAGACAAGCAGACTATTTTTATTTTTTTTTTTAAATATATTTTGGTGACACTGATGACAGTGAGTAATGTATTGTTATTGTACTGCCAAGTTTGAGTTATAAAAGTGAATATTATGGCCTGTATATCTGATTTACTTTATTTACCTATTTTTTTTTATTTTTCTCACCTCTTTATATTTGTATGCATAAAGGTATGGGGAAAAGGGGTAAAAATAAAAATGTACGAGCATCAATGTGGAAGACTTTGGATATTGGAGATAATACATGGATAATGGGTAGAGGTCGCTGTTTGTATGTTTAAGTGTTATAATGTGAAAATTTAATAAATACATGTCTGAAGAAGAAAAAAAAATTCTCAGACTTGAGCAGGTTGTCTTGACCATGCCTCAGTGCATTGGGTTTATGCCATGTGATTGGCTGATTAGATGCGTGTTAAGTAGTTGAACAGGTGTACCTAATAAAAATAATTTTTTTTTGTTTTTGGCTACCAGTCAAGCCTCTGAAAGGAGATCACTTGTCCAGAGCTGTTGGGAGAATAGCAGGCAAAGGAGGGAAAACTAAATTTACCATTGAAAATGTCACAAAAACCCGAATCGTCCTCGCAGACACGTGAGTCTAACACCATTACAAGCTGGTTTCAGTCTACAAATTGAAACATGTGTTCAAATGCATAATAAATATGTATTATCTTTGTATTTTGCAGTAAAGTTCACATATTGGGGTCGTTCCAGAATATAAAAATGGCACGAACAGCTATATGCAACCTCATCTTGGGTAAGTGTTTAAAAGTCTTTGTGTGTGTTTGTGTGCGGTGCAGCGAATGACCAGAAGTGGGGATTGATGTTTCCTTTCACCTCAACAGGGAGTCCGCCATCAAAGGTGTATGGGAACATTCGGGTAGTCGCCAGCCGTGCAGCTGAGAGATTCTAACATTTAGCTTTTATCGCTGGCAACTCTGATCCTCCACCTGCTGTGCAGCTCATGGACTGAAATGGAAATGTGGCTAACAGGAGACCTGGCCTGAGAGAGCCGGCAATGTTTGCACCACTGACTAGAGCCGTCTAGTCATCAGAGGACTTCATTTGATTGTCTTACACATTAGTCATTGATCCACACACAAACTCTGATCACACAAATAAACAGCCTAACAATGAAGAATGAAGCAAGTTGTGGATTCAGTAAGAAATGTGGTATTTTAAATATTTATTTTTTTTACACAGTTTCAAGTCCATGGATTCCCAGTGGGCAATATGATGCAGCATGCAGATCAGACATCCCAAACCTGAAGAATGATTCTTAATGTCCACTTGGGAATGAAACAAATGGCCATTCCATCAACATGAACTTGGAGTAAAAACGTTCTAAGCTTTTTTTTTCCCGTTTTAAAGAACCCCACTTGAGCGGAGGTTTTCTAAACTTTGGCGACATCCATAATTCTTCGATATTTGACATTATCATCACGAGTGTAAACAGAGTGCTGTAATTGGAAATCATGCAGAGAGAAAAATGATCATGCAGACTGTTACAGCTCAAGAAGGATGGTAGAGATGCACAGAATGAGTAAAGAGGCAAGCCTTCAAGCCTACAGAGTGGCTCTGATCATATTAAGATATCTAGTGTAATGCTGTGTCATGTTACTGGGGTTGTCAGATTTAAACTGCAGGATTTTATCGAGATGAGGGTAGATAATAGAAGTACAAGATTTACCAAAGTGTTAAGGGATAAGTGACACAAACATAAAGCAAAATGTCAAAGTAGTAGGCCACGGAAGGCTTAGTACGGTTTCTAGTTCCTGTGATAAGATTTCTTTGGGGGTTTAACTTTGGCCATCTTAGGGGTGTGCGATACTGACAAAACACTGATATAATGATATTTTCAGGGATTTTTTGCTGATAACGATAATTAGACAATTTGCATCCTTCAAAAATCTTCGAAAATCAAAAACTCTTGCAGCGTACAAGCTTTCGCTTGTTAGTAGGATATTAAATGTTGCTTACTAATGACAGCAATTGAAAAAACATTGAAGGAAATGTATTTATTTACTTAAAACCTAAGCATTCAAGTGAAGACTGTGGTAGCCTGTTGGTTAAGGTACTGGGTTCAAATCCCACCTTTGGCCAAGCTGCCACTGTTGGGTCCTTCAACGAGACCCTTAACCCTTAGTTTTGTACACAAAATTGTAACAGTTGTAAGTGCTAACACTGTGTATGTTGTAAGTCGCTCTGGATAAGGGTGTCTGCTAAATGCCTAGCTGTAGATGTAAGAGCTCTAGAAGGTTTCGCAGTCTGCCACAAAAACAGCTATATCAGTGTTTCTCAATCCTGGTCCTGGCATGTTTTAGGGTTTTCCTGCTCCCGACACACCTGGTCCAACTACTCAGCTCATTAACAAGCCTGTTACTGAGTTAAAGTGGATGTGTTTAAACAGGAGAAGCACTACATTGTGCAGGGTGGTGGGGGACCAGGATTGAGAAACACTGAGCTATATGGTCAAGCAGAACATCCGAGCCACACCTGTCCTTGGGGCAATGCATTTGAAAGACAAAGTTTGTCCTAACCTTCATATTCTGCCTGGTAGTTAGTTCGCAGATGGTGAAATAAGTCAGCTGTCTTTAACTGCAATTGATGTCTGATAGGGCTGTGCTAAAAAAAATCGATTTTTGAAGGAAGAAAAAAAACAAATGGGGTGTGTACATTTACAATCCTGTAAATGTCACAGTACGGTGTTGTGACTCAATTTGTCTGCTGAATTATCAACGTGATGTATTAAGACGACTCAGATTCTACACCCTAACTTGTATTTGAGCTGTCTTTATATTTTCAGTGAACTATGTGGAATATACATTTACAGCATTTAGCAGACGCCCTTATCCAGAGAGACTTACAATCTTCAATCCAAGCAATTGTGGGTTAAGGGCCTTGCTCAAGGACCCAACAGTGGCAGTTTGGCAGAAGGGGGATTTGAACCCTGGACCTTCTGGTCCAGAGTCCAGTAACTTAACCGCTAGGCTACGACAGTCCCGACTATCCCGAACATCACAATATGCACCGCATCGTGACGCGTATCGTATCATGACGTCCTTTCTAATACCCATGTCCGACAGTTTGCAGATTGCCATCTTTTTGGCAAATTCTATTTTTTACAAAGCCAGCCCACCTCCATGCGAGTGAGGAGGAGCCACGTCTAGCCATTATATCTTAACGACATAGACTGTGAGGCTGGTGGTGTCTGTATTTCATCTCCTGACAGTTTGTTCACTCCTTTCTAACTTCACTCCTGCGCTTTTGGGTAGAACGGTAGCTTGATTTGTGAACGCTGCGTGGTGTCAATGCGCATGCGCAGCAGTCTATCCTATCTGGCTATGTGACGCAGTGAATGTATGAACTCAGGGCGTGTTTCTGATTTTATTTTGCAAAGAGAGTGACATATTTGATAATGATAACGACTGAGGTTATCGTAGACTATACATATCGCTCACCCCTAGTCAAACTGCCATTTACATTAATTCAATCGATTTTCCCAACCGAAATGCTTGCTTGAGGAATTGCCTTGATTAAGCAGTCACTGGTGGTTTGGTAAATGAATATAGTTGTTTGCTTCCATTTCTACTTTTCTGTCTAATAGCAAACAGAAAAAAAGTTCCTCTTCAATTATATGAACACCTATAAATAAACATTCTACCACAGTTAATACAAAAAGTATGTGTTAACGTAAATGCAATAATGACAACTCAAAATGAAAAACAACTGTTCACTTGGGAGGGGGAGAGCATCAAAACAATACAAAAACCAAACCAGTTTTCCCAAATAGTATGATAGGCAGGTACGTTGTAAAATTCTGTGTTCTGCTTGGCAACATCATACTTTACATCTGTACTGTACCGAAATGTAAATATTTCCATCCATTTAAGAATTTTTTTTTTTGACCCTTCCCTCAGAAAAAAGCAAAATAGACAGCCTTCCCTCCATTAAAATACTCTCAAACGCTAAATGTACCACTTGCTTTAAAAAAAAGTGACAAAATAAAATATTCCAAAAAAACAAACAGTTACAAAAACAAACCGCGAAAAAAAGGTAACCAGCCAACCCCGTCTTCCCTTGACCAGACAGAGCTCTTAGCTGCTCTTAAGCTGTTCTTCAGCAGGTGAAGTGCTAAACCCAGGATATTTGAGAGGATCAGAGTTCAAACACACTTAGACGTTGGCTTCACCGGGTTCACGTGCAGGTTTCAACACGCAATAAGTTGGCTTCACAGAGTGATAATATTTCTGTTGAAATAGAGCATTTGCTGGATGTCTTACCAGATCTTCAGAGATGGAAAGGAAAGCGCATGTGGTAGTGGCAGGGAAGCTGCTCGCAAATTCACACGTCCACCACCATCTTTTTGTGAATGTCCGAGAACCACCGACAAAAAATCCTGGAAGGAAAACAATTGAGAACAAATTCCTAGTAGGAAAGTCAGAGTGACAACTAGGGTTGGGTATCGAATATTCCAAAATTCCAAAACAAACCAAAAACATTATTGGTTCCTACTAACGGATTTCATGCTTCAAGGTACACAACCGTGATACAGTCACGTATGTCATCACATGGTTTTTGTATTTTGATATGCTCTGCTGGAGCTTTAGTGGAAGGGAAGATGGACGCTCAAAGTTCAGAAGTTTGACTCTGCTTTAGAAGAGAAATGAAAGGCGATACAACCCTGGCAAAAAGTATGGAATCAACCAGTCTTGGATGAGGCCACTCATTCAGACATTTCATTCTGTAAAACAAACTCAGATCAAAAAACCACATGATACAATAATAAGGTCATTCCAAAGTGCAAACTGTGTGGCTTTCAGGAACAACACTCAAAGAAATGAAGAGGAAACATGTTGTGGGAAGTCAGTGAATGTTTACTTTTTATTGACCAAAGTACAGGGAAAAAAATATGGAATCACTCAATTCTGAGGAAAAAAGTATATGGAATCAATAAAATGGGAGGTAAAGGAAAGGAGGTAGAAAATAAGGACACACCCAGTCAATTTCCTTTCCCTAAATGGACACCTGCCTCAGAGTAGATCTGCTCGTTAGTCTGCAGTTAAAAGGCAAGCACCTGCAGTCATGAGTGGAGTGGCAAAAAACCATGGCTCCAAACAAGAGAAAGGTCTCTTGAAACAAAAGAGAGGGCATTGTGAAAACTTCTTGAAGAAGGTAACTCTTCACGCATGGTTGCTAAAGATGGGGCTGTTCACAGTCAGCTGTATCCTAAAGATATGGACCAAATACAAACAGCATGGAATGGTTGTTAAAGCCAAGTGTACTGGTTAGACCAAGAAAGACATCAAAAGCGTCAAGACAAACAACTTAAGGCCATTTTGTCTTGAAAACCGAAAAAGTCCAAACTACACAGATGAAGCATACATGGGAGGAAAGCTGGAGCCAATGTATGTGACCGAACCATTAGAAATTATCGCCATAAAGGAAATGGGATTTCAATACAGGAAATGGATTTCAATACGGAAAGCTTAAAAAGGAAAAACCGTCATTGGACACCTAAACATAAAAAGAACAAGACTGCAATGGGCTAAGGAGAGGCAATCATGGACTGTGGATGACTGGATGGAAGTTATCTTTCAGTGATGAGTCAAGAATCTGCATTGGACAAGGTGATGATGCTGGAACTTTTGTTTGGTGCCGTTCCAGTGAGATTTATGAAGAGGCCTGCCTGAAGAAAAAACAACCAAATTTCCACAGTCCTTGATGAATATGGGGCTGCATGTCAGGCAAAGGCACTGGGAAGATGACTGTGGTTAATTCTTCTATTGATTCACAAGTTACATTCAGGATTTTGGGACAGTTTTCTCATCCCTTCAGTTTTGAACAGATTGTTTGGAGGTGATGAAATAATTTTCCAAGATGACAATGCATTCTTGGGCAAAACAGTGAAGGAGATTCCTTGAGAAAGACACATTCAGTCGATGTCATGGCCTGCAAATAGTCCCTAGATCTCAACCCAATTGAAAAACCTGTGGTGGAAATTTGAAAAAGACGGGAGGGGGGTACTTTTTTTCGCTTTCCCCCCTTTTCCACAAGAAGGCTCCGACCTGCCAAACGCTGATCTGGCAAAAAATGCTATCAAAGAGAGTTGGGCCACCAAATTGATGCAGAAATACTGTTTGTCACTCATCAGAGTCCATGCCTCAGAGAGATGAAAGTTATATAAAAGCCAAAGGTGGTGCAACTAAATACTAGTGATGTATTTTGAATGGTTCTTTTGTTTATCTGTTTTTCATGATTTCCATACTTTTTTCCTCAGAATTGAGTGATTTTTGGGGGGTTCACATTTTTTTTCCCTGTGCTTGCGTAATAAAAGTAACATTCACTGACTTCCACAATGTTTTCTCTTCATTTCTTTGAGTGTTCCTGAGAGCCAACAACTTTCACTTTGGAATGACCTTATTATTGTATCGTGTTTTTGATCTGAGTTTGTTTTACAGAATGAAATGTCTGAATGAGTGCTCATCCAAGACTGGTGATTCCATACTTCTTGCCAGGGGTTGTATGTGTAGAACGTTGATCTGTTGTAAAGACATGGCAAAATATCTAAAGCACCATCATGATATTGAGCTTCAGAAGTCTACAGTGGACATCTCTGGGGTCTGTCAAGGGCTGTGGTGGCCTTGGTACTGGACTCTGGACCAGAAGGTCGAGGGTTCAAATCCCACCTCTGCCAAGCTGCCACTGTTGGGTCCTTGGGCAAGACCCCTAACCCACAATTGCTTGGATTGTAACTCTGTACCAATTGTAAGTTGCTCTGAATAAGGGCGTCTGCTAAATGCTGTAAACGTAAATGTAAATGTCTGTTAGCCCAAATGCTGCATTAGCCGGGAGATTCTAACGCTTAATGTGAACAAAGCTTAACGTGGTTTAATGTCCTAAACCAATGACCAAAGAACATTAAACCCCTCTGAATTACTACTGGTCACACTACTGCTGAAATGATGAACGTGTGGTCCAATGGGCAAGCTTTTATCTTCCTATTTAAACCTATAGTAAAACACTTAACGTAAAAAGAATTCCTTTCCCTTTGGACCACATGTTCATTTCAACAGTAGATTACTTATTAGCAGAAGTAACTGAGGGAGGTTTGGTGTCACTAGGTCACTGCTTTAGTGCAATAAGCCATGTTAAGCTTTTTACTTATTAGAGGTGTAAATGAGAAGAAAAAAAGCTTAATATACTTTACACTTAAACATTTGGCCTTTTTTTTTAACCATTCTGGAATCAAAACCTGGAATTGATAAGAGCCGAATTCAGAAGCAGAAGCAGAATCAGAATCGATAAAATGCAAATTATACCCAACCCTAGTGACAACTTATTGAGATAGATTCATCCACAAAGACATGACAAACATACACTGATATGCTAAAAGTAGTGGGATAGCAGTATGGAAACAGCAGTGGTGTTACCTCAGGGGACAGCCTGGGAATGGCCACACCTGTTTAAGTTGTGAAGTGTTATCTTGTGAGTGAGGTTTTACACTGGCCATTTAGTGGCAAGGCGACATGAATTATCAGAGTTCAAACAAAGCATGATAGTGGGTACTAGACGGATGGCACATTCCATTCCTGTAATTCGAGGGCTAGAGGAGGTACTCGTTCCTGTCCCGTGACTTTTGGCACATCAGTCTACATCTATTGCAGCGTGTGTTTATGTGATGGAAGCTCCTGTTGCACAGTAGTGAGTGAATATGTAAGGGTAAGTGTCTGAATTTGTTTCCAAATACAGTGGTGCTTGAAAGTTTGTGAACCCTTTTCTGTATTTCTGCATAAATATGACCTAAAACATCAGATTTTCACACAAGTCTTAAACGTAGATAAAGAGAACCCAGTTAAACAAATGAGACAAAAATATTATACTTGGTCAATTATTTACTGATTGTTATCCCATTGATAGAAAACACCTGACTCTAATTTCACCTTTAAATTAACTGCTAATCCTAGAGGTTCACATACTTTTGCCACTCACTAATATGTAATACTGGATCATTTTCCTCAATCAATAAATTTGTTTGATTTCCCTAACTCAAGCGCTTAGCAAAACCGAAGCGGACATAGGTAAACATATAGTCAATTCTCAGACCAAAGTTGGTGAAGTAATTCTGTACCGGATTCTGTACTCTTGATTCTTGAAAGCCCATGTTATTATATTGAAATGACTTCAAGCTTCTAACACAATGCCACTCATGTTTGCTTCACGAAGGCATTCAAAAAAACCTGGGTAACTTAAAATCTTTATGGTCACAAACCAGAAGGCTCGCAGATGCTTTTTTACCATTGTTATTTTCCTAACGTGCTAAGTGGAAATAAACAGTCAATTTCCTGAAAAATACTTACAGCACAGAACTCTTCAAAAGATATTCTCCCATCACCGTCCTTGTCAGCATTTATAATAGTTTTATCTACAATCTGCTGCAGTTGTGTATCCTTTAAGTTGTTCCCCACCATCATCTTTAACACTTGGAACAGTTCGCCATTGGAAATATAGCCATCCTTATCCATATCGTAGATTCTGAAAGCGACTGGACAGCATCAGAAAGAGTATTATTTTCAAGTGGATTACACAATGTTGATATACACTATATAGACAAAAGTTTGTGGACACCCCTTCTAATTATTGAGCTCTGCTATTTCAGCAACATTTACTTGTAACACATAATATAAAGCGTACATTTCTGGATTCTCCATAGACAGACATTGGCAGTAGAATGGGTTGTACTGATACCCCAGTGACTCTTAATATGACACATTTATAGGTTTCTGTGTCCAACAAGTCAGTTTATTGACTTTCTGCCCTGCTGTCCTTAAACAGAGTCCATTTAGAACTGGTTTGCCATTTCCCTATGGTTTGATTGACTTGCAAAGAATCCTGACCTCAACTCCATCAGACACCTTAAAAAGTCACTGGAATGCCAAAAGTGAGCCATGGGCTTATTGTCGAACATCAGAAGCCGATCTCACAGTCATGTTCCAAAATCTAGTGGACAGCCCTTTTAGAAGAACAAAGGCCATTGGAGCCACAAAATGGGAAGGCAAACTCCATCCTAATACCCATGTTTTGGATGTAATTTGTTGGATGTCCACAAACTTTGTCTATAGTTTATGCTAATCACAGAAAAACTGGAATCAGAACTCACATCTGAGCTTCTGTTCTTTATCTCCTTTGACACTGAACTGTGAGACACCCTCGATAAACTCTATAAAAAAAAATCCAATAAATGGTTAAAGACAATTTCTTTGCAACCATTGCCTACTTATGCTAATCTCACATATTTTATATGGTGGACTGTAATAAATGTGCATGAAAAGAATAACAGAATGCACTCATTTACTAGTACTGATACAATTTTTGACTAAAAAATTAAAATACATGAATAGACTTACTAATAAAGAAGTAAATAATTAATATATTTCATACACATTAGAACTGCTACCCATGAAAAACAAATTGTTACATTTAAATGCAGCCTAATAATGCGTTAATAATTGGATTAATAGCTCAGCCGAAATAATCATTAATGTATACAACACACTAGAGTAATCTGCTTGAGGCTAATCCAAATAATATTTGTATGTGCTTGAACGAGGTGGATAATCCTTTAAATAATCCATGACACAGAAGAATAGGAGCCATGTAAACATCTGTATCATTTCTATAATGATTGAGGTCTTAAACATCACAAATTCTAGAATGAAATTAAGGTTTAACATTTGTATTTTAACTGGTATAAATATTATTTATGTCATACAGTGGTGCTTGAAAGTTTGTGAACCCTTTAGAATTTTCTATATTTCTGCATAAATATGACCTAAAACATCATCAGATTTTCACACAAGTCCTAAAAGTAGATAAAGAGAACCCAGTTAAACAAAGTAGACAAAAATATTATACTTGGTCATTTATTTATTGAGGAAAATTATCCAATATTACATATTAGTGAGTGGCAAAAGTTTGTGAACCTTTGCTTTCAGTTTCTGGTGTGACCCCCCTGTGCAGCAATAACTGCACCTAAACATTTCCTCTAAGGTCCTTATGCTGGAATGCAGTGTTTTCCTTTCTCCAAACATAATGCTTTTCTTTTAAACCAAAAAGTTCTATTTTCGTCTCATCCGTCCACAAAACATTCTTCCAATAACCTTCTGGCTTGTCCACGTGATCTTTAGCAAACTGATGGGCAGCAATGTTCTTTTTGGAGAGCAGTGGCTTTCTCCTTGCAACCCTGCCATGCACACCATTGTTGTTCAGTGTTCTTCTGATGGTGGACTCATGAACATTAATATTAGCCAATGTGAGGGAGGCCTTCAGTGGCTTAGAAGTTACCCTGGGGTCCTTGTGACCTCGTCAACTATTACACGCCTTACTCTAGGAGTGATCTTTGTTGGTCGACCACTCATGGGGAGGGTAACTATGGTCTTGAATTTCCTCCATGTCTACACAATCTGTCTGACTGTGGATTGGTGGAGTCCAACCTCTGGTTTTGTAACCTTTTCCAGCCTGATGAGCATCAACAACTCTTCTTCTGAGGTCCTCAGAAATCTCTTGTTCATGCCATGATACACTTCCACAAACGTGTGTTGTGAAGAGCAGACTTTGATAGATCCCTGTTCTTTAAATAAAACAGGGTGCCCACTGACAACAACTGACTCGAAATTTCCCCTTCAAATTAACTGCGAATCCTAGAAGTTCACATACTTTTGCCACTCACTAATATGTAATATTGGATCATTTTCCTCAGTAAATAAATGACCAAGTACATATTTTTGTCTCATTAGTTTAACTGGGTTCTCTTTATATACTTTTATGAATTATGTGAAAATCTGATGATGTTTCAGGTCATATTTATGCAGAAATATAGAAAATTCATCACTGTACTGTTTTGTTTAGATATTTTTATTTAATTTATTTATATGAATATTGATTTACATCGCATTAACTACTTGCATAAGAAGGAACGACCTGTTTTACAGAACCTAATGCTGATGGCTCATACCTACACACGAGGACTTTTTAATTTTCAATGCACTCTCTAGCTAATTCAACATGCTGGGCATGATAATGGTAAACAAAGTTCTTGCTTCAAACCTTAATAGACTTTACAATAATCAGCAGGATGGATGGTAGGAAAGCTCTGAATAATTATGTGTTCAAGCAATTATTTAAGCAAACGGCTCACAGAGGGTTCTCACGATAATATATCTAAGAATATGCTAAGGGACAAACTTTAACTCTCTTGCGCTGTTTAACATGTATGTTTGAAGTATGTTCTGCTGAGCCTACCACAATTTCGCACTTATTAAAAATATAAGTGCAGCAATTGAAAACTCAAGTTACATACCGACCATCGGCAGCTGCTCATTACTGACACATCTGTCTTATTGCTATGATAAAATCTACACTAAATGGTGTCTTACACATTTAGTGCATATGTAATTTTTTATCAGATTGAGTTTAGCGTGCATATAAACAGTTCAGTCATAATCTGGATCAGAATGATTTCATTTGGATGAAGCAAAATCTCTGAATTACTAACCAAGCCCATGTACCCCCCGTTCTACAATGGCAAGCAGTATGCAGTATGATACTCTCCTGCACTCTAGTTCCTGAATGAGGAACTCAGCAATGCGTGACATAGGGAGTTACGTGGTAGGAGTGATTGCTGGGAAATGTAGTGAGGAAAACCTGGGATCATGACAACAATAGTTTGTTTTTCATTTCCAATACATTCTTCAATAAATTACATCAGAGATTCAATGCTTCATTATAAAATAACATTTATGTTAATGATTTGCCCAACTGTAGTTTAATGTACGTGTTTTAAGCATGTTTAAAGTATGATACGCTATGATATATACAGTATATGTATATGATATTTAGAGTACATATTAAACTCCTCGGTTTACGATAAATTCAAATCGTGGACCCTCTGTATTAAAGTATAGTACATCGTACGGTGCAAACATTATCTCCAGAAAGGAAAATGTAAATCATAAAGGCAGTTTCATTACAAGCATTCCCATTACCAAGGTAGCAATGAGTATACTTTAGGATAATGTGTTTTGTGCAAAGACTGAAGCACAAAGTTATGATGATAAATTGACTGCTTAGTCTTACCTTTAAAATCCACTTCCCCATTGCCATCTGTGTCAAATATATCGATGACCCTCTGCACCAATGGGTTCTGTTGCAACTCAGGCAGGGACATGAACTCTTCCACGCTCAGGGATCCAGAGTTATCTAGGTCGAGTTTCTTAAATCTCTTTCCTAGCCTCTTAATCTCATCAGCATCGACTAAAGGAAAGAAAAGACAGAGACTGAAAAATAGTGATAGGAAATAAACTAAACAAATAATAAGCTGACAGCCCATTACCCACATGGACTTGAGATTATAAGCGGGACTCTAACGACCAAAACTTTTGCAGGTAAGCATCTAATGAAAACCTGCCATAACCAAATAAATTGAGACAGGTTCATATTCAATTCAGCAGTAACAACTTACATCCTGTAGACTGGTCCTTTCCTTGAAAAGGCATCGTGTGAGACAGCTGTACTTTTAAAATGCTTCTGGTAAGTTATGGTGCTAAGCATAAGCTCATTCAAACTGTCTGATAATCCTTTAGCCCATCATGCATAAGCCCTAATCAGTTCTACGAAAGATGTCTCTATTAGCCTTTCTAAGCAAGCCTTCATTTACAGCAAAGTCTTTCATATGGAAATAAGAGACAGACACTGAAGAGGAGGCTTCACAAAGCTTGACTCGATTAAAACATTCGTTTTCAGTTCTCACTGCTTAAGTCACAGAAGACTGAACAAACTGTACGTGCAGGGTGTGACTGTGTGTAAATAAAACTGGAATCGAATGGGACTCAATAGCATTCATCTGACATGTGCATGCTCATACATTATACATCCATTTTGCAAATGCACCCACTAACTAAACACCTATAATCCAAATTCCAGATTTGGTGTGGCATGTGGTGTCCATTTATCAGCGAAAACAGGTCATCACCAAGGTACCAGAGCAAAATATACTTACAGTGGTGTGAAAAAGTGTTTGCACCCTTCCTGATTTCCTACTTTTGCATGTTTGTAACACGTTTTGGAATATTAAACCAATTTAAATATTAGTTAAACACTGTTAAATATGCAGTGTTTAAATGAAGGTGTTTATTATTAAGGGAGAAAAAAAATCCAAACCTACATGGCTCTGTGTGAAGAAGTGATTGCCCCCCCTTGTTAAAACATACAGTAACTTAACTATGGTTTATCACACCTGAGTTCACTGTCTCTAGCCACACCCAGGCCTGATTATTGCCACACCTGTTCTCAATCAGGACATCACTTAAATAGGACCTGCCTGACAAACTGAAGTACACCAAAACATCTTTAAATGCTACACATCATGTCGAGATCCAAAGAATTCATGAAAGTAATTTAAATCTATCAGTCTGGAAAAGGTTATAAAGCCATTTCTAAAGCTTTGGGACTCCAGCAAACCACAGTGAGAGCCATTATCCACAATGGCGAAGTCATGGAACAGTGGTGAACCTTCCTAGGAGTTACCCCAGGAGTGCAGTGACGACTCATCCAAGAGGTCACAAAAGACCCCACAACGACATCCAAAGAACTGCAGGCCTCACTTGCCTCAATTAAGGTCAGTGTTCATGCCTCCACCATAAGAAAGAGACTGGGCAAAAATGGCCTGCATGGCAGAGTTCCAAGACGAAAACCACTGCTGAGCAAAAAGAACATTAAAGCTCGGCTCAATTTTTCCACAACACATCTTGATGATCACCAAGACTTTTGGGAAAACATTCTGTGGACTGACGAGACAAAAGATGGACTAGTTGGAAGGTGTGTGTCCCATTACATCTGGTGTAAAAGTACCACAGCATTTCAGAAAAAGAACATTATAGCAACAGTACGATATGGTGGTGTTAGTGTGATGGTCTGGGGCTGTTTTGCTGCTTCAGGACCTGGACGACTTGCTGTGATAAATGGAAATATGAATTCTGCTGTCTACCAAAAAATCTTGAAGGAGAATGTCCGGTCATCTGTTCGTGACCTCAAGCTGAAACGAACTTGGGTTCTGCAGCAGGACAATGATCCAAAACACACCAGCAAGTCCACCTCTGAATGGCTGAAGAGACACAAAATGAAGACTTTGGAGTGGCCTAGTCCTGATCTGACCTGAATCCTATTGAGATGCTGTGGCAGGACCTTAAAAAGGCCGTTCATGCTGGAAAACCCTCCAATGTGGCTGAATTACAACAATTCTGCAAAGATGAGTGGCCAAAATTCCTCCACAATGCTGTAAAAGACTCATTGCAAGTTATCACAAATGCTTGGTTGCAGTTGTTGCTGCTAAGGGTGGCCCAACCAGTTATTAGGTTTAGGAGGCAATCACTTTTTCACACAGGGCCATGTAAGTTTGGATTTTTTTCTCCCTTAATAATAAACACCTTCATTTAAAAACTGCAATTTATGTTTACGTGTGTTGTCTTTGACTAATATTTAAGTTGGTTTGATGTTCCAAAACACTCAAGTGTGACAAACATGCAAAAAAGTAGGAAATCAGGAAGCGGGCAAAGACTTTTTCACATCACTGTATGTGGACTCAACATGAGGCCATGACCTCAACAGAAATCCATTTGTAATGATGGCATTACTGCTGTCAATGGATTTAAAAAAATTAACAAATGAGTCACACTTTATTTTTAATTTAATCACAAATTTCTTAAGCCTGAAGCTTCATATAATGGATATATAAATGTAACATCACAGATTTAATGTAATATAAACATAAATAAAAAATACTTTATTTCAAATACAGTTTAGCAGCTTAACTGCTGTGGAGACAATGGAGACTAAATGTAAATAGAGCCTAAATTTCAGTCCCACTAAATGTAAAAATTTTCACATTACTTTCATCTACTTTTTTATATTAATAGGAAAACAATACACAACACATACAGCACTGGCAGAAGTTATCCTTATAAATGTATTGTGTTTTCCTCCATGCAAGCTCACCAGTCCAGTATTAGTAGGTAAAAGTGTAATGTCAAATTACACTTTTACACTGAATAATTATATTTTTCTTGTTAATATGGGGGTCATTTCACCCAAATTACCAGGATATAACAATCCAGTGTGGTCATACACAATGCTTTAGCAGTCTGAAATGTAGCAAAAGCAATTGCTTACAAGTTCGTGCACATGCTGCATGTAGAGAGGCAATAATTGCAAGCCTGTAAGGTATAATGCATTAACCCTATTCATACTCCTGGTAAAATCACTCGGGCTCAAACACTGCAACCCTGCTCCGGTGATAATTACTGCGTTACTAGACGGATCAGCAGCTGCATATGGTCAATTCCATTATTTTAATGCTGTTTGCATTCAGCTTAAATAAATAAATGGGGGTAGAAGTGATTATTTCAAAAGCTAGCAATGACTGGTGAGGAAAATAAAGTCAAAAGACGCATACAATTTCATTTAAAGCATTTCATGTGCTTTCAGGTCTGGCCACTATGGAACACTGTATCCTACAGAAAAGTGTGCCTCGTCCTTTATTCAACACGGTTACAGCTTTTAGTAATACGATCCTGTCTGAACTGCTGTATTCTGACGCTGTTATAGTATTGAGTGCTACTTTAGGCAACAGCTTAGAATGACTGTATTTTTATCTATGCGGTCATTAGAAACCTCCCTGGCTGCCCTGTGCCTTGCCTTTAGGGAAACCCTAAGCAACAAGGAAGTCTAGCAACCAGGTTATTTTGAGAAACCACAACGTCCAAGATAGTTTCAGATGCTACTGTCTACCAGTTTTATGGACCTTACAGTACACATATTTTATATAGCAGGCCAGTAACAGAGCAAAGGTTAAGGTACTCGACTAGTTACCAGAAGACTGAGTCTCAACTAGCTTTGGGGCAAGGTCCTTTAGGCTTAGTTGCTTGGATTGTACCTTGTAAGACTGTATCACATTTTAGTCACTCCGGATCAGAGCATCTGCTGAATTCTGTAAATGTAAATATAGCATGTGCTATAAGCAATCACACCAATAGAGGCTTCTCTTAGATATTCAGGAAACACATAGAAATAAGGCATCATAAAATCAGTCAGTCATTTACTAATAATGCCCTCACCCTTTTTAACCCCCACTTATCCAGGTCCAGAGAAAGAGACTATCCAGGGACTATCAAGGATGTCAGTCCATCGCAAGGCTGGGTACAGATCGCTGTTGCCACTTGAGCACCACTTTCAGTATTTGGAACATTTAATTAACCTATAGTCTTGGACATATCATGTCAATAAAAATACCAACTGACAGCTCTTTAGTATCATAAAGACACTTTAACACCATGTTTAAACCAAGCTGGGAGAGTGAAATCTGACATGGGCCATCGTGGACTCCTGGGTCAAGATACAAAGGAGGCTCTTGCCATGGATTAAGGCAATCTTTTGCTGGCAGTTCTTCATACAGACAGACCCAAGTGTGTGTTGGTGTGTGTATGCAGCACGGAGTGGCTGTCTGTGCCGTTGATTGGTTGGACAGCTGGGCTGAATAATTTTTGTATGCTATGGAGCTGGAAATATCTCACACCAGCCGTGGCAGCAAACCTGCCTCAGGTCAGGGTTATCTGCTTATCTCTTTTTCTATCCAAGGCAATTACCAAACTAAGCAGAACATTTTAATTTCTCATGGAGACAAGAACTTTCAAAACTTCATTAGCAGAACTATTCGCTGCTGTCACTGTTCCACTGAGTGCTCTAGGTAGATTTGTCAGCGTTTTATTTAAGGAAAGAGGCAAGATGATAAAGTAAGGCAGAAAAGTCTGGTTAAGGCCCTTTGGGTAATACAGAGCCTCTCAGCTCATTAATAGCAGCACAGGGCACTCATCTTACTGAAGCAATTTACCACCCATTTCAAATCAGTACGGGATTTGACACCCCGTACGTTACAAAGAGAGCATTCCGAACCTAATATAGGTTAGACTTAAAATTTCTACATGTGTGAGATGTCACTCAGTTCAGGGTTGAATATCTTTAACATAGATAATCAAATATAAGTGCAACCATTGACCTCTAAGAATGGTGACACAATAAGATTTCTCCTTATTTTCGACCAACTACAAGCAATATATTTAAAGGAAAGGGGGAAAACTTGGAGAGCTTGGTTTCCTTCACTTTAACTTCAAAGTACATGATGGTATAAATTTACATTTGCTCAGAGAAATGCAACAACTGGCTGTTAATAAGGAAACGAAATTGAATGTGTTATGTTTAACCACTATGGTATTTTACAAAACACTGTGAATTTTAGATCAGCTATGATGTGAAGCTTTTACTGATTTCCCTGTACTTACTGACTGACACTAGAGCTAGGCCCAATGGCAAAAACAATAATAATATTTTAGTGATGAAAAATGTATTAATCATAATTTCATAATTATGAACAATTTCAGATTGGGATTTTTAGTTCTTATATACAAACAATGGAAAATGGACACACTTTGAGTTAAGACTTAAGGGTTTTTTTCATTAACTGTTACTTTTAAATGTCTATTCAAGGGGTTCAAAATTAAGCAAGCACAGCAAAGTTTGGCAAAAGAGAACCAACATAGCTTTGCTTAGCTACAATGAGGGCCAAAAGCCTCAGCCCAATAGTGAAAATGTGTTTAATACAATGTGTTTCATTACAAATGATCATAGAATCAGCGTAATAATTGTATAATAATAATATTTCAGAACTGTGTAGTATATGTATTATCATTATACCCTTACCCTATAACCTTACAAACATACATGTATACAGTCGTATGAAAAAGTTTGGGCAGCCCTGATAATTTTCATGATTTTAGTTTATAAATCATTGGTTGTTCAGATCAGCAACTTGAGTTAAATATATCATATAGCAGATGAACACAGTGATATTTGAGAAGTGAAATGAAGTTTATAGAATTTACAGAAAGTGTGCAGTAATTATTCAAACTAAATTAGGCAGGTGCACATAAAATTTGGGCACCCCAACAGAAAAATTACATCAATATTTAGTAGATCCTCATTTTGTAGAAATAACAGCCGCTAAACGCTTCCTACAGCTTCCAGTCTGGATTCTGGTTGAAGGTGCTTTGGACCATTCTTCTTTAGAAACATCTCCAGTTCAGTCATCTTTGATGGTTTCCAAGCATGGACAGCCCACATTTTCAGTAATATTCATGTCTGGGGACTGAGATGGCCATTCCAGAACGTTGTACTGGTTCCTCTGCATGAATGCCTTAGTAGATTATGAGCAGGGTTTGGGGTCGTTGGCCTCGGTGCAACTTTGTCACTGATTCTTGAACATTGTTCTTAAGAATCTGGAGATATTAACTGGAATCCATGCGACCCTCAATTTTAACAAGATTCCTAGTACCTGCACTGGCCACACAGTCCCGCGGGCATTATGGAACCGCCACCAAATTTTACTGTGGGTAGCAAGTGTTTGTCTTGGGATGCTGTGTTCCTTTTCCGCTCCTTGTTATGTCCAAATAACTCAATTTTATTTCATCAGTACACAGCACTTTATTTCAAAAATGAAGCTGGATTGTCCAAATGTGCTGTAGCACACCTCAAGTGACTCTCTGTTTGTGGCGTGTCTGCAGAAAAGGCTTCTTCTGCATTACTCCTCCCCATACAGCCTCTCCTTGTGCAAAGTGCGCTGTATAGTTGAACGGATGAACAGTGACACCATCAGCAGCAAGATGAGGTTGTAGGTCTTTGGAGATGGTCTGTGGCTTGACTATGACTGTTTCTCACCATCCTTCGCCTCTGCCTATTTGAGATTTTTCTTGGTCTGCCACTTCGGGAGTTCCTTAACTAGAACTGTGCCTGTGGTCTTCCATTGCCTCACTATGTTTCCTCACAGTGGAAACTGACAGCTGAAATCTCTGAGAGAGCTTTTCCTTTCCCTGAACCATGATGTTGAACAACCTTTGTTTTCAGGCCATTTGAGAGTTGTTTTGAGGCTCCCATGTTGCCACTCTTCAGAGAAGATGCAAAGAGGAGAAAAACTTCCAAATTGGCCACCTTTCTCATAGTTGGATTCACTTGTGTATGTAGATCAAGAGTCAATGAGCTTACAAAAACAAATTTTGTGTTCCAATAATTAGTGCTAAAGGTATTCAAATGACAAAGGGTGCCCAAATTTGTTTGAATAATTACTGCACACTTTCTGTAAAAAAACCTATGAACTTAATTTCACTTCTCAAATATCACGGTGTTCATCTGCTATATGATATATTTACCTGAAATTGCTGAGCTGGACAACCAATGATTATAAAGAAAAAATCATGAAAATTATCAGGGGTGCCCAAACTTTTTCATACCACTGTATGTACAAATGGACATTAAGTGAAGCTACCCTCAAATAACCGTGTACAATCTACATCATAACCTTTTTAAATATCGTGGTAAAACATTAAGCCAATTTGAATGAATCAAATGAATCATGAAAATGATTCAGCATTAAATGACACCTCAAAGCCAAACAGCTTGTGTGCAAACCAGCATGGGTAGGTGCATTGAGGTGACTATGCAATGGTCTATCCTCTTGCTGAATGTTCAATAATTAAACTAAATTACCTACATAATACAGTTATAGTAATACTTTAAATAGAAGCTGAATAGAAAATGTTTAATAGGGAATATAATAAAATACAGGCTATAATAAATTGGAGCATACAATCATGTGGATATAATAAAAAGCAGCTATATACAACTATAGAATATAAAACAATAGTATATATAGTAAATAAAATAATACATATGATGAAATAGAGAATATGAATGAGACTCTTTACAAGTATATAGTATCTAGAACTGGTTGAAAGCTGTCAGTCAGTGGTGTCCATGAAATAAGACAGGATCACACTTCATGGATTATTATTTAAGAATGGAACAACACGAAAGAACAGCATAAAATCAACACACCTTATGAATTCTGAAGAGGACATGGATAAAAGTGGAAGTAAAAGATTTGTTATTGATTTTTGTTTTGCTGTGTGAGTGTCGTTTAAATAATTGTGTGACAATTGTACACATTTATCAATATCAAGAAAACTTTGTTTATTTTCTGCCTTTCAAATAGAGTGAATTGGGGTTTTGAAAAGAATGATGCCGGCAATGTTAGATGCCGTGTCTGTATGTAAAGTATCAGCAGTGACTGTGCAGGGCAGGTGCATACACTTACTTCAGCTGCATCACTTACCCTTGTGCATGTGAGCAACATATGTATGTTTAACAAATCTCAGATTTATTGGACATATGGCACTTTAACAACTGAATGGGCAAAAGCACTTATTATTAAAATGGACTAACTGGTGGGTAATTTGAAAACGTGCACTCATAAATGGCTCCAAATTTAGGCTGCAGCTGGGTAATGTAACACAGCATGTCCATAGATGATTTGAACTGCAGCTCATCTGCTCATTTGAGTTGGAAGAAATCCAACTAAATTCCAAGAACAAGACAAGAGGAACACTATAATTCATTAAAAGATAGTAGAATAATCCAGAAATGTAACAGTAACTATAATGACCTTCCTTACTCAAACAACTGTTTAGATTATTTTTTTAAATCCACTAACTGGTTTACATCAATAATTGACTCGCCTTGGTCATTCCTACACTTAAGGTCTAAAATTAAGTGTGGTGACGTCTGCAGCATTGGAAACAACCTTCATATCACAGGACAGATAGTAACGGGAAGTTCTCTCGGTTCTCTTGATGCGTTCAAATTTTACTAATAATCATTTTCACTTCTGTTTATGACAACGCAATACAGAACATAAAGATTGCAATTCAAACGTGAATCTTACAGGTATCATTCTTGAATTCATGAACTGAATACTTTCATATGAAACAAAATCATCTGCATGTGACACTTAGCCTAAATGTAATGAGAAACACTTACAGTGTGAGCACATCTCCAGGGGATAACTTGCTTCATTTCCCTAAGAAAGAGCAAACCACATATAAGTTATATAACAATGATAATGTTAAAAAACTAAATCTAACACGTCAGACCTATGTTTTCTACATTCATACTGCAGGCTTTAAAATCTGGACTCAAATGAAACAGTTATGTGTGGTATACTTCACATATTGAAAAACAGCTAGATCTAATAAGCATTAATACATTTTACAAAACATATAAAACAAAGCATGCGTGTTACAATTAAAGCCCATGAGTAACGCTTTTCTACATAACTCTCAAATAGCGGCCTCTGAAGATTCAGTCACAATGATAATGCTGTGTGCACACGTCCCCTTACACCACTGCACCAAATTAATTTCAAAAAATTTATATGCTATGGACTGCATAAGCCTCAATGAGGTAATAGGTATGAGTTACATGTATGTACACGTATGTATTTGAGTTACATGTACACGAAACACAATAACTCCACATTACGTCTGCAGAAAGCACTATCATCATTTGTCAAAAGTAGAAAATAGCCCACAGATATAAAAAGCCACAAAACTGAATGGAGCATCTCAGTTTCCTGGTTATACTCAAAGTACAAACAATGAAAGTTTAAAGTTGAGATGATCCTCTTTCACTTACTCCCATTAGGATCACTGCAAAGTTCACTTGGCACAGATTTTTACACCGGATGCCTTTCCTGATGCAACCCTCCCCGTTTTTCTGGGGTTCGGACTACTACTAGAAGGACAACCACAGTGGCTGGGTTTCTTTTTTTTTTGGTAAACACACCACCCTTCCTTCAAACTGCAGGCCCCACCCATGACAGAGCCTGTGCCCTCTGACACTACCGTTTCCAGCAACTGGCTCTACCCACTGAACCACAGAGGCAACGATGGTTTAAAATAGAGATGCAACGAAATTTCAGCAAACAACGCAGACAGTGAACAAACAGAATTTAATGACCGAAGAATCGTTCTCAGAGCACAAACAAACTCTGAAAGCATTTGACTCCAACCAGTGTAAACAAAAAAAGGACATGATTAAGGAATTGTGGGAGAGATAAGAGGAATCAGCAGGCTAGGAAGAGTGAATCTACAATAGGCAAGCAGGTTGGTGTGAATAAATCAACTGTGGGAGCAACTGTAAGAAAATGGAAGACATACAAGACCATTGATAATCTCCCTCGATCTGGGTCTCCACGTAAGATCTCATCCTGTGGGGTCAAAATGATCATGAGAACGGTGAGCAAAAATCCCAGGAACTACATGGAGAGACCTGATGAATGACCTGCAGAGAGCTGGGACCAAAGTAAACAAGGCTACCATTAGTCACACAAATACGCCGAGAGGGACTCAGATCCAGGCGTGTCCCCCTGCTTAAGCCAGTACATGTCCAGGACCATCTGAAGTTTGCCAGAGAGCATATGGATAATCCAGAAGAGGATTTGGGAGAATATCATGTGGGTCAGATGAAACCAAAATAGAACTTTTTGGTAAAAACTCAACGGGGTCGTCGTGTTTGGAGGAAGAAGAATCCATCTCAAGAACACCATACCTACTGTAAAGCATGGGGGTGGAAACATTCATGCTTTGGGGCCGTTTTCTGCAAAGGGGACAGGACGACTGATCCGTGTTAGAGACAGTGGAACAATCAGAATTTAATGACCGAAAAATCGTTCTCAGCACACAAAAACAACCTCTTAAAGCATTTGGCTTTCAACCAGTTCACACAAGAGATGTGTAAACAAAAAAAGGACATGATTAAGGAATTGTGGAGAGGTAAGAGGAATCCAGTAAATGTGTTTATATGTGCTTTATTTAACCCGATCATGATAAAATAAAATAATAATAAAAAAGTGCTAGGTTGTTACCTCAGTAATCAGATGTCTCAAAACCCATGTATACCCTAAGTTACTCTGGTTACAGTCAGTTTGCTCAGCCTTGCGGAAGTACGCAAACATAACCCGATAGAGTGCAGAGCTGTGAAGTGGCTAGCAGAACCAAAAATGGTTGCCTTCTTCGTTTCTTTTGGGTTTGTTTAACATAGACCTTGGTGCTCGTTTCTGTCACAGGGTCTGAAACTAACACAACCCTGAAACTAAATGCCGCACCCTGAAAATGGCCTGCCAAACACTTGAACAAACACGAACTCTCTGAAAGTCAGTACATGGTCGAGGAAATGAAGAATTTCATTATTTAAATATTCAATTTTAGGTTTATGTCACATACTTCTGTGAGATTACTGGATGGTTGCCAAATAAGAAATCCAATTATCATGGTAAACCCAGAGCTTCCCTTTATGTGATTACCCAACGTGCATGTAAACTCATTGATTGGGATACTGACAAAATCTGATTTTCTGCAGTTATAAGATTATTAAGTTGCATGTAAATATGAAGTGCTAGGTCAGAGGTGTGAGAAAGACCATCAGAGTATGAGAAAGTCTGGGATGGAATCTGGAATGCTTGAAACTTGTTACACAGAAGAAAAAAATCTAAATTCAACAAGCAAAAATACAATGGTTCAAACAATGGTTAAAAAAACAAATCCGATAACTAAATATTTGTCCTTTCCAGCTCCTGTGTAATCAGTCCAGTTTGAGCAGCAGCAGATCAACAGCCAATGTGCCCAGCCATGTGGAATCATTTCACGATCACCAAACGCATTAGACAACAATTTGTAATCACTGTTCATGTGAGTTATTAATAACAAAATCATATTTTCATTGCATGTCATTCAAAAGCCACAAACAAAAATTCAGTTTCAGCTCAATGTGGTGTTTTTAAAATTCCAGTTTCAGTTTTGGTTTTCCTTTCATCAACCTAAGTTAATTTCAATTAACTGTGTAACAGTACAGAAATGAGGGCTTAAGGGCTGTCTGAACCATGCCAGAATCAAAGGGTGTGAAGTACAGGGTGTGGTTTGATTAGAGCCTTTAGGTAGGCAGGAGCTGGTCCATTTTTAGCTTGTAGAAGAGCATCAGTGTTTTAAATATGATATGGGCAGCTATAGGGAGTCTGTAAAGGAAACACAACAGTGGGTGACATGGGAGAAATTGGGTAAATCAAAAACCAGACATGCTGCTGCATTTTGAATCAGCTTCAGGGGTCTGATTGTGTGCATGAGGAGGCCTGCCAGGAGAACACTGCAGTAACCTGGATTGAGACACAGCCAAGAGACTGGACAAGCTGTGACTTCTCTGTAAAGGAATGGTCAAATCCTCCTGGGGTTAGCAACATAAATAGAGAAACCGAGATAGGTGTGTTGGAGGAGTTGTCCAGCAGTTTCGAGACTGTTCTAATTGGCATAGATCAACTGTACAGTTTTTGTACTTCGACAAAGGAACAATTATTTGGAAAACATTCTACCTGCAAAGGAGATGATATTTGAGTCTCTCTCTCACATTCAAATTTCTTACTCTGAAACATCTGCTTCTGAAACATCATAATCCACAGTGCGCCAATGTGTTACTCAAAAATACACTTCATAGACAAAAGTCTGTGGACACCCAAAAAATTACATCCAAAACATGGTATTAGTATGGAGTTTGTTCCCCACCTATGCCACTACAACAGCCTTTGTTATTCTGAAAGGGCTTTCTACTAGATTTTGGAACATGGTTTTAAGGTCAGATTCTGATGTTAGATAATAAGCCCTGGCTCACTTTTGGCATTCCACTGCATTTTCAAGGTGTCTGATGGAGTTGAGGTCAAGGTTCTGTTCTGTGCCTGCCAGCCAAGTTCTCAATCAAAGTTGGCAAACCAGTTCTCTATGGACTTTGTTTAAGGATAGCAGTGCAGAAAGTCGATGAAATTACTTTTTGGAAGCAGAAACATATAAATCTGGGGTATTCAGCAGAACCCATTTTACTCCCAATGTTAATCTATGGAGAATCCAGAAATGCTTCATATCCAGTATGCTTCATATTGCGAATGTGCTACAAGTGAGCTTTTCTAAAACATCAGAGCTCCATTATTAGATGTGTCCACATACACATCTTTTGTCCATATAGTGTATTTGTATTCAGTCCAACATAACTGTAGCCCCAAATTCTACTCCAGCGCCAGTGTAGCCAGTTATATTGTCTCATTGCCTCAACTCTATGTCAGTCTGTATTATTGCTGTTAATTAGGTAATTAGCCTGGCATACATTTGAGTTTAATTATACTACCTTTGTTTTCTGAGCCAGCTGATTCTGTTTCCGTGCAACCAAGCAGTGGGTCTGGGCAAGCATATTAGTTGATTCACAGAATTTTTTTATTTGACCAAACCTGGTCTACAAATTGAGTCAAAACCAGACCAATTATAACTGTTCATTTAATCAGTGGTGCATTTTGAAGAAAAAGATCAAGACCTGGCTCTGTGCTAACAGTATATAAAAACACACTCTTACACACTGTAATTGGATTTGGAATGCAAACATTTTTATATCAACTAGCTAAATATCATACTGTTGAATAAACCAAACAATGCCTATAGACTCCAATAACTTGGAATACAGGGAAGTGGTTTGGATAACTTAGAGTGTGCAAAAAGTATTTAGTCAGCCACTGGTTGTGCAAGTTTTCCTATTAGACAGATGAGAGAGGTCTGTAATTTTCATCACAGGTACACTTCAACTATGAGAGACAAAATGAGAAAAGGAAAGCACATTGTGTGATTTTTAAAGAATTTAATTGTAAATCATGGTGGAAAATAAGTATTTGGTCAACCACAAACAAGCAAGATTTCTAGCTCTCACAGACCTGTAACTTTTTCAACTTTAAGAAGCTCTTCTGTCCTCTACATGTTACCTGTATTAATGGCACCAGTTTGACCTCGTTATCTGTATAAAAGACACCTGTCCACAGCCTCAAACAGGTGTGAATAAATCAACTGTGATAGCAATTGTTAGAAAATGGAAGACATACAAGACCATTTATAATCTCCCCCGATCTGGGGTCCCACGTAAGATCTCATCCCGTGGGGTAAAAATGATCATGAAAACGGTGAGCAAAAATCCCAGAACTACACGGTGGGACCTGATGAATGACCTGCAGAGAGCTGGGACCAAAGTAACAAGGCTACCATCAGTAACACAGTATGCCAAGAAAGCCCGTACATGTCCAGGCCCGTCTGAAGTTTGCTAGAGAGAATATGGTTGATCCAGAAGAAGATTGTTGTCAGATGAAACCAAAATATAACTTTTTGGTAAAAACTCAACTCATCGTGTTTGTAGGAATAAGAATGCTGAGTTGCATCCCAAGAACACCATACCTACTGTGAAGCATGGGGGTGTAAACATCATGCTTTGGGGCTGTTTTTCTGCAAAGGGGACAGGACGACTGATCCGTGTTAAGGGAAGAATGAACGGGGCCATGTATCGTGAGATTTTAAGCCAAAACCTCCTTCTATCAGTGAGAGCATTGAAAATGGAACGTGGCTGGGTCTTCCAGCATGACAATGATCCCAAACACACTGCTCGGGCAACAAAGGAGTAAAAAGCATTTCAAGGTCCTGGAGTAGCCTAGCCAGTCTCCAGACCTCAACCCCATAGGAAATTTGTGGAGGGAGTTGAAAGTCTGTGTTGCCCAGCAACAGCCCCAAAACATCACTGCTCTAGAGGAGATCTGCATGGAGGAATGGGC
>JAJAGP010000436.1:191688-285208 GCA_025084515.1 Ancistrus triradiatus | reverse complement strand
TATGGTGGAAAATAAGTATTTGGTCACCCACAAAAAAGCAAGATTTCTGGCTCTCACAGACCTGTAACTTCCTTTTTAAGAAGCTCTTCTGTCCTCCACTCCTTACCTGTATTAATGGCACCTGTAAATCTTGATGGAGGTACATCACAAAATGCTGTCCTCCACCAGGCTCCATTTATTCGGATCCAAAGTCAGACTCCACGTTACCGATGGAGCTCTGCTCCACTAAACAGGACCATTAAGGACGTTACCTGTGTAACACACTGTTAGACTTAAGCACATGCCCAGCTGTAGAAATCAGATAAAGAGGTTATATGCTTTGAATAACCTGATTACTAGGCGGAAAGCCCGCTGGTTTATCAGATCCTTCTAAACTGGGTAATGGCTTTACTCCGATTTCAGTTATCTAAGGACGCTGTTTACATAACCACATGCACAATCAGATAACTGCAGATAAATGATCAGATTATTAGTGTGCATGGAAGCACGCTCAGTGATGGACACACTTTTCAAAATGCAGTCAGCTAAAGCTAACTAACTACATTAGAGCTACATGGGGATGTTCTATATTAAAGCTCTGATTGATTTCACCTTTACTATTTAAATAACGTGTGTACACACTAGCTATAGAAGCTGTTTTTTCCTCGTTTTAAAGACTGCATCAGTTTTCCTGTATTTTCTGGTTGTATTCTAATAAAGAGATTATTATACATTTGCTAAAACAATGGTAAAAAAATGGTATATTTAATCTAATGGTGGCCTGAGACTTTTGCACAGTACTGTAAGTGCCAGGTTTTGCTACCCTCAGCTATTCTCGTTTGCTTTTTTCGATTGGGTGCCTGTGCCAACCTGGAACAATCCGGCAGTTAATACTGTAATAACTCAAAGTCACACAATGTGTGTTTATGCAATAGGAAAAAAAATCCCTCAAAGATTTATAGAGACTTTCTTCAAACCGTATATCATGGTGACAAATTAACCTTTTGTACATTTGTCTACGCTTGTGGATTTCCCTGGATCTCGTTTAGGGTCTCTGTAGTGTTGCCAAGTGTTTAGTCCGGTGTTAAGCTCAGCTCTCTTTTGTTCCGGTCTGAACATGCCACTGAGGTGTAGGTGCACATTTTGAAAATGAAAAAGCTGAGCTTCTCTATGGCATAGTCTGCCCTAAAAAGTGCGTTCTTTTCCACATCTGGCAACCGTCGACCCCTGTAGGTTTAGTTTCTGCATGCACTGTGATGTCTTAAAAAGGTGCCTAATGGGTCATTTCTTTCTGTGTGTTGTTTATGTTAGCACCCATACCCGTCTGAGGAGCAGAAGAAGCAGTTAGCTCAGGACACGGGTCTCACCATTCTGCAGGTCAACAACTGGTGAGTGTCCTGCTGTGTCCCCACACCCTACATCACCAAAGACTACAGTCAGCCTATTTAAGGGAACCTTTAAAGCAGTGAGCTGCATTTTAACAGGTTTAAGAGCTGAACGTTTATCATCATACCAAGGATTTTACTTATGTAGGAATGTGAATATGCTTTACGTTCCACATTCGTTTGAACTGGAATCAGCAGTTTGCTTCATTGGGATCAAACCACAGTTTTTGCCTCAGACCACCAAGGAAAATCGGTGGGGGGGTTTACATCCCAGCACTAATCACGTTTCATTTTAATGGTCGTCACGTGCGCAAGTTTCTCCAGTTGCTGTCGTGGTGACGTAACGTCATCCCCGAGACCCTGATGTCACCGGTTCTTAGTTCCAGACACAGCGGTGTTTTAGTGGAAAGCTCAGCTTCAGTGGAAAAGTTCCTGTCACTTCTGAAAGGCAAAATTCACGTCTTTGCAAAGTCATTTTGGTCGGGCAAAGTGTGTGGTTTATTCCAACCAAAAATGTGTACAAAGTCACTTCGGCTTTCTGGCCTAATACTTTCTTACACCACTTCTAGCCTTAAAAACAACAATCCTGTCTTGTCACTGGATTGTACCAGTGCATTGGTCGCTCTTCCATTAACTCTATGCAGTTCCACTATAGCTTGTGTTCCTGTTCCAGCATTTCATTTGCTTCTCTTATTAATTACACAAGGTTTTAATAAAATCAAAGCCTGGTAGCTCTGCTGGCTGGTCACAGACCCTGTTTGCACTGTGGATCGTATCAAATGGTCCAAATGGCTGAACTCCTATTGCTGTAGGGATGGACAGCATGGGTTATGTGGTAGTTTGCGTTTTTTTGTAGTGAGATGCATCTTAGAGAGACGGCCTCTAAGAATGCGTCTCCTGATGAAAAGGCTCTTCCTGGAGTTTGGCCAATCAAATTGATCTAATTCCTCTGGATTAAAGGTCCCATTCTGTCTGTGTTCCTCTGGATTAAAGGTTCCAGTTGCGTCTGTGTTCCTCTGGATTAAAGGTTCCAGTTCTGTCTGTGTTCCTCTGAATTAAAGGTTCCAGTTCCGTCTGTGTTCCTCTGGGTTAAATTTCCCGGTTTGGTCTGTGTTCCTGTGGATTAAAGGTCCCATTCTGTCTGTGTTTTTCTGGATGAAAGGTTCCAGTTGTGTCTGTTTTCCTCTGGATGAAAGGTTCCAGTTCTGTCTGTGTTCCACTGGATTAAAGGTCCTGGTTCTGTCTGTGTTCCTCTGGATGAAAGGTTCCAGTTGTGTCTGTGTTCCTCTGGATGAAAGGTTCCAGTTGTGTCTGTGTTCCTCTGGATGAAAGGTTCCAGTTGTGTCTGTGTTCCTCTGGATGAAAGGTTCCAGTTCTGTCTGTTTTCCTCTGGATGAAAGGTTCCAGTTCTGTCTGTGTTCCTCTGGATGAAAGGTTCCAGTTCTGTCTGTGTTCCTCTGGGTTAAATGTCCCGGTTTGGTCTGTGTTCCTCTGGATGAAATGTTCCAGTTCTGTCTGTGTTCCTCTGGGTTAAATTTCCCGGTTTGGTCTGTGTTCCTCTGGATGAAAGGTTCCAGTTCTGTCTGTGTTCCTCTGGATGAAAGGTTCCAGTTGTGTCTGTGTTCCTCTGGATGAAAGGTTCCAGTTGTGTCTGTGTTCCTCTGGATTAAAGGTTCCAGTTCTGTCTGTGTTCCTCTGGATTAAAAGGTTCCAGTTCTGTCTGTGTTCCTCTGGATGAAAGGTTCCAGTTCTGTCTGTGTTCCTCTGGATGAAAGGTTCCAGTTCTGTCTGTGTTCCTCTGGATTAAAGGCCCCGGTTCTGTCTGTGTTCCTCTGGATTAAATGTCCCGGTTTTGTCTGTGTTCATTTGTATTAAAGGTCCCGGTTCTGTCTGTGTTCCTCTGGATTAAATGTCCCGGTTCTGTCTGTGTTCCTCTGGATTAAAGGTTCCGGTTCTGTCTGTGTTCTTCTGGATTAAAGGTCCCGGTTCGGTCTGTGTTCCTCTGGATTAAAGGTCCCAGTTCTATCCAAATTTTGTCTGTTCCAAAGTCTTTGGGGCGTTCTGAATAGAAGTTTCTCGTGTCACAGTGCTGGGTGGATGATAATGAGCAAACTTTTTTTCTAATAGAAACTGAGCAGCACATCCAAATGTTGACATTTAGATTGTATACTAGCTCACTAAATCATTAGCCTGAGTGATTTGCTGACCAGAGCTTGGTGGTGAATGCATTTCCGTGTTCCCATGCCATCTCTGAACAACAGAAGGTCACATATTTAACACTAATCCCTAACCAAATCTACAACGTAGACAGAACCACAGTCGCAATGACTAATCATTATTCTGTATTGTTTCTCTTAGAAATAGCAACACTCTAGAAGGTTGCCCGATCTATCTGGAATGTTCCTTTGCGCGGTGCCAGCTGATGCTCCCCACTGGCATCATATTTACTGTGTTTACGAGAATATTCCATGTGCTCTGCCCACACTTGTTGTATTCATTGCCTTGGAGCACAAAATCTTCTCAGAGGTCCAGTGCTGTACCACAGAGTTGGCGTTTCCATTAAGGCAGGACCCATGGAAGATCGGTTTGCAGCCTGATTAGGGTGAATCCTTTATTGGTAATGAGGGAAATACTGGTAGTTCTCATGTTTCGTCTTATTTTCTCTGTAACCACGCCAACATATTGTCGATATAAAAGGCTCCCGTTCTTTCGCCGACGAATTCGCCAACCAGCCACATGGAGAACATAAAATTCCCCTCGAAGGAAGGCTCCATAAACCGGACAGAGACCCATTGTCATTGTTCTGTCACCGTTCATCAGTGTACTACCTCTTTTCTCTCCGCTCCTTTGGCGAACAGTTGCCAGATCTTTCCAACTCGCGCCTTCTCGTGGCGACGGTGTGGTCCATTCCCAGAACAGGTGAGGGGGGCAGCAGGAGGAGTGCAAACAAGCACTTGTCAAATTAAACAGAATTTTCACAGTGAACAGCTGGACTGGTTTATTTAAACACACACACACATGCACCCCGATCACTGACCGTTGTGTAACCCCACATTATGGAGGGGCCAGGGTGACATTTTATGATTGTGTACCCCTCAACACATGTGGTTTTGAGTGTTGGCTTTGAACAGACCGAGCGACTCGAACTCGTGGTTTCATTACACGTGAAAACCTAAACGTGGAGTTAATTACATTTCATTATATGTCGATACACAATAATAGATGAAAGTACTATTATTTTTGCTTCATTATGGACATCTTGATTAATCTGCTCATCCAAACGAATTCACAAGTAGTAATAGTTAACGAAAACTATACAAATACGTTTTTGTAATGTAAAACGACTGTAAAATTTGACCAAAAACTCCCAGAAATAGTGTCTCTGGAACTAAAATGACATATGACTAAATTTGAAATGTATTCAGTGAACCAATCCATGTCTCACTCTCCCATATTAAGTCAGGTAAAATGTTTAACCCAATAACAGCCCATCCAGTGATGTTCTGCACTGTACAGAGTGTATTCTGGAAAGAAAAGACACAAAAAATAACACCACAACTTTCAATCAGGAAATAAAATTGCTTAAACTGTATGTAAGTATGTAATATTGATTCACTCATTCATTTCCACACACTCATACTGGGACACTTTAGATATGCCAGTTCACTTGACGTAGGTCTTTGGAAGGACCCATGCAGATATGGGGAGAACATGCAAATGCTGCATAGGTCGAGTCTGGGGCTGGACTTGAACCGGGGCTCTCTGGAGCTGTGAGGTGACAGCGCTAACCACTGCACCACTGTGGCACCAAAGTACATAAGGCAAAAGATTCATAATAAAACAAAGAAATAAACTGTCTGAAACTAACTCGCTGAAAAGGTTAGATGGCGCTAAATAGGATTTTAGTTCCACTTTTATTCAATGCATGGGGGCACCCTGTGCACGTCACACAAACCCAGAACCAACCAAGGAATGCTGAGACTCGCCAGCGTCTGGTGATGCCGAATCCACAGATGGATAAACAGTCACCACTGTAGCCCATACACAGAGGACCAGAGTGACAGGCCACCTGAACCCACATAGCCGAAACTGAAACTTCACCGGAAGCTCTGGCAAGGCCGAACACAGACATAGACAAACAGATGGTACTAGAACCGAAGAGCAGGACACTCACGACACAGTGTCAGCCATCCAACCAGCACACGGATCCAGACTCGACCCAAGATCAGCATCGACTGACAGGGAGCGAGTACCATGGACACATTAATGAGCTGTAGCAGGGCCTAGGGATGAGACTCCTCAGCAGTATCCCGCACCCTGAAAGCTTTACAAACTTCACCTTGCCAGAGGTGGTACACTAACACAAGGAGGCTCAGAATTGGGACCCAGCGCTCTACCAACAGAGGTCAGGTGGCTGAATGGCTGCCCGTGTTCTGCCTCATCAGATGCTTCTATCAGTGAGTTTCAGAGCTCGAGGTGGCTCTGTCTGTGTTAGCACAAACAGACCAGGGGTGCATATAAATAGGGACGTTATGATGTAGTCCACCAGAGTCAAGGCCAAGGCAGACTTGACATGAAAAAGCCACACACATGCAAAATATTCGGACGCATTGTTTTCGTCTTAAAACTGTACACACAGGACA
The DNA here is from genome assembly GCA_025084515.1 of Ancistrus triradiatus. Taxonomy (NCBI): domain Eukaryota; kingdom Metazoa; phylum Chordata; class Actinopteri; order Siluriformes; family Loricariidae; genus Ancistrus; species Ancistrus triradiatus. The sequence continues at coordinate 279,201 of JAJAGP010000436.1, read as the reverse complement.
CGACACTGTTTTTATTGAATTTTGCTACCTGGTTTATTTTTGAACAGCGAAAAAAAGAAAAACAAAATGTCACCTTCAAGTGACGAAGACATCCTTTTGGTGCTCACAGAAAAATGCAGATGTCGATATTGGGTACGTCTGATTTGATGGGGTTTCATCATCTCATACAAGAGCTGCAACTTAGTTTTTTTTTGTTTGTTTTTTTGAGTGAACACTGTCATTTGGTAGGTCTGTCTCAATTAATCATCAAGTTTGAGCTTTTACACAAATTGGATATAGTTTAATATTAATTATTAATAATGTTACTATTATTTTTATTAACATCATCCCAAACCTTAAGATTTACATTTACAGCATTTAGCAGACGCCCTTATCCAAAGCAACTTACAATTGATACAATCTTACAATCCAAGTAATTGTGGGTTAAGGGCCTTGCTCAAGGACCCAACAGTGGTGGGATTTGAACCCTGGACCTTTTGGTCCATAGTCCAGTATCTTAACCGCTAGGCTACCACAGTCCCTTCACATTTTATAAGCAAGTAAAATGGTTCTAAGGAGGGGGAATAACAGGGGTAACAGGGGTTACTCAGTCCTGTGGACTGTGGTAGCCTAGCGGTTAAGGTACTGGGTTCTGGACCAGAAGTTCCAGGGTTGAAATCCCGCCTCTGCTAAGCTGCCACTGTTGAGTCTTTGAGCAAGAACCCTAACCCATAATTGCTTGAATTGTAAGACTGTACCGATTGTAAGTCGCTCTGCTAAATGCTAAATGTAAATGTAATGTAAATGTGTTGTGTATGAAAAGGCTTTTGGGCGGAGAGGCAGACTGAAAATAAAGGAGCTGCTTCATGAGGTGCGGGAGCGACGGTGATTGGTCGGTGAGCTTTTGTCGCCGGCGAGAGGTAGCAAAAATCGAACAGAGGGCGAATAAAATGAGGGCGCATTTCTGCCGAGCTTGAATTCATTCACCGACGTCCGAATAAACTGCATGGAAAAATCATCAGTCCAAAGTGGTGTCTACCATTAATCAAATTAGCTAGCTTAAGCTTACCAGTTTCACAGCCATTTATATGAAATCTGATTAGGCTGCAATTAGAAACGTTCGGTCCAGTTCAGTACGTGTATGATTTCAGTCCCGTCTGTCATGTGGATGACCTTCGTTTGTACCTTTTGAAAGCGGCCGATGAAAAGCTATAGCATAGTTACCACCCTTCTGTATTTATGGCACATGCTTGCTGTGCGAGTGTGTGTATGTGTGTGTGTGTATGTGTGCGTTACTGTGTGTATTACTGTGTGTATGGGCTGAAGCCAGAGCCTAGAGCTCATAAAGTCAGCTTCGTGGTGTGAGGAGAGGGGTCAGCCAAGGGTCATACTCTTACCCTTTAAATAGGGGGCAGGTTTTTTCACCCTGAATGGGCTTTTGTTCTCGCTGCTGATTGGTCACTGGACAGGTGGCGTTTTGTAACTGAGCTGATTTATTGGCTAGCGTGCGGATCGGTTTTAATGTTCGTATCGACATAAACGCAATGACGTGGACAGGGGTGGCTGATTCTGGATCAGAGGTTACGGGGCCCATATTATGGGATGCCACTGTTTAATTCAACGTGATTCTACTCCTCTATTCACTTTGGATTCACGCTTGGATTTCTGAACGTGCTTTTTTCCCTGGGTTCTGCTTTTTTTTAATTACGTTTTTTCCAGTTTCATTTCTAGTGCCAGTCATTTGTGTAGCGACCCTTTAGTGTATAACCCTGATCTTTGCAGGAGAACAGGAAATGGAGCCACCGTGCCTGGGGTCAAACTGGGGGGACATAAATCATGTGCCGACCAGGGCACTGGCACCTTCAGGTTAGAGGTCAGAGGGGGTTTTTAGGCTGAGATAGACCAGAGCTGCACCTCTGCTTAGTGGGTGAGGTCATGGGGTTGCAGAGTCAAAAGGTGAAATGTGAGGAATGGGTGAGGAGCAGATACTAAAAGCGTCCCGCCTGTACACCGACAGTATTGACGTTAAAGGGATAGTCTTAGTCGGTTTTTTAAACTAATCTCAACCACCGGATCTGTCACACATGCACAGCTTCAACGGATAAGACCTGGACTGATTAGAACTGAGAAGAGATCAGAAAGTTTTTTGACCTCAGTGCAGTTAGAGTGTTAAATCCTGTCAATAAATGTAGAACCTCTTCTTTTTTTTTTACTCATCTTTACCAGGGGTGCCAAGAATTGTTGCTCTGAGCGTATAAGGAAAACGCTTTTATTGGAAGTTCTCAGCAAATAAATAATGGCTTTCTGAGATTTCTCAGATCTGAAACTTTCCACCTCACACTTCAGGGCATTTAGATAATCTCTGATCATTTGGGTTGGGTAAAATGGATACTCACAGTACGCTAGTGCTTGTTCAGCCTCTGTGTGGATACAAAAAGCTCTAATAAGCTCTCAAAGCTCTAAGAAAAGTACTTCGGTTTGCAAATCACTTATTTTTAAATCATCACCTTTCCTATGATGATCACCAGGTAGGTGCATACAGTATTGTGCAGAAGTCTTAGGCCACCATTAGATTTCATATACCATTGTTTGACCATATAATAGTCTTTCAATCCATTTCTTAGAATACAACCAGAAAAAACAGGAAATATGTATCCAGTATTAAGTATTTACTTGAGCAATAGCAGCATCTAGTTGACCCTTCTACAGTTCAAAGAAGCTTGATCAGGAATCTTATTGGAAGTGTAGCAGCCAAGAAACCACTTTTTCAGAAGGGGAACAGAGTTAAAAGCTGCTAAAGCTCATAAAGTTTGGAATGAAGATTAATGGAAAAGAGGATTATGGAGTGACGAATCCAAGTTTGCAATTTTTGGGTCCAGCCGTCGACAATATGTCAAAGATATTCAAGATACCATTGCTTACACAACAAATATAATGGTGGCCTAAGACTTTTGCACAGTACTGTACAGGTAGTCCGCGTTTTGTGCTGGCCTGACTTACAATATTTAGTCCTTACGATGGGATAAATACACGTTCACAAAATCCGCACTATGAATTTTGAATTGCGATTGTTCCTGGGCGAGCGATATGCAGTTCGTTCTTCTCTCACACTTGGATGTGGAAGTCGGCAGGGAGTGACGTAGGGAGTCACATGGCGGCAGTGATGAGCTCTGGGAAATGTAGTGAGGAAAAGCCGTGGTTGTGGTCGTGTTTTAAGCACATTTAGTTTAGGCTGTATATGCACCTGTACATGAACGTAAAGAAGAAGGTCTGCTTATGAAGTTTAAACTACAAGAGACTGTAATGCTAAAAAGTGTACTGGCAGCTCTTACACTAAAGGACTTTAGGTGAGCCAAACATGAGAAGGATTTGCTTTCCGTTACTGGGGCATTACCAAAATCTCAAAGGTAATCTGGCAACCTCAGGGTTTGGATGATACCCAAACAATGATGAATCCAAACCAGAATTAGCTCAGATTTTGCATCTGAAGCAGTTTGTGAATCAGGTGACAATGAGGTGTGAAGTTATAAACGCTGTTTCACATGCAGTTAAAAAGTTACGCAGAATATTATAACTCTAGCATTATACTGGTACACCAAATCAGAAAAGTGAAGCCTGTTTTACCCTGCTTACACTGTCAGGGTCTTAGGGGTGGGTCTGCTGGTGCCCCCTGAACAAGGCTTGAGTCCATGGTTCTGTAAAGGGACCATTCGGATTTATGGGATTGGAACCCAGGTCCTCTGGAAGTGAGACATTAGCTCATCTGTTGTTGCACAGTTCGTGTTAGTCCTCCTCTAATCCTTCAGTGCTCACAGGATGCTAGTGGCTGGACATTTTTTTATTTTACTCGGTATATATACAGTATAATCTCGCCCACGTCTACTTCATGCTTATTTCTTGGCGACTTAACGAGGTTACAAAACAATAGACAAAGTGACATTCATATCTGATGCTGACTTAATGTTTTGTACTGAGCAGCCCTCCTGATCGTACAATCACATTTATAATGCACATACACATGTACAGTTTCTATTCGTTCACTTAAGTTTGAGAAATAAAATTGTTTCTGTGACGTGAAGCTCATGAAGCCCAGTCTGCGATGAATAACAGCAAAGTCATTCTAAGATAAGTCTGTTCACTCCAGAGCAGTTATTTCCAGCCACACAAGACCAGACTGCTGTCTCTTTGAAGGGGGAGAGACTTATATATCCGAAACTGAAAGAGAAATTAACATTTAAAATGCATATGTAAGAATCGCTGGTATAATCTCATGATATAACTTACCTGTGTTGTTGGGTTCAAATAACAGAAAAATATGATTTTATAAGGTTATTCTGGCTACTGCGCATGCACATCCCGCCACTACAAAGGCGCCAAGACTTGCTGCCCCCCAATTTGACACGTTCACTAATATGCCGATTGGTTCTTTGTAATGAGGGGGCGGGGCTTCTGTACTACAGTCCCATTCATATTTTAACCAGTGTCTCTTCCTTATGTAACATCTCTGATAACAGACAGGGGCTGTACATCATCCGGTGTTACAGGTTTAAGGTAGGATTAAAGCTCCACCTACTGACCAGTCTGAAACATGGCAGCTTAGCGGGGTAGAATTTCATTACTGGCAGGACAGTTGTTACATATTAAGCTTGGCGAGGGCGAGAGGCAAGGTTGGCGGCTTTTTGAGGTAAAATGAATGGCGGCAAATCCGTCCTGCCATGAGATGAGCTTGGCGAGATAACCGGGTTAGACTGTAGATACTGTGTTTGTGTGCACTTTGCATGTTCTCCGGTTTCCTCCCACATTCCAAAGACATGCACTCGGTTCATTGATCGCTCTAATTTGGCCCGTGACTCGTGCGTTGATATAACCTCATGTCTGTCGTGAATATAGATGCTGACCTTAAACGTTCTCTCTTTATTTAGGTTCATCAACGCCAGGAGAAGAATAGTTCAGCCCATGATCGATCAGTCGAATCGTTCAGGTGAGTTCCACGCTCCTGTGCGACTTGCTGTTCAAGCTCCTACTTGTCTTTTCTTCGCTCACACAATTCCCGTAAGTGGGTCAAACACAAACTACAAAAATTTAACAGAGTTCCAGGGGTTTTTATTAAGTGATGGAAAATGAATGGCTAAACTAAGTGATATATTTCACCCTACCATTCTTTCCCCCTCCACTGCACTCTCTCTCACCCTCGCTCGCTCTCTTTCTTCAGACCATCTGAGTGAGTCGGCCTTGTTTCTGTTCAGCTGTAGTAAAGTTTATGGGCTGTGAGGGGGTGCACGGCTCGGCCAGGCTCCAAGCTAAAGCAGGGAGGAGGGCCGGGGAAGTTCAAAGGCATTTCTGTGGGTCTGAACTGCTGCCCTCACGCCAGTTAACCAGACACAGCTCACAAACCCCATACGGACTGTACACTAATGGGGTTCAGAATGAGGGAGGGAGGGAGGGAGGGAGGGTGAAGGAGGGGAGGCATGGACGTGGGGTGTGCTATAGCGTTAGTTTTAGTGTGGATCTGACTTTGCTGGTGTGTGTGTGTGTGTGTGTGTGTGTGTGTTGATTCAGTAGGTCACAGTGGGCCGTACACCCCTGACGGTCAGCCAATGGGAGGATACCTGCTGGAAGGACAGGCTCACATGGGCTCCAGAGCTTCAGGTGACACTTTGAAGCTTTACACACTGCGGTGCAGCTTTATGTCCAGGTCTTAAAAGGACTAAATGAATGGCCATGAATTGCTGACTATGTAACTTATCTAATGGATTAATGAAGTACTTTGAGTTTAGAAGGTTTTATTCATGTTCAAATGAAACAGAGTTTGGCAGAAGTGTAAATTGGGCAAAATAAAAAAATAGCTGAAAGCGATCAGCTATTTCAAGAATTGTTATAATACACTAAAAAAAAAAGCAGCAGGGAGTAATGCTTTTTCTGTAAGATTCCTTGTAATGCTACCCTACTATATAGATAGATGGATGGATGGAGGGATGGGTGGAGGGAAAGGAATAGAGGGAGGGAGGAAGGAAAGACAAAACTAAGATCTAACAAAAAAAAGATCTAACGAAAGAAATAAGGAAAGAGAAAGGAAAAAGAGAAGAAAGAAAGAAGGAAAGAAGGAAATGGAGAAGGAAGGAATGAATAAGGGAAGAGAAGGAAAGAAAAAAAGACAGAAAGAAAGTGAAAGAAATGAGGGAAGAGAAAGAAAGAAATGAAAGTGAAAAAAAGAAGGGAAGGGAAAGAAAGAAAGAAAGTGAAAGAAATGAGCGAAGAGAAGGAAAGAAGTGAAAGAAAGAAGGGAAGAGAAGAGAAGGAAAGAAAAAAAGAAAAAGAAAGAAAGTGAAAGAAGTGAGGGAAGAGAAGGAAAAAAATGAAAGTGAAAAAGAAGGGAAGAGAAAGAAAGAAAGAAAAAAGAAAGAAAGAAAGTGAAAGAAGTGAGGGAAGAGAAGGAAAGAAATGAAAGTGAAAGAAAAGGGAAGAGAAAGAAAGAAAGAAAAAAAGAAAGAAAGTGAAAGAAGTGAGGGTTGTTTGTGTGTGTTTGTGCTTTTTTGTGCCTTAATTATTATTTTCTGTCCTGTTCCTGCTTGAGATTGTGATCGGCGCTTTATTATTATTATTATTATTATTATTATTATTATTATTCTTATTCTTATTAATACTACTATTGTTATGAGTGCAGAAACACCAGACAAAGTGCAGACAGCATTAACGAAGCATTCATACTAAACCCTAGCCTGTGTGATTCTGTGTGAGACTGTAGGGCTTATAGGACACTTTATACAAATATAGCCGGCCCTCTGTGTCCACAGGCTGTGCGTCTCTGGATTTAAACAAGTGCATCCCAAATATATTCCAAAGATCATCCAGAGCGTTCCTAAAAACAAGCAAAAAAACAAAACTAGAATTTGTCGGCGGCGTGGATCCGTGTGGATGAAGTGATGATGTGAGGATGTGTGCAGGTTATATGCAGATACCAGTGTGTTTTATGTAAGGGACCTGAGCGTTCCCCGATTATATATCCACGTGGAGAAGAGGAACCGATCCCCGCTGACAGGGAGGGTCTTCTGTAGTGAACAGAGAGCCATTTGGGTCACGTCCTAACTGAAAATGGTTGATGTAACATGAATGACAGGTAGCCCAGGAAAGTAAAAAGAAAAAAAAATCTTTTGGTGCATTACAAAGCTATAAATCATTTAGCTCTGCTGGTCAGGTTTGTTCTTTCTGTGTCAGTTAATCGGATTTATTTTTATATTTATGATTGAAGTAGCCTGTACTTCTGTGGTTAATGCGTTTATTTAATCAGCTGCCTGGTTTTTCAACTTAAAGGAAATTAGGTCAAGTGAATTTGATGTTTATGTTTTCAAATTGGTGCGGCTAAATGGAGCAAAAGCGTTTTGTGTGTATTAGAAGGTTTGTATTCATTGATTCTGAGCAGCTGATTAGTCATTTATTAATGTGTTTATGCATTCGGGTAGAAAACTGCTTGAAGCAGCCAGTTTAAATGCGTTAAAAATGCGTTGAGTGATTTTTCAAGTCATAACTCTCTTGATAATCTTTGTCTTTGTTATCCTCACGGTTCATGAGTTGCAAAATATAAATATAAAATGTGTGTGTAGGGGAAATGTCAGTCTCTGTAGCTTCATCAGGCTCTGTAAACAGGAATGCAAAAACACATCATGTACACCAACTTCTAGCCAATCGGAGCACGTTCAACTATTTTTGCAATCCACTTTTTTTTTATTAGAAGACAGATAACCCTCAAAATGTAGTCTGATAACAATTAATGTAAAGTGATCCTCCCACTATATAAACCTATGTAAAGGTTTGTATATAGCATTGTGGATTTTAAAATAATGGAAGCACATATGTTCAAATAGGATCGCTCCATGTTGCTTAATTTCCTGTATCCCTCCAGTGGAGCTGCAGTTTGTTGCATTGCCCTAATGCAAAGCCGTTTAATGTAATAACACACCATGCTGTTGGATATTTGGAAATTGTAACTGCGGTAAAAACATTAGAAATCTTACCGAGTCCCACTGGCACTGATTTATCGAAATTTGAGAAATGAATCATGTTCCCGAATCCCAATTTGCTAACCGACAGCTGTTTCCAAGGTTCCAGCACTTTGAGCGGTCATCATGAAGAGAAAAAAGTGCACTGTAAAGAGCAACATGTATTCCTCTGTGCAGAACCCACTGAAAGTCACACCATAGACACTCAGAGACACACAGGCTTCAGTGAGTGTCTGTTCTCTCTGTATCAGGGCCCTTAAAGGAGATTATACTCTCAGGCTGGGCTGTTCGTCAGTGGGAGTTTGAGTTTAATGAACGAACCTTCAGTCAGATATTTGCGTGTTTGACTCGCTAAAATATTAAATTAGACCATGATTAATAAATGCTGTAGGCACTTTAAGTATTTCATTGCTGAATTTCGGTAGTCATATTTTATTTTTTTTTAAATATTCTCTTTTTGTATTGCTGCATTACTTTCTTGGAGAGATGCCGTGCGTAATTTCTTTGTACTTGTGTGTAGTGACAATAAAGACAATATTCTATGCTGTTCTATTCTATTCTGAAAGGCAAAAATAATCCAAATGAAAAAGTCCGGAAACACAGTTCAATAAAATATATGTCTGTCATTTTCAAAGAACCTCTAACAAGTCCTACAATCTGAAAAGGTGATCAAATTTTGCACTGTTTCTCAATATGTTTTGAATGTACAGTACTGTGCAAAAGTCTTAGGCCACCATTAGATTTGTTTTTTGTTTTTTAATCAATGGTATAATGGCCATATATAACATATCGCCGATGACTAGATCCAAAAATCTCAAACTTGGATTTGTCTTTCCGTAATCCTCTTATACGCTGATCTTCATTCCAGGCTTTGTGAGCTTTATTATATCTTAGCCTTTTCACCCTGTTCCCCTTCTGAAAAAGTGGTTTCTTGGCTGTTTCCCGTCCAAAAAGTCCATTCCTGATAAAGCCTCAGACTGTAGAAGGGCCAACTTGGCATCCAGATGAAGCTGCCAGATGCTGGTATTTTTTTATTTCAATTTTTTTTAATACTGCATACAAATTTTGGGTTTTCTGGTTGTATTCTAATAAAGCAACAGAGAAATAATTATATATGGTCATTATACCATTGTTAATCTAAAGGAAGACTGTTGGGTAAGACTGTATGTATTAAAATGTGCAGAAATGTGACACGTTGGAAGTTTTGTGCACGTGTTGTGTGAACAGAGGTACCAAAACTTATGCATGAGATTATATGTTTTGGGCAAGCCAGGGAACACCCTTTAGAGAATATCAAAGTCTTTAAAAAATCACTGACTGAACCTTTAAACGTTAGATGTTTAATCCAGCATTCAAATGACTCTCTGTCTTTGTTTCTCCCTCTCTGTCAGGTTCGGTGGGAGGAATGGGGATGGACAGTCAGTGGCATTACATGTAACCCACATCTAGTTCCTCCTAACTTATAAAACAGGTAAGGTGAAGCTTCTGAATAAGCGTTTTGGGGGAATTTTGTGACGTGTTTATGAGCAAATTGTTAACGAATCGGGATCGAAAGGAGCTGGAAGCAAGGGAGAGAATGGACGCTTGTTAGTGGCACGGCAGGGGGTCAGACTCTTCCCTCTTTCTGTGAATCTTTCCATTCAGACAATACATCTGTCATATCCAATAATACCTCAGTGCCCCTACAGATGACCTCCTGCATGCAAAGCACCGAGCTGAAACCCTCTTGACCTCCCTAATCACGTCGTCTTGTTTCTCTCTTTCAATGCATTGATGAATTATAAGAGCTTAACCTTCAATCAGTTAAGTAAAAACAAAATGAAGTAAAAACTTAAAAATGTCTTCAGTGTAACGGTGTAGTACCTTAATGGGAAAGATGGGAAAGAAAATCATCATCACAAGCCTTCATTGTCCTAAAATCATTTTCATTGCTCAGAAAAATACCAAATTGGCGCAGGATCATCAATCGATCTTTACTGCCGTGAAAAATCCAAGAAAATTTATGGGTATGCTATTTGGAAACGCCCCAAATCCTCCTGCTATCTCAGAGCAGCAGGCCAGCGACTGCTAACATTTCTCTTAGCTTGGATGTATCTCAGTGGGATCTCGGTACCTTAAGCATCAATCAGTGTACTTATTTCCAATTTAATACAAGACAGAAATAGATTTACATTGATTATAACTGGCTGAATCACTTTCCTAGGGTGCTTTACATAGGTGCTAAATAAGAGCTAAATGTTCACTATTCTGATCATAAGAATACTTGGACGGTTCAGGCCTCAGTGGTTCCTCTGGCAGACCCAATTAGCCATGTCTGAAAGAAGGAAGGTCGGACGAGGGTGTATCTGCCCACAACTGCAACAGCAGCCCCTGTTGTCCATTGGAGGGATGCAGCATGCGTTGCTTGCATACAGGCATGCTCTCGCCTGCTGCTAAGAAAGAAGCGATTGGCAGTTATGGGATTTATGGAGGCACTACACCACTCCACCTTGGTGGGGGGTTTACCATGGGATGACGAATGTCAGCAGAAAATGACGCGTCAAGAAGAAACGTTGCGTGAATGTAATATAATACATAATGATCTATGTAATTGATTACAATATTAGAGCGAATGTTTATTGGGGAAAACTACAATTACAAGGAGGCTCTAGTTACCCTGTCGGGCCGTCTCTAGCCTGGATACAAGTTGAAATACGGTTGGGCATGGAGGCGTACAGGTTCTGTATGGTATCTTGTGGCACATTTGCCCACAGACGTTGCAGCTGGGCCTGTAGATCCTGCACATTCTTAGGAAATGGTCCTTGCAGAGACAGGGGTGTGACTGAAAAGCAAACTAGAAAATAAAGCAAATCCGACCTAACAAAGACCTGGCAACCACATACTGTCACACACTGTTGCTAATTTACACCTGCTTTTTCGAGGCGGGTAATTCTCAAAACAGGCCGCCGCCCACACTTAAGTAAACCGAATGAAATGAGTAACCAGCTGCACTTTGCATTCAGACCTTTTTGCGTGATCCTACCTTGGACCGAGCATATGCTTAATTTGCATGTTGCCAGTTGCATGGAACGTGAACTTCTTGTTTGGACTTAGCACCAGATCGTACGTGACACGCAAAGTTTTTCGGGCAGAATGCATCCAAATAGGTGCAAAAGGTTTAGTGGATCCTGGCGTCGGTGTTGAGCACGCCATTTGTAAGCAAAATAGCAAAATGATTTACTTTATACCTATATTTTTCATTGACACCAAACATGCCTACAACCCACACTATGTCCGTGCTACTTTATTGCTGCCACTGCAGTGCCATTCAGAAATGCAGGACTAATGTCTTTGCTAAATGCTGCCCTGTTTACTGCTAAACACTGGAAGCCTACCGGATTGAGTTGCTTGTTTGTTCTACATTTCTAATGGGTTGGACTTTCTCTTGCAGCACCAAAGATGGCATATTGTCAACACTACAAATCCCAGAAGCTTGATAAATTACCTCTGTGTGGCTTAAGGAATGCTAGCGCCTCACCGCCACCACAGAGAACGCAGAGACTGCTGAAGTACGCCATTAAGAGACATCTCGCTCGAAATGGACATCCCAGCTGGAGCGGACTGGGATATGAACCGCATCAAGTTTAAAAAATGAAAAATACAACGGAAAGAAAACACCTCTATACCTGGCCTTACCTGCTTTAGGCCTGCTAGGATCAAGTGACTTTATTTTTTGAGCTGGCTGAAAGGAATGTTTCGATGTTAAACCTCAATGAATTTTATTTAGCATTAGCCGAAATGTTTTCTTGGTGGGTTTTTTTGTTGTTTTGTTTTTGGAGCAAATGGGCAAATCATAGAAAACACTTCCACAGGGCATGAACACTCATTTTAATGTACACCATAAAAACTGTAGGTACGACGTGTTATTTATGTATCAGCTGGAAAGCTCGTAATGTAGCCATAGCCTAAACAAGTCCCTGCTGAACTGTAAGATGACCTTCCAGACAAGCGTACTAATGATGGACTGTTTCCATACTACAATCCATATTTATTGAGGTATATTAAATACGATTTGGTACAGATCGAAGATTATTCGAGGCAACATACACAGTTACGATGGTGCTTGGAAGTTTGTGCACCCTTTAAAACGACCAAAACATCAGATTTTCACACAAGTCCTAAAATACAATAAAAAAAAAAACAAGACAAAACTATTACACTGCAAAAAAATCAGTTCAGAAAAAATATATCAAAAATTGGATAAAAATGCTTATATTAAGCAAAACAATCTGCCAATGGGGTAAGGAATTTCTACTTAGTAAGATTTCTTAAAATAAGCAAATAAATAATACTAATACTAATTCTTAAAACAAGTTAAAAGTCCAAATTTATATCTTAAATTAAGACAGAATAATCAGAATAACTTGACCTTTTCTTCCTAATTTAAGCACTACATTTCTAAGTAAGTCCTAAGTAAGGTCATTTTTCCAAAAATAAGCAAAATAATCTTTCAGTGCCTTGTAAGACAAAAATTCTTATCGGAGAAAAAAAAAACACGATTTAATGCCTTGATATAAGATTATTTCACTTGCTGAGGTTTGTTTTTTTGCAGTGTATACTTGGTCATTTATTTATTGTGGAAAAATGATCGAATATTACATGTCTATGAGTGGCAAAAGTATGTGAACGTCTAATATTAGCAGTTTCAATTTGAAGGTGAAATTAGAGCCAATCATTGGGATGATCACTCAGGTGAGAGTGGGACCACCGTTTTAATTAAAGAACAGGGATCTATCACAATCTGCTCTGTGATAGATACATCATGGTACGAACAAAGGAGATTTCTGAGAACCCCAAAAAGGAGTTGTTCATGCTAATCAGGCTACAAACAGGTTACAAAACAATCTTTAAAGAGTTTGGACTCCAGCAAAACAGATCATGTACAAGTGGAGGAAAATCAAGACCGTTGTTACTCTCCCCAGGCGTTTAATAGTCTGCAGGGTTGCGAAGGAACCCAGGGTAACTTCTAAGCAACTGAAGGCCTCTCTCACATTGGCTTTTAATGTTCCTGAGATTCATGAGTGTTCAGGAAAACGCTGAACAGCGATGGTACGCGTAGCAGGATGGCAAGGACAAAGCCAGTGCTCTCCTTAAAGTGCACTGCTCTCCGTCTGTAGTTTGATCACATGGACAAAACATTTTCTAGATGGATGAGACCAACATAGAACTTTTTGGTTTAAATGAGAAGCTATAAGTCTGGAAAAGGAAAGCACTGCATTCCAGGATGAGAACCTTATCCACCTGTGAAACATGATGGTGGTAGTATCATGGTTTAAGCCTGTTTTGCTGCATCTGTGACATTTGAGTGCGTTTGCATGCACTTAATAACTGCAGAAAATCATCGAGTTTACATTCACTCGAGTAATCATGTAATGGGAATCCTCTGATGACTCGGGGAATAATCGGATTTCTACTTTGCAACCAGCCAGTAATCTCACAGAAATATGTGAAGTAAACTTCAACTTTAATATTAAATAAACAAATTCTTCATTTTCTCAGGTATATTTTGCATTTCAGAGTCATACCAAAGAGTTCGATAACTGTTTCGCTGCCTTTAATTCCGTGGCTCATTTAATTCCAGGGTTGCCAGATCCGGCAAGAAAAAACACAACCCTAAAGTCAATAGAAAAAGACGCCAAATAAAGGACATGGCAGCCATGGGGAAGGCTCGCGCACATGCGCAGACTGAAAACATCGCTTATAATCGGGTAACTGGTTGTACATGCTATGAGTAATCCGATTACTTGGGTAAAATCCAGCTCTCTCTATCGGATTTCTTAATCTGATTTATAGATTGGAGTATGCTGTTTATATGACCACTTATAATAATTATAATCAGATAACAGGAATCCAACTATGATCGGAGTATTAAGAGCAGATAAATGCTGAATTATACTAGCAAATTCTAAAGAGAAACTTCAGGAAATCTGTCTGTGAACTGATTGTTACTCGAGAGAAATCTTTTTTTTAACCAAAGAATGGTTAAAGAAGAATACTCTGGAATGGCCAAAAACTTATTTCCAATAGAAATGCTGTGGAAGCGGGTCATGTAAGGAAATCATCCAGCATCCCACAGTTGTAGCTGTTCTGTACGTATGAATGGGCTAAAATTCCTCCAAGCTGATGTGCAGGATCACAATAAATGTGATGACCAAGTATAATATTTTTGTCTCATTTGTTTAATTGGATTCTCTTTTTGGACTAAAAAAACTGGTGGTTTTTTGGTCATATTTATGCAGAAATAAATAAATCCTAAAGAGATCACCAGCTTTCGAATACCACTCTACATGGTGGTGTGGTCAGATTAGATTATGGAAGCTAACTGGTAGTGTTGTACTGAAACACAATGAATGCATTTGTCAGCAAGATGTAGGACCTCCATTTAACATCCAAACCTCACCTCATCAACCAAATCTCAACCAACCAAAGTTGTAATAAATTGGCAACGGCTTCTGGATAAGCTGTCTAGTGCTGCTTCCTGAATTTACCATGTCCTAAATATCCTTGTAGTTAAAATCCAAAAAAAAACCTAAACTGTTTGCTTCTGTCTAAAATATAGCTGGCCTCTCAGAATCACAATAAGTTTTATTCGCCAAGTATGTTTACACATGCGAGGAATTCGTCGCCGACTGATCGTATCTCTCTACAATCTATAGACGATAATGTACAGACTATTTACACGTGCTAAACAATTGCAGATGTACAAAATAGATAGCAAAAAATAGAATAATATAATGCATAAAGTGCGAATGTGGCATGTAAACACCAGTAATGAGTCTCCATGTGCAGCGAGTTACATTTGTACCGAGATAAATGAATGTTAAACAATACAGGACAAAAGTGCAGTACACTCTCTTGATGGTTCCACCCAAATGGCTGTTTTTTGGTGCGAAATCTTTTCTGAAAATACACCAGTACGGTCTCACGATTGCAAATCTGTGAGAATTTGTCAACTCAATTTGATTAAGGTTGAGTTTGAGTGAATTGGAGCCACATTGTGGATTCATGAGAAGCCTTCATGAGGACAAGCTCTTAACATCTTTCTGTAAAGACCGTCAACACGGGCATCAATGTACACTCGCAGGACAATTTTCGTTTACCTTTATTGTCCTCATTTGGCGTGTTGGGACAGAGCAACTTTCTTGCCAGTTCCACATGCTCCAGTTCACATGTATAACTGCTGGGAAAAAAACAACGATAGGTTGAAATTCATCACAGCCCACGCAGATTTACTCATTTGTTCAGAACATTTATCCAATTAATCATATGATTTACAAAGCATTTTCTCGTTATCAGGCCAAAAAGAATGATTAGTGGGTGAATATTACCTCACTGCCTTAATCTTGGAAACATGCCCTGTGGAAATCCATCTGCACCACCCCTGTTTATAAAACCAAGCGTTTGGCGAAACACTCTGAATGCTGAATAATATATGATCTTTGAGGTCGGACTGTTCTGTTAAGAATTTACCAGGTTTCACACCAGCACCCTGTTGGACGGCCTGCATCATGGACGTTGGATTTCTGCGCGTTGATATGTAAACTACATGAACTACAGCCTGAAGGTTGAACAGCTAAAACGCTTTTTTTTGATGGTACAGTGTGATTTTTAGAGACGTTGGTAAGAAAGCTTGCAATTTTAAAGGTCCTTGTATCATTTTGTAGTGCAAGAGCAACATTGTTTACCTTTATAAACAACTAGCTGATAAGGCATTGCATTTGGAAATGTATGTTCCTCACACGGTCTGCTGCATTGCATTACGTATCTCAAGAACTGTAACGGTGCTCGCGAACACCCCCCCAAATAAGACAAACGATGATTGTAAATGTGCTGGTTTTGATTTGTACTCCATGTTCTATATGTGTGTTTGTGCGTGAGAGTGCGTGTGCTGGTTTCATAAAACTTTTTACCTCAACAGAGTGGTCCTGTTTTTCACACTAGCGATGGTTTGACTGAAAGTTGGCGCCACACTGGAACTGACCTACAGTGCCACCCGTGGGACTGCAACGGTACTGCACCACGTGGCTGCTTAGGATATGCTCTCTATGCTGTAGATTATACATTTATCCACAACCGCGGATAGAATTAATGAAATGAACCCCAACTCTGGTCAGATCGTCTCATGGTCTGCCTATACGTGGTAATGTAGAGTAAAATTATGCATTTCAAGTAATGAAGGATGCAAAATACTGACCGAACGTGTTTCACAGATTAGTCAGAACTGATTTCAAATGGTGATCCGAGTGACAAAAACAGTGGATTGCCAGAGATTGAAACTACTGGTTACTAACCATAAACCTTAACAGTGCCTTTTCCAAACCTTACATGCGAGAACACACCTTCATTGTTGGGACTAGTGTAGGTCTACAAGACCTTTAGTGGTCTAATTTTTTTCATCATACTGGAATAAAAATAAGACAATGGAAAAAAAAATGAAATTACTTTCTTTACATTCATTATCATTCATTATACATGATATCTAGACCTATATATAAATATACATCAGAACCGAGACCACGTTAATAAATATGATTACATTTATTTATGTATTTATATATATGAATATATTCATTACATCATATATTTTGTAAAACGTAACAAATAGTATATAACCTAAAATTGGTATTAATTATTATTATATTATAGTCTTAGTCAAACTAATGCAATGGAACTTTTGGAAGTAAATGATGGTGATGGTGATGATTCTGTTTCGCTTCTTCTCCCAAACTTAATCAGAATCACCACATAACGTCACCTGAATATAAACAACAACATCCATTCTATCAATTTTTCATTATTAAACGTGAAAACATAATAATATTTAGATCTGCCCTCAAATGAAAATGATCCTACACTCTACCAAGTAAAGTGAGTGGCTGAAAATGCACACTTAACGATCTTAACATCAGACAATTCAAAATAAATCGTGTTCATTGATTGGATCCTGAACTTAGAAGAACAGGAACTTGTTCCCAGGAAAAAATGTACTGTGAAATTTGACAGTAGAACCATGAAGTAGCCAAATTAACACCAAAATTCATAGTAGAACTGTGAAATAATTCATGGTCAGTTCATAGTCCACCAAGGTTACAGTTTTACTATGAAGTGGCCAAATTACCACCAAAATTCATAGTAGAACTGTGAACTTCATGGACAAACTGTGAAAGTTCACATTAAAACTGTCAAGCAATTCACAGTTTTGCTATGAAAATTCACAGTATATTTTTTCCTGGGTTTTTAGCCAGTCAGAGTGCAGATTTTATTTAGGCGTGTAAAAAAAGTACTGATTTATTCTGTTTGAATGGATTGTTTATATTTAATAACGATAGAAAAAACTTTATATTTAATTGTACCTCAGACTGGGCATTGGACTCTGAGACTGAGACGAGACCGAGACCAGACCGAGTCCAAATGGGGTTGGGACTGAGACAAGACAGGGACCGGACTGGAAAATTACAACGCAACAGGGAAATTTCCCCTGATTGATTGCTGTGAGATCACTGGTGCCACTGGCGATGACATTTGTGAGCTAAGGTGAAAATGAAAATAATTATACAGTATGACAGTGTGCTCTAGGGTTAACTACTGGCAATTCTGATATAAGTCATTTTAGCTGCACTCCCACTGCAGGAAATGGTTTATTCTAAAAATCTGCAGTACCAGCCAATCATACCGTATAATATATAAGATGATGTATAATGGCATTCATTAAAACTTACATTAGCAGTAACCCTGTGTTGCCTTGATAGCATTATAGATGTTAGAGATAGCATTTAGGACTGTTTTTGTACAGAAACATCTTACAGCACATCAGGCACATTAATATACCATTCATTATATGTAATTAAGAAATGCATATGGTGGCCTATAATGTTTAACATGTAGGCCTAAGTGATGTATAAACTAGGAGCAGACCGGCATATTGGAAATGGAGGGATCAGATATCGTCCTGGATCCGTCTGAGAGAGCGAGTGTGTGTGTGTGTGTGTGTTATGCATAGAAAGCAGGCTCTCAGGTTGCCCCATGAAAGCATGTATAAGGGCAGGAAGTTGCCCTCATTTGAAGGAGTAATTAACATCATTTAACCAAGGAACAAAAACATGTCAAGGCCAATGGGTTTGGTTGAGGAGAGCTCACTGCCGGAGATCCATATGGAAACCTATCCATGTGACATAATGCAGAGAGTCAGTAGTGAAAACAACACCTCAAGAATCAGTGTTCCACCGAGGCGGATTAAATACAGTAATAGGGACCATGTGTGTAGGTACTATAACTCGATTAGAAAAGTTAATTTAATTCTGCAGCCGTAATTATATTCGGTGTACTCAATATTTTTACTTAGTAAGTAACAACACCTGTCTGAGACATGACTCAAGTGAAAGGTCAGAGTACCCAAGTACTTAGTAACTGAAGTCATTTACGTGTACTGAAGCATCAATGGTGGGGCTGTGCTTCGGGGGACAATGGATTGACCCTCGCCTCTGGTTACTGTCTGTATTTTGGCAAGGGTTCTTTTCACCTTTCCACCTACAGAAAACATTCCAGTAGTTGGAGTGGCTGCTTTGCATTGCCCTTAGGTGTGAGTGGCACCGACTGGCACTTTGTTCAGATTGCATCCTTGCTTTGTGCCAAGAACCACAGTCCAGATCTACCATAAGCCTGACCATAATAGAGTGTTAACAGAATGTTAATGTGCAAAAGTCTTAGGCCACCATTAAGATTTGTTGTTTTGGCAATGGTATAATGACCATATATAACGTACTGTCGACGATTGGACGATTTGTCATTGCGTAATCCTCTTTTCCACTGATCTTCATTTCAATTTTTGTGAGCTTTAGCACATCTCATTTTCACCCTGTTCCCCTTCCAAAAAGACCAAGATCAAGCTTCTTCAGGCTGTAGAAGGATCAATTAGGCGTCATTGCTGCTATTGCTAAAGTGTAAGGGGAGATCACACTAAATACTGGCCACTGTAGCCAAGAGAAGCTGTTTTTAATTTCTGTATTTTCTGGTTGTATTCTAATAAAAGAAAATGATAAATAATTATATATGGTCCTTAAACCATTGCTAAAACAGTTATATCTGTTCTAATGGTGGCCTAAGACTTTTGCACATAAAAATAGTTAATAATGTTTGTGTGTTTTATAGTGTAAAACCATAAATCTAAATATTATATTTTATATTTATATTTATTTACATATTAATACTTTATAAAAAATACTTTATTAAAAAAGCAGTAAAAATATAATGGTGAAAATGTGACAGAATGATTTATAATAATGGAGAAGTGGTTATTTTACATTCATGGAAATACCGAATGATTTATAATAGTGAGAAAACTGCGGATTGTGTTATAATAGAGGAAAAGCAGTAAGATTTTTTATGAGTGGAAAAAGTGTTAGTAGCATTGCTAATAATGATAAAACAGAATGTTTGTATATGAGTTACTAATAACAAGGTGTTTCAAAATGGTTTAAAACCAGTAAATAGTTTAATAATGGTGAAAAGATGGCAGAATGTTTTATAATAATACCAGTGAAATGAGGGGAAGGATATTTTTACAATAGTGAAAACAGCTGAATGATTTACAATAGCGGAAAAACAGGAAAACTCAGTAAGATTTATGAGTGGAAAAAGTATTTGTATCTTACTGAGGAAACACTGGAATGTTTTTCTAATAGTAAATATAAAAGTACTGGATTGTTTTATAATAGCGTACACACAGTAGGTTGTTTTACAAAAGGTTAAAAGCACTAGAATGTTTTATGATGGTTAAAAATGGCATGGTGTTTTGTAATAGAAAAAGCAGTGAGACCATAGTTTTGTTTTATAATCGTGAAAAAATGTTTATATAGTATATGTTATATAGTAAATATAAGAATCTCCTACA
Organism: Ancistrus triradiatus; assembly: GCA_025084515.1. NCBI lineage: Eukaryota > Metazoa > Chordata > Actinopteri > Siluriformes > Loricariidae > Ancistrus > Ancistrus triradiatus. Next base: position 259,296 of record JAJAGP010000436.1, on the reverse strand, counting down.
ACAGGGAAAACCAGTAAAATATTTTATAATAGTAAGAAGTGGTGGGATGTTTAACAATAGTGTAAAAGCAGTAAAATGTCCCGTATAGTGGTAATCAGTGTGGTCCGTTTTGTATCTACAGTGTTACGATCCTTTATTTGGTGAAAACATAATCGGATGTTTTATAATAGCAAAAAGTCTTAGTATCTTATATAACAGTGGCAGTAAGGTAGAACACTAGTGAAATTCTGGTGGCAGGTCTTACAATAATAAGAAAATTTGATTTACATAACAGTGAAAATGCAAAATCTTCTCTAATAGTGAAAAGTAGTAACGACTTTTGAAAATCATAATAATAATGAAAAGTGAGGTGGGATGTTTTAGAAGAGTAAATAAACATTGTAATGTATTTTATTAGTGAAACTGAACACAAGCAGTGAGTAAGTCGACCCCAGATTAGTGTTGGCTGATCGAGTACATTTGGACTAAGTGGAAAATCATGTACCTTTCATTTTAGGACCAACTGTACCTTTAAGACAAAAGCTGTAGTTTATGAATCAGTGTCACTTTTTATATCCTGTTCTCACCGAGCCTTTTTTACTCAAACACTCAAGAGTTTTCTATTTAGAGAGTGAGCAGAGCACGGGCCATGAACCGAGCTGAGCCTATTCAGGAAATCACAGTTCTCAATAACCTACGGCTGCAGAGAAGGGTCATTCATCAACAAAAGTACCCTTGAGCTCTTTGTGTGTGTGTGTGTGTGTGTGTGTGTGTGTGTGTGTGTGTGTGTGTGTGTGTGTGTGTGTGTGTGTGTGTGGGGTAGTCGTCAAGTTTACATGTCATTTCAAGGACCAAATGTCCCCACAAGGATAGAAAGATCTGATGTTTTTTTTAAACAAAAACTGCAACTTTCTTTTGAAATACTAAAAGTGTCAAAGCTTTTCTTCAAACAATGCTGAGGTTAGAGTTAGGGTTAGGTGTAGCTCTAGCAATGAGTAGCTACAGCAAAGTTATGTCAACAGACAGTCCCCACAATGAGGGGTGTGTGTATTTTGTCCTGCTATACTTGTGAGGGCCAAATGTCCCTACGATGATAGAAAAACCTGGAATTGTGACCAGTGGGAACGTTTTTCTGGTCCTCACTTTTTGAACTGCTTTTTTCCAAAAAAAAAACTTTTATTTGAAAAACTAAAAGAGCCAAAAGCTTTGCTTTAGGTTACTGAGAGAGAGATATTCAGGTTTATACATCATTGTAAGGACCAAAGGATAAAGATCTGATGTTTTTGACCTTGTGAGGACATTTTGCTGGTTCCCACAAGGAAAACTGTTTTTTTGTGTCATTTTTTCCTTGCAACTTTCTTTTGAAAAACTAAAAGAATCAAAACTTTTGTTTTTGCATTACTGAGGCTACGATTAGTGTTAGGTGTAGCTCTAGCATTAAGTAGCTACAGCAAAGTTATGTCAACATAAAATCCCCACAATGAGGGGGGTGTGTGTGTGTGTGTGTGTGAGAGAGATATTATTATATATCATTGCAAGGACCAGAAGATCCAGGAGAATAGAAAGTTCTGATGTTTTTAACATTTTGCTGGTTCTCACAAGAAAAATTGTTTGATTGTGTGTTTGTGTGTGTGTGTCCTTGTGTGTGTGTGTACACCTTGCCTTGCATAGGACCAAATGTCCCTATGATGTTCGGAAAACCTGGAATTTTGACTAGTAGGAAGGTTTTTCTGGTTTGTTTTCCAACTTTCTGTTGAAAAACTATAAGAGCCAAAACATTTCTTTGCGTTACTGGGGATATGGTTAGGGTTACGTTGAGGTGGAGGTGTAGAATTAAGTAGTAATATTATGTCCCCACAATGGTGTGTGTGTGTGTGTGTGTGTGTGTGTGTGTCTTAAGGGGCACCCTAGGTGTGGACAGACACATAAAGAACATTCAATTGCTGATGTAGCCGTAGTAGTAAAAAGGGAGAGACGGTCAACATGTCCATGAGGCCATTAAAGCAGTGAGGAGATTTACAGGCCGTGGATCAGTGCGCAGTCGAACCCATGAATATAGCCTTGTTCACAATGAGCTATCAGCACAGAGCGAAACAGCAGGGCTGCCTGTGATTTACTGCACCGACTTTAAACACGACTTTCCTTTATGTACAGTAAAGCTACCGGCTCAGCTCATGGCTGATTCAACTGAAAGGCTTTATTTTATAACCCGGCTCAAAGGTCCTGCTAACGCTTCAGCCTGCCGGAGAGCGTTCGTTAAGCAGACGAGTCAAATAAGTGCCATTTGCTTGTTGCAACTCTAAACATGAAACTTCATCTACTATAGTTTTTCGACACTGAATCTAACAACACACATATTTAACTATTCATAATGAGGACTGATCAATCTCGGGTAACTGTTTTATTTTTTATTCTCCTGTTACTGCTACTCAGTCCTGTTTCTCTTTATACAGCACAGAATTAGCAAATACATAAAACCACATGGCGTCCCTAGTAATAGTATTAGGACACTGACCACATTCTGATGATTTACCAAAAAATGTGTATATTTACATTAAACAAAGAACATCTATAAATCATTTTGGGAGCAGGATAGTAGTTGAGATTGGCCTTCTCAGGCATAGTTGCAATATCATCAAATATACAGGAACAAATAAGAGAGAGCTTACTTGTAGTCTTCCCATGATCTTCAGAAGATCCAGCTTCCTATTGATCATGTGACTTGTGGTATCTGTACTGAAAAAATAGTCAGGGCATAGATGGGATATGGAGTGACACAATGCAAAAAAAAGACTTCTGAAGGATTTTAGTTATTATATTTCATTATAAAGTGTAATGTTAGAGACCAGCTAACAAATTTTTCAGTCTTCTAGGTAGTTTTTAGAAATGTTTTCATTTATATACGTTAAATTTGCAATTTCATTACTATGCTGGACTTTCTTACAGTCAATCATATTACTTATTCATACGTGTAATTGTCCCGGGGACAGAAATGGCACCCGTTCGGTGGAATGGCTCAGGCATTTTGGTGTTAATGCCAACATTATTAATCAGTGCACAAAATCCATCCCATCCAACACAAGCAGAAATAAATCCAGCATGACTATCTGACAGTGTGTGTTATCTGTACCTGTTCACAGTGATGGATGAAGTGCACAAACTATGTGCCTAGTAACAGTAGATAACGTACGCAAGGTAAAATATTACTCCAGTAAAAGTAGAAGTCCTCCCTTTAGAGTTCCACTTCAGTAAAGGTACAAAATTATTGGCCTTCAAATGAACTTAAGTATTGAAAGTAAAAGTACCATGATTTATTATGGCTCTAATGTCTATTTATCATGTTTGCATCAAGACTCTTGCTTAATCAGCTAATTTTAGGTGAAAGATTTATAGTGTGAGTCTTGGTACACCAATCTTTTAACAGAACGTCATTAATTAGTCCAACAAGTCAAAACAATGTGCACGCTAAGTCCTGATTGGTGTGCTGGCTTCTCGCCTCTGTTGTTTTATGTGTTATGTTTTTATGCACACATAAGGCAAAAGAAAGAATGAATGTCATCTGATGTAGGGGAGTAAAATGTAAGATATTTACATTTTTACATTTACAGCATTTAGCAGACGCCCTTATCCAGAGCGACTTACAATTGGTACAATCTTACAATCCAAGTAATTGTGGGTTAAGGGTCTTGCTCAAGGACCCAACAGTGGCATCTTGGCAGAGGTGGGATTTGAACCCTGGACCTTCTGGTCCATAGTCCAGTACCTTAACCGCTAGGCTACCACAGTCCAGATATTTGACCTTGCAATGCAGTGGAGTTAAAGCCAAAATGAAATCAATAGGAAACAATGATAGTAATTGCTGTATTAAACACACAAAGACTTTAAGATTTGAGTTATTGTTATTATTGCACATCTTATTCATTATTGTGTTGTGTTACCACAGTAGCAATAGATGACCACTGCACTGCGATGGCCTGGATTTGGATTTTCCATTGGTGCCTTCCGATCGAGTCAGAATGTTCTACAATAGGGAAAAAACTGTAGCATGTTTTATAATACTAAAAACGTAGTGGGGTGTTTAACAGTAGTGTAACAGCAGTAAAATATTTTATAATATTGAAAATGTGTCAGTATGTCCAATAAGAGTGAAAGACAGTGGAATATTTTATAATTCTTAAAATTGGTGGGGTGTTTAACAATAGTGTAACAGCAGTAAAATGTCTCATAACAGTGAAAATCAGTTTGATCTTTTTTGTGTCTTTGAATGCTATGTTTTATATGATGAGACCATTGTAAGATGATTTATAATGGCATTAAAATATTTTATAATAGCCAAAAGTCTTAGTACCTTTTATGACAGTGAAAATAACCCAGGACACCATACTATGGTGAAATCCTAGTGGCACGTTTTACAATAATAATAAAATCGTACAGGCACACTTGGCCGTGCATGAGTGAGTGGACATTTAGAGAGCACTTCCCTTGATTGGATTGGTTCTCAACAACTTGAGAGGTGCAATATTGTTGCTGTTGCATGAAGTCATTTTCCTTTAATGCTTTGACCAGTTCTCTCAAAATGTCATTTACAGACCCATGGAAATACCCAAACTAGGATGAATAAATCTGTCTGTAAAAGTTAAATATTACAGCCTGAAATAATATTTGTTGATGGAGCTGTTTTGAAGCACAGCAGAAGAACTTGGGGATTTCATTTCATTAGATTTCATTAGGGGATTTAATCAGCTATAGTGACCCATAAGGCTCAGTCCCAGAACATAACTTTGCATTAAATGTATTTTGAAAACAAACTCTCCATATGAACCGTCCATGCCTCTGTATCATACCCTAACAGTACTGAATGCTTAAAAACTATACTGGTTGCCATACTAATTTAATTGTCATTAAAGTGCGCTTAAACTATTTATATTAAGTCAAATCTATTATTTATTAGGTGTTATTTGAACAGGCTTTATTCCATGCTCAGAGTATATTAAATTCTCTACTCCAATGAATGAAACTCAGTGAAGTCAGAACTTTTAATGATTTTTTACTATTTTTACCCATAGCCTGTTTTTTCCTATTTTTATTTTTGTATTTTTTTTACCAATTAGTACATTTACATTGAGTTATTTACCAGTCAATCTTATCCAATGTAACTTACATCTGATGCAATTTCACAATGACTAATTCAAGTATTTGTGTGTTACAGACCTTGCTCCAGGGTCCAGGCGTGGCAGCTTAGCAGTGCTAAGGCTTGAACCCTGCACTTTCTGATCCATAGTTGTAATGTCTTAACCGCTGAGCCACTACAGCCACCATTAGTATATTTTTTACTGTTTTTCTTTTCCATTTCTTACTATTTTACAATTTATTACTATCTGATCCCATATTTACTATTTATTACTATATTTTTGCTTTTTCTATATTTTTTCTATTTATTACTGTATTGTTCTAATGTTTCTGTATTATTATGAAGTACTATATCTTTCTAGTTTTACTATTTGACATTTTACTATTTATTACATGTTCTAATTTTAACTTTTTAAAATTTTTATAATTTAGTAGTATATTTTGTCTTTTTTGTACTATTTTTCTATTTATTACATATTCTGTTCTTGTGTAAATATAATAGTGATTTTAATTCATATTTGTAGATTTTGAAAATTTTTAAACATTTACATGTAAAGCAATTGTTACAGTCAAGAATCATTAGTAATTTATTTTGCGTTATTTGGCAATGACAGGTACTGAGATTATTATTATTATTATTGTTTTTATTATTATTATTATTATTAGTAGTAGTAGTATTAATACTAAATAATAATAATAATAATAATAATAATAATAATAATAATAATAATAATAATAATAATAATTCATTCCAAATTAGTACTTTATTTGAAAAAATATACGTGTTTAAACTTTATGGGAGTTATATTTCTGGTGATATATTTATAAAGTTATACTCGTGTTGTTTTTCTTAGAAAAATCATTAATTTACTCCTAAAACTTTCCGTATTTCCACTGAGCGCTCCTGCAGTAGACTGGGTCCGTCTTAAACCGCCTACACATACTAGATAGTGTGTGAAAATAGAAAGGCTACTATTACACGGTAGGGACCCTATTTAGTGTGGGTGTATGTGGAATGAAACAAGACGCGTCTGCTCAACCATAGCCTCGCACTGACTGATGGGAAAAACGGTGGCTTGGCGGTTCGCTTGAAGACGCAAAACAAGCATGTAGCAGCTAAGCTAACTGCGGACCAGCTAGGAAAGCATGAAACTTATAAAATAGAGAGCAGAAGCTATATTTATTTGTACTGTCCTAATAAGCATGCCTTGTAGATGTGGTTAATGACCGAACAGGATGAATGTCGGTAAGAAGAAGTTTGTTTTGACACCGGAGCACGAAGAAAGAAGTCAGAAAGAGATTTGTAAAATCGGACAGAGTAAAAGTAAAATAAACAGATTGAGGAGGAGTCCTAAAGCAAGTCCAACTCAGAGCAAGTTTCAGCTTAAATCCGATTCTACCAGCTGCACAAGTGAAACAGGTGTGTGTGTATATTAGCTACAGCATTAAGGTGCAACAACAGGTTATTATAATGTACAGTTCATTATTACCACTCGCTTTGTATTAATTAGTATGTATTTTGCTGAATTAATCAAATGAACACTAACGCAAACTGTGTCTGCTCTTCATTTCTTAAACCAGGTGATCATATTTATCGTCTATTAGGACAGGTGGAAATCTGTGACCTGTCGACTTACTCAATAATAACAATGTCTCTCTGGTTTGACAGACCAAGATTAGTCATGGTCCCAGACTAAAAGACTTTCAGTTTCACTTTCACATTAACACTGAAATTTAGGTTTAGTCCCAGGCTAGATTGTGTTGGAGAATTATAAGTAACACAGCCATTATGGAAATTCATTATAGTGTTTTTAAAAATTCCATAGACAAGAAATCACAGCGGAGCCATGCATTATCACAGTTTTTTTAACTGTCTAAGTCTTGCGTTTTGTTCCTTATGCAAGGTTTCTTTGCTGTCTGCATTCATCTCTGCTCTGTGGCTCAAAGTTTCAAGTAATAGTAGCAGTACACTTTATTAGGTACAAATGCTAGTACCAGGGTCAAGTCAAGTCAGATCTATTTATATAGCGCTTTTTACAATGGACCGTTGTCTCAAAGCAACTTTACAACTTTAGATTATCTCCTAATATCTACGTCCAATCCAAAATTGGACGACAGTGGAAAGGAAAAACTCCCTAAGTGTTATGAGGAAGAAACCTTGAGAGGATCAAGACTCAAAAAGGGACCCAACCTCCTTGGGCGGCGTAGATGATACATCTAAGAATGAAACTAAAGTCATGGAGTCATACTTCAAATAAAACGTAAAATATGCACATCAGCATTAAGGGTGGAAATGCTTCTGTCTTCAGAACTGCCTTCATTCTTTGTGGAGATTCAACAAGGTGCTGGAAACATTCCTCAGAGATATTGATCCATACTGACATGATCGTGTCACGATTTGTCGGCTGCATGTCCATGGTACGAATCTCCCGTTCCACCACAACCCAAAGGTGCTCTGTTGGATGGAGATCTGGTGACTGTGGAGCCGTTTGAGTACAGTGAACTCATTATCATGTCCCATGAACCAGTTTGAGATGATTTGAGCGTTGATGCGTTATCCTGCTGGAAGTAGATATCAAAAGATTGTAAAGGGATGCACGTGGTCAACAATAATACTCCGTAGTCTGACCTCTGGCATCAACAAGGCATTTTCACCCAGAGAACTGCCCTCACTGGATTGTTTCTCTTTGTCGGACCATTCTCGGTAAATCCTAGAGGTGGCGCTGTGTGTGAAAATCCCAGTAGATCAGCAGTTTCTGAAATACTCAGCACCAACAACCCTGCCATGTTCAAAGTTACTTAAATCACCTTTCTTCCCCAGTCTGGTGCTTGGTTTGATTCAGCAGCTAGTCTTGATCACGTCTACATACCTAAATGTACCGAGTTCCTGCCATGTGATTGGCTGATTAGATATTTGCGTTAACAAGCTGTGGCCGGTGAGATGCTTATAGACATAATGCTACATAAAATTTAGTAAACTGCATACAGAGGTATTCGATATGAGGTGTGCTGTAGGCCAACGACATTAGATTTAGCTCTGGTTTATTGATGAAAGTGAACGAGACGGTCTGTCATGTGGAGGAAAATTCCTAAAGCATAAAGCTTTTCATTCCTGATCAGATTTTAAGACGCCGACCCGTGTGCCCCAGTCAAGATTCAGAACGCCCAGCACCGAGTCCCCAAGCAATGAATATGAATTTCAGCATGACATCATCTGGGATCCTACATCACCGGTCACTATTAGAAGCGGTAAGTGTGCTGATGTTCCGAGGGCTCTTATCTTCAGTGCCCGGTAACACCTGATGTGGAATGTGATTAGGTTTTCTTTCCCTGCATCAGGACGGGGTCGGAGGAAGGCTGCACAGTTCAAACTGGTGGATATATCAGACCTAGTCAGCCGGATCGCTCCGCAGGTTGTTGCCACATTCACACGGTCTGATGTATCTGATGATTTTAGTCAGCTTCTTAGCAATATGGCCTGGTTCTGTATTTTAGAGCAGGAGACCAGAGGAGGCGGAGTCCTCTCTGATGCAGTGGATCGGGGACACTGCTGTTCCGTGCACACCAGAAGTTCGAGAGCCCAAGACCAAACCCAAATCAACACGGTATGCCCCGTGCTCTTTAATACTGCCAGGCATTGGTGTGAACTGGCCTGTTGTGGTGTGACGTAGTCACCAGTCACAAGTTTGTGAACCCTTGAGAATTTTCTATATTTCTGCATAAATATGACCTAAAACATCATCAGATTTTCACACAAGACCTAAAAGTAGATAAAGAGAACCCAGTTAAACAAATGAGACAAATATTATACTTGGTCATTTATTTATTGAGGAAAATGATCCAATATTACACATTAGTGAGTGGCAAAAGTATGTGAGCCTTTGCTTTCAGTATCTGGTGTGACCCCCCTGTGCAGCAATAACTGCAGCTAAACGTTTCCTGTAGCTGTTGATCAGTCCTGCACACCGGCTTGGACGAATTTTAGTCCATTCCTCCGTACAGAGCAGCTTCAGCTCTGGGATGTTGGTGGGTTTCCTCACATTAGCTGCTCGCTTCAGGTCCTTCCACAACATTTCCATTGGATTAAGGTCAGAACGTTGACTTGGCCATTCCAGAACATCTTTTTGTTTTTAATCCCAGTTAAGAGCAGTAATGCTGGAAACTTCTCATCAATATCACTCATGATGATGATGGAGATCCCAAAACCCAGAGCTGTTCTCTGCACAGCTCGACCCAAAAGATGCCCTTATCCAGAGCAACTTACAGCTTATACAATCTTATAATCCAAGTAATTGTGGGTTAAGGGTCTTGCTCAAGGACCCAACAGTGGCAGGCTGGATCTGAACACTGGACCTTCTGGTTCGTGGTCCAGTACCATAACTGCTAGGCTACAACGGTCTACAATCTTCTCATAAATGGCCTCACCCTCACTGAATCTCAGGATTTCATTGTTTTCAGTCACTCAGTTTTGGTCCCAGTTTATGAGCTGCATGTTATAATACAGGAAAAATCTGCATTTTCCCCATTATTTTTCAATATCTGCATCATAAGTGCAGGTATCAGTCAATATAAATTATTTCAACATGGCAATAATCGACCGATTCATCGGTCTATCACTAATTCCTACCTCATCTGAGTAAAAAGCACTTTTAGTCACGATTAATGGGATAAAATTAATGTGACTCTGGCAGTCTAGCGGTTAACGTACTGGACTATGACCCAGAAGGTCCAGGGTTCAAATCCCACCTCTGCCAAGGTGCCACTGTTGCCCCTTAAGCACCTTAAGCATGACCCTTAATCCAAAATTGCTTGGATTGTGAGACAATTGTAAGTCGCTCTGGATAAGAGTGTCTGCTAAATTTCTGATGAATATAAAATTCCTGCGATTAATGCAAATATTTGTATCGTCAAACAGCATAAGTGTCTCTATATTTTGGTCTTGCACAGGCAAAACCCTGTGGACGACCTGCTGAGATTAGCCAAGCAGTTCGACTTCAACATGATCCACCAAGAGGAGGCTCATCTCCAGCCCAGACCACAGAGCTCTGAGGCAGCTATGGATGAGGACCAGGAGCTGTTTTGTAATGACTATGACCCTCCAGCTCGACCGCCCCACGACTCTGAAGCTGTGGAGCCTAAAACGAACAGCGATGATCCCATGGATGACCTGCCGTTCGATTTAGGGATGCAGGATGATCTGGATTTGCTGTTTGATGGCCCGACGCAGTGCGTCAGCGGCGCTCTGAGCCAGAGTCTGAGCGCTCTTTCGCAGGGCCTAGGTAAAATTGGCTCGGACGTTTCGGGTCTGGTCGGTGCGGGAATAAATCTTGGCGACGGAACGGCGGAGCGCGGAAGTACGCTCGGTCGAGTGAGCGAAGCCAAAGGAAAAGGTAGCGCTGCTGTACGCATCGCTGCACCAGAGGTCGGGGACGACTTCGATGACGACTGGAACGACAATGATTTATTGGAGGACTCGTTGGTGATGGAGATGACGCAAAACCCAGAGCTGTTCTCGGCACCTCGGCACAGCTCGACCCAAAACGGGGTTAGAGCGACCCAAACTAAAGGTTGCCATGCCATAAAGAATGCAGCCGGCTCCACAGATGGCGCTCACCACAGGCAAGCTTTCAGCGAGGAGACGTACGGTACGACGCGAGGACAAAATCAATCTTTCAGAGGATGGCAGAGCGTAGATCAGCGGAGCGAGCCTGCAGGAAATGGAAATAACATACAAAGTGCTGTTCCTGAAAAGAGCACTCAGCCGAGGAGGGTTTTTCCTTCCAGCAACATCCTGTCAGCGGCTCCAGTTTCATCCGAATCCAATCCTAAGCAGATCAGTACATACAAAGCTATTTACCAACCCAAGGAGACGATTAAAACGCAAAAAACATTAGAAACAATCAGCTCTGGCTCTGCTTGCATGGCTCAACCTGCAACTAAGACCTCATTCATTTCCAGCTCTGGTTCGTCCACATCTGTTCAACCAGGTTTCCGGCGCAATAAGGACATTAATTTCACTGACGAGAAGGAAAACCGTCCAGCTGCGGAACTAGATGACATAGCCAGTGCGGACCTGGACTGTATCTTCGCCTCGGAGGACATCTGGGATGAAGGGGCGGATGATGATGATTTATTTTGCGAGGCGTGCGAAAAAGCGGAGGAGTTCATGACCGAGCCAGGCCCTGTTCTGAAACCGAACAACAGAACAGTACAGAATAGATCATTCGCCCCCTCCTCTACTGGTGCTAATGTCACGGCGAACGCAAATAAGCCCATGCACGGCGGCCGGATCGCTACAAGGACCCGCTCCTCCTTCAGTCCACAGAAGCACGATAACTTCGGGAGCCCTGCAAGAGGAACTACTGTAAAGGACGGCGTGATGAGGTCATCCAGCTCGTCGTCTGATGGACGCTATAAATTCACTCGAGTTAATAGCAGTTTAGCCACGAGCAGCGCAGCCTGTATGGATAAGAGAGGTTCTGCAACCTCTCATCGTCCGGCTCCAAGGATTCCAGGTCCTCGGTCCAGAATGCCTTACAGCACCTTTAATGCCACGCCTGCTTGTGACAAAGGTAAGGGAGTTTCTCTGGTTCTCTGTTTCTCTGGTTTTGCTCTCTGTATGTACTGTTTGTATTTGAGTGAAATTGAACATTTTTGGTTTTATTCTATACATTCCATTGGCAGCAGTGACAAGAGCAATTATTCAAAATAACCAAGGTTATGCAGCGTTTACAGACCTCAGTTAATAATTCAGAAATAATACACAGAAAACATGGTTTAACTTGGGAAAGTTCAGAATTCAGTATTTCAATCACAGCTTTCGTGTGTCTTGTACTTTTCCTCAGTAAACTGGTTCAGGTGATCCTAATCAGTACCTCATGAAGGAGAATGACACGTCTGTTTGACTCAATCCGATACTGGAATGGAATTGCTGCAATACTTAAGAATTTTCGTAGTGCTCTCAATTTGTTGAAGTCAAAAACATTTTGAAATTTGTCTCTTTTCCCAAATTGTTGGGTTGTCTGTCGTTTTAGGTTCATAGTAAAAGTACAGTCATTTTTCATATTGCGTTTTTATTGTTTTGGAATGTCTTTCTTCCCAAAACTGTTTCATTAGTGAGAATTTTGGCTGATTTTTGAACAAGATTAAAAAAAAAACCCACATGCATAAAATCATAGCATTTGCTAGTGAAATCTAGTTCCACAGGTAAGCTTAATTGTTCAATAGTGACATTAGTCACATACTGATATTTACTTAAAACAATAGCAGGGACCTACTCACCATCTGGCTATGAGGTACAGGTCTCACATTCTGCTCTGAAATGCAGGGTCGTGCCTAAAATAAGCCTTCACTTATGGACTACAACTGTTGCTGACATTAAATCATGGGGCAGCAAAAATTTAATTAAAATGTTTTCCCCCCCCTGTATGTTTTAACCGCACCATTCCTGGTCAGGAGCAATGGGGGAGCATGTAGTCTCAATGGGGTGTCGGTGCATCTGGGTAGCCACCGCCGGGACGCAGTCACCAGTCATAAGATGATCCTCTTATCCCCTCAAGTCACCTTAAGTCACGATCGTAATGGAGAAACCCCAGACAGGCTGTGTGTAATCACTTTTCATGTGCAATGTCAATAATAAAGATATTTTATATTATGTCAAAATTAACAAACACGCCTTTTGGTTGTGATTTTGCCCCAGGACCTTTTTCCGGTGCATTACCGATGGAGGTTTGGGTTGTATTGAGTGTTGTATACTTAAGCAATAATACACCAGAGGTGGTGCTTTAACGTGAGATATCGGCACGGGTGTGATGCCCAGATCAGAGTTGGAGCAGGAACTCAAGTGTATTACTGCAATTATACCACAGTTCCATTATCAACATTTGTTGTTAGATTCTATCGTTCCCCCACGGCTAAGCCCTTCAGTCACTCAAGTCGAGGAACAGAATGACCAATAACTTAATTATACAGAAAATAAACCCAAATATATCGATTGGTAAGTTTTAATTAATTAAAAAGGAAGTTTATTTACATTCAGCAAATAAAATGGGCGGGGTTTATAAGGCAGGCTGTTACTAAGATCCACTATTCTACCGACTGAAGCAGATCGGAGTGAGATCCCGGTGTTCTAACCAAAGTCTAGATCCCGTTTGGTTAGTGATTATAACTCTGTATGATGAAGCTCTTAATGTGAATCTGATCAGTCAGAAATGTAAGGGCAGAGCTACAGAGCATCAGCAGCTTCTCTGGGTTAGAGCTGGACTTACAGATAACAAACCTGTCAGAGGAACGAAGCTCCGATCAGCCGCCGATGGGGTTTAATGAAAGAACCGAGTTTAACTCCAGCAAACGACGTCTTTGTGAGGGATGAAGCTGATTCAGCATTTTTGTTGGTGGGACTAAAACTGATCTTCAGTCGAGCTGTGGATCCATTAAGAGCCGGAAAGGCTTTTCCAGCTTCCAAATCCTAAAGGTGAAAAACCTTTGGCTCAGGTTGGCCATTAATGGCTTCATCTTCCACATTTAAATTGTTCTCAAAACTATAACTTACAAACTAATTATGGCTTTCATGTCGGCAGGGTTTTACTCATTATAACTTGGCTGGTTTTTAGGGCGGGCATCGTTGCTAGGTTACGTGTGTATGCCAAGGAGTAATACTTGTATCGTGCAATAATGGCACAGGAATATCGTCTCTCAGCCAATCAGACTACGGGGTCGGAACTAACTGTGGTATAATAATGTATTAAGTGTATTAATATGAACCTCCAGTGGGAATTGGAAACAAAGACCAAAACAGCAGGAACTGGAAATAATTGGTCAGATATTGTGGTTTGTAAAATAAACTGACTGACTGTTTTGCTGCTTCCCCAGACGTCAGTAAGGCGGTGGTGTGGAAATGCAGTGACGCTGAGATTGAGAGGAAGAAGCAGCAAGCCATGGAGAGGCGGAGACTGCGCATGCTGACCAGTCAGAACCTCCCAGCTCGTACGTGAGATCTTCAAAATGTGAAGATGCACACAGTCTGGTGTGGCGATGAGAGAGCTCCCAATTGGTGCACTATAAAGGTAGCAGGTAACAGTTGCTCATCTGCAAAGTACTCTGACCCTCAGAGCCCGACCTGAAAGAAACCGGGGAACCCTGGAGGATTTGAGGCGCAGTTTGTGATCGTGTGACCCTCGTTACGAACGTTCGGTCCAGATTTGCTTTGCTTTTCATGTCTTTTAGAAATGTCTTTTTTCTTTGTGTGTGTAAAATAAGACATCCAGGCTTGTAAATTGTTCCTCGTAATCTTAGTGTAATATATTTAATGTTTTATGTTCTGGGTTCTTTATTAAAAAAACTATAGTAATACCCATGTTCCATGTGCTGCACGTTTTAAAGAACTAACGGTGCATTTATCACACAAAGCATCGTTATACCGTAGCTAATTGACACACAGGTAGACATCGTTTAACTCACTGAGGCTGACAGGTACATAGGCCACGCCTCCTTTTGTTAACATGAAATGCATCAGAGGTTATACAGGCAGGTCTGGAATTATTGGCGCCCTTGTTTACGGTGAATAAACACGACGAAAAAAGAGAAATGTAACTTTTTTTGAAGGACATTTCTTCTAAGAAGAATACAAAACACATCTTACGTTTATTTTCCGGGTTGCCAGATCCCACGACAAAAATCTTCACTGTCAATGGAAAAATATGCCAAATAAAGCCAAGCCTTTAGAATAGCAGACCTGGCAACCGTGTCGTGTCGGGTTGGGCTCACACATGATTATAATCCGGGTAACCGGGTGATGAAAAAGTGAAAGCTTTGAGATTTTTTTATTTTGTGTACTCTGAATGAAACATGATAAAAACAGAAGTTATTATTGAAACCGTATGTGAACAGTGATTACAAATCTCTTGTCTGCTGCCTCTAGAGATCATGATGTGGTTCCACACGGCCGACCAGCGTGTCCCACAGAATTAGTTTCTATTTTTGGCAGTAAGCTGACACTACAGGGTGGATGGGAGTATGGGTGGGAGGATGGGTGCGTGTGTGTGTGTGTGTGTGTGTGTGTATATGTATATATGGGAGATATATGTATCGAGATATATACGGATATATACAGTGAGGAAAATAAGTATTTGATACACTGCCGATTTTGCAGGTTTTCCCACCTACAAGGAATGGAGAGGTCTGTAATTTTTATCGGAGGTACACTTCAACTGTGAGAGACAGAATCTAAAAAAAAAATCCAGAAAATCACATTGGATGATTTTTAAATGACCAATTTGCATTTTCTTGCATGGAGTAAGTATTTGATACAGCAGAAAAACAGAACTTAATATTTGCTACAGAAACCTTTGTTTGCTGTTACAGAGGTCAGACGGTTCCTGTAGTTCTTGACCAGGTTTGCACACACTGCAGCAGGGATTTTGGGCCACTCCTCCATACAGATCTTCTCCAGATCTTTCAGGTTTTGGGGCTGTCGCTGGGCAACAATATGTTTCAACTCCCTCCAAAGATTTTCTATTGAGTTCAGGTCTGGAGACTGACTAGGCCACTCCAGGACCTTCTTTCTTTAAAAATCCTACAATGTGATTTCCTGGATTTTTTTTTCCTCATTTTGTGTCTCATAGTTGAAGTGATCCTATATATATATATATATATATATATATATATACTATCTATATATCTTCTAATATTATATATATATCTATATATATCTACTGTATATATGTTGTGTATATATGTGTTTGTGTGTGTGTGTGTGTGTGTGGTGTGTTTGTATATATATATATGTGTGTGTGTGTGTGTATGTGTGTGTGTGTGTGTGTGTGTGTCTGTGTATGTACTGTATCTCTCTATCTCTCCTCTACTATATCTCTCTCCTCCATCTCTCTCTCTCGCTCTATATATATATATAATATATGATATACACACACACACATACATATATATATATATATATATATATACACACACACCGTATATAAGGTGCTGAACTGTATAATACTTAGGCCTCCATTAGATTCGTAGTTTTAGCAGTGCTATAATGACCATGCAGTATATAATATATTGTTAACGACTGGACCCAATTTCAAACTTGGATAATCCTCTTTTCCACTGACCTTCATTCCAATCTTTGTGAGCTTATCATAACTTCACCCTGTGAAGGGGCACCCTGCTCCCCTTTTGAAAAAGTGTTTTTTTTTGGCTGCTACCCTTACAAAAAGACCATTCCTGATCAAGCATATTCGGACTGTAGAAGGACCAACTTGGCATGCCGCTGAAGCTCCCAGATGCTGCTATTGCTCAAGTGTAAAGAGGCCACACTAAATACTCACCACTGTAGACTATAGAAGCTGTTTTTTTCCGATATGTCAGTTTTTTAGTGTAATCAGAGTGTAGCAGACGTCCACAGTGCTGTGTTTATCATTTTATATACGTCAGTGTGGAAGTTTTCAGGTTTTGGAGTCAGTACTGATGCCTTGAGGTGTAGCCGCTGTTGGACAGACGTGGCCTGAGGAGAGAGGTAGATCCGGGCGAGATAGAGAGCGCCTCTCGTTGAACACTGACACCTGCATGACTGTGGGACACACCTGAAGGCACCTGAAAGACTACTCCTGTTATCAGGATGCAGGCAGGTAACTGTAGCCACCATTGTTTTCTTGAGAAAAAAAACACCCCTGTGGCTGTGACATGCTGTCATTTGGGCTGCATGACTGGTTGGTGGATGTGGGTATGTGGACGTCTGTGTTTTCATTGGACTGCTGTATCACTGTAGGGTCGCCATAATGCACTGTACAGGTTCCCATGGTATAACCGGTGTAATTTCACTCTGTAAAGCATAGATTATGGTGTGTTATAAGTGCATTACATTCCCTTTCAGTGATGAATTGTGGTTTAGATGATGGCACAGGCATTTATGTCCTGATACCTACAATCAAGAAGCATGCCAAACTCTAGACAAATACTCAAATCTGACCCTGTAAGGTCACAGCACTGCACAGTTTAGTGCATCATGTGGCAGTATGGCAAAAAAAATCATCTTACCGTTCCAAAGTCTTGTTTCTGCAGCGATAACTTAAGCCCTTAAAATTAATCCGGGAACTTTAACGAATTAGTAAACCCTAGTTGATTTGAAATATGCAGTACAAACCGATATTTAAACTTGTAAACAAAATGCTCTATTGTAGCTTCACAATATTTTAAATATTCCTTTTCTTATTGCTGAAGAGGAACAATTCAGGGACATAATCTACCCTGAAAGGATATTACATAAATAAATGTCGGAGGAAATTCACACGACGTCATTGACTCGTAGGCGTGGCTTAACTAGTAGAAGGGTCGCCCTGTGTCCCTGAAATCAGGAGGGAGTGTGTCTTGTATATGTGCACTGATGAGCCAGAAACATTCTGACCACTCACAGATCGAATGACGGATAACATCGATTATCTTGTTACACTTGTGCATGCCAAAGTCTGGGACATATTAGATGGTAAGTGAGCGGCCGTCTCTAGTAGTCGAACAATCGAATGAGGGATAAATGTGCAGATGTAAAGTCCTGAGTGACTGACGAGGCCCAGTTCGTTGTGGCCAGTGGTGCATCTGTGAAACGCCAAGCCATAGGTTCTACCTGAACTACCTAAAAACGTGTTCTGAAGAGAAACAATCCAAGAACTGAACACACCCGGTACTGAGTGTGCTGAATTTAGGTCAAAAACTGACCAAACTCCATTCAGTGCCCTGCCAGGGACCTCTGTGCCCTGTATGGTACCCATGACATTAGGTTATGTCAGGACATGTTCTCTGAAATGCTGTACTCACCTTGGGTGGGCTGGGACCAAGTTTGGGGTTCTTTTATGCCCAGTGACTGGTCTTGGTGTACCCATGACCAAGGGTTTTGAATTTTGTGACTGTAGGTCAAAAACTGACTGATTTAGAGCCAATGCCATGACAGGGACCTGTGAGCCCGGCTAGGGGCATTAGATATTTGGACCATGGAACATGGACCAGTCTGCATTCTGCTCTGACATCTGGCATGAACAAGGCATTTTCACCCAGAGAACTGCCCTCGCTGGATATTTTTTTTCTTTTTTGGAAGTCAGAGATGGTGCTGTGTGTGAAAATCCCGGTAGATCAGCAGTTTCTGCCATGTTCGAAGTCACTTAATCACCTTTCTTCCCCATTCCGATGCTCGTTTTGATTCAGCCGCTCGTCTCGATCGTCTACACCGAGTTGCTGCCATGCGATTGGCTGATTAGATATTTGCGTTAATGAGTTAATGAACAGGTGGACCTAATAAAGTGTGAGGGGCCTGATCTTGTATTGTCATGTACAAAGTCAGCAGGGTGATTTGAAGTTCGTCCCGGTTACAGATTTTTGGAAAACACCAAATTTCACCCATGGTTTGTAATGTAGCTTGCTGTGAGGTTTCCTGTTCAATCAGACCGAAAGAGAATCTGAAAGAGGCTTAAAAATAGCACCGGCGTGTCCTCGGTGTCCTGTTTTACCCCCTACAGATAAACACAGTGTTATCAGCGGCCCGCGTGGGGAACTGAAGTCACCCGAGAGCTCTGGTGAACTCGGGCTGACCTCGCTCTCATGTCCTCTACTCTTTACTCCGAGCTTCTGCCTTTCATCAATTATTCCCCTTTAACTGAGCGTTCGGATAGCGATACTCAAATCTAGACTATCTCTATCCACCGCCGAGTGATACCGAGCCAGAGAAGTGGAGCGTCACGAGCAGGGCCAGTGCCTCGCGTTCTGTTGGAGGGTCTGCCTTTAGTTAAATGTTTCGGCTTAAGAAAGGAAAGTAGTGACGATTACGAGGGAATTTCTTTTGTAGGACCCTGTTATAATAACGGTTGGCCAAATATGTCCCTATGACCCAAAAAGCAGACAGTTCTGAATAAAATATGGCTCTGTTATGGCAATGTGTATTATGGGCCAAACCATTCACTTTGGTCCACATGTGTGCAGGATTCTGGGTGAAACGTGGGTGCAGTTCTGGCTGTGAAGTCATTGGTGCCATTCATTGGCGGTATGTGAGCTGGGGGAGAAGTTTTAGTCGAGTTAGTGATGTAGCCATCGGATAACAGTCAGTGTAGCAACCAGTTCAGTGAAACAAACTACAGTACAAAAGTTATTGTGCAAAAGTCTTAGGCCACCGTTCGATTTGATGTTTTAGAAACGGTATACTGATCATATATAATTGTAACATATCGTCAGCCATCGGACCAAAAAATGGGCCCAAAAACTTGGATTGGTCACTCCATTATCCTCTTTTCCACTGATCTTCATCCAATCTGTGAGCTTTAGCATAGTTTAGCCTTTTCACCCTGTTCCCCTTCTGAAAAAGTGGTTGCTACCATTCCAAAAACCATTCCTGATCAAGCCTCTTCAGACTGTAGAAGGGTCAACTTGGCATCCCGATGAAGCTCCCAGATGCGCCCAAGTGTTGTAAGGGGAGAACATACTAAATACCACGGTAGCCTATAGAAGCTGTTTTTCTGATTGTTTTTAGTACTGCGTGTACATTTCTGTATTTTCTGGTTGTATTCTGACAGAGACTGAGAAATAATTATACAGCGGAAGTCCAGAATTCGAATGTCTCTTTACTTGACAATTCAAATGGTTGAATTTTTTGCCCCCAAATTCGAACAAAAATTCAGATTTCAGACATGGGCACACTAAATAAAACAATCAATGGTGCGATCATCCGTAGACGAGGCACGTAATCTATATTACATTGTTATATTATTATTATATGTATATTATATCAGTCTATGGGTGCCAATACAGTCTCGGCGCCGATGTCCCTGTGATAAGACGTTCCGAAACTGTGTTCACATCAATGGCGCTAAAGTTTCACTTTATATTTCACAAATTTCATGTCTTTATTGATTACTATTATTGTATTACATTCCTTGGGGGTCAGGAACGGATTAATCCTACTTCCATACTTCCCATAAGAAGTAATGTGAGTTCAAATGATGGTCGAATTCCAAGGTTACACTGTGTATGGTCATTATACCATTGCTAAGACAATATCTAACCCAATAGTGGCCTAAGACTTTTGCACAGTACTGTAGATTTACACTATTTTTAGTCCCTACTCCAAATATAGTCGATCAGCCAAGAGATGTTTGTTTCAAGGTTGTTTAAGGCTAATCTCTAACAATAGACGTCCGTCTCTACTGGGTCGTAAACATGGGCAGATAAGGTACTGGTGCTAATAATATAAGGTTGAGGGTTCAAATCCCAGCACAGATGAGAACTCAGGTTCAGCAGCTTTCCAAATGCAGGTCACGTAACATGTATATCGTGATCAAAGGCTGATTTATTACCATCTAGTGATTCGTCTTAAACTGATCTGAACTGTGGTAGCTAAGCTGCAGAAGTCGGTGATGTGATCGAGACGTGAGAGTTAAGTGGAAAGCCTGGAGAGAGTGTGTGTCCAGGATATGTGTAAGTGATAGGTTTAATTTGTCTGTTGTCCCTAACCTGATGATGACTGATAGGAACCGGTATCGCATGTCACAGCGCTGGTCCTCGATCAGTCCGTGTAACCGTACTCATCGCGATATGACAGCTGAAAGACTGATCCCAGATCAGCGCTCGTTTGAACGGCTCTTGAATCCGGTCCAGTTTGTGCTCAGGTCTCTGTAGCTGGGGAAAAACAAACACCATGTTGGAAAATGTGTGTTAGCCTGTGTCATGGTAGCTACCGGATTACATTTACTCCTCTGCCGACTACAGATTCCTCGTGCCGATAAGCCGGGCCTAACTCGCGGGTCGCCTTAATGGAGCTTCCAGTTGAACGTTCATGTGGCCTGCTCGCTGTGGTTTTGCAAAAATGATTTGCCAAGAAAATCCCATGCAAATCTGCAGATTTTGGAGAAGATCTCATTTACATGCATTTTATAGGCATGTAGATCCTGTAAGCAAAAAAGCTTTTTAAGGGGAATAGTTAAAACGGCACTTAGAATACAAATGTGGAGAGCTTTAGAAAATGTGGGACAGTATGGAAAATGCAAATTAAAAAAAAACTCTTACTTTGACTTTTATTTCATGGCAGACAGAATGAACCTGAGATATTTCATGTTTGGTCTGGTTCATTTCAATGCCCTGCGACACATTCCAAAAAAAGTTGGAACGATAACCATTTACCACTTTGTAATGTTGCCAAGATGCTTTGGCACCGAGGATACCAAGTGATTTAGTGTTTCAGGTCTCATACTGTCCCTTTCTTCCCCTCGGTATGAATTTGTCGTTGTTGCATTTTCATTTCAAAATCCTCCACACGTTCTATTGGGGACGGATCAGGACTGCAGGCGGGCAAGTCCAGTACCTGTAACCTCTTCTTCCATAGCTATGCCTTTGTAATGTGTGCAGCATGTGGTTTTGCATTGTCTTTGTTGTAAAATCCCTGGAGAAGGTTGTCTTGAAGGCAAGGCAGCTCATGTTACTCTGTGTACCTTTCTGCATTAATGCTGCATCACAGAAGTGTAAATGAACTTTAGCAAGGGCCCTGACCCGACCCCATACCATGACAGGGCCTGGCTTTTGGACTTGTTCCTCATAACAGTCTGGATGATCATTTTCGTCCATTTCTTCCCAAAAAAGATCTGTTATACTGATTGGTCTGAGCACAATCCCTGTTTCTGTTTGGTCCATCCCAGATGCCTCCAAACCCAGAGAAGTCAACGCCTCTTCTGGACATGGTTATAACATAAGGCTTCTTTTTAGCACAGGAACGTTTTAAGTGGAATTTGTGAATGTAACTCTGTATTGTAGAGCTTGATAAAGGTTTGATAAAGTAATCCCTTGCCCATGTGGTTCTGTCAGCTACTGATGAATGATGGTTCTTGATGCAGTGCCGTGTGATGAGGACTGGAGGAAAGTCATCACTTCCAGTCCTTCTGAAACTGGTCATGAGCTCCTTGGTTTTACTGGTGTTGAGGACCAGATTGCTCATAGACCATCATCTCGGAAGGTTCTGCATGTCCTCTCTGTAAGCATCTCATTCTTTCCTGTGAAAAGTCCAGTTGCTTTTGTGTTATATGCAAATTTGATCATGATGTTTGAAGCGTGTGCTGGTATGCAGCCATGTGTGAACAGCAAGTTGAGAAGGGGCTCATGGCTCACCCCTGTAGAGCGGCCGAAGTCAAGTTTAAAGTGGGGGATAGCTGACAAAAATGAGTCACCTTGCGTGTTTAAGGTGGTAGTAACTTCAGGATCCTGCAGATGGCGCTGCACGGGGATGATCGGGCTATAAATATCTGCGGGGTGTGTGCCGGGATTGACAGATTGAGAAGAGGTGGTACAGTGCAGCGAAGGTCTCGTTCGATGTGTGGAAAATGGGTCGCAAATCAGATGCCAAAAAGGAGTGACTGCATTTGGGCGTGCCAAAGGACGTAGTGTTTCCAGCAGCGACAAAAGTCCCAGTCTATAGGAAATTCTTGTCTACGTTCCTGTGACAGGTGAATATTTTGGAAGATCTTCTGGTTGCCCAAACGCCTGTGCTTTCTGTCTGTGTTTCTCCAATAGAGCTACTACTATAATGTAGTGATGGAAGACCATCTCTCAAAAAAATCTCCACTGTAAACACACATGCTGTCTCCAAACCACATTTGGTTCATAAGTAATGTCCCACAGACTTGCTGATGTGGTTTAAGACGCAGTGTGGTTCCGACCGCACTGACTGTGTTGGTGTTACGTGGCTGTGTGATATTTAAACAATAAGCAGATGTACCAAACAGAAAAAAACTGAAAGCCGCCTCCTCGTTTTGACACTTATTCTCCATTTTATCAGGTCCACTTACCATATAGAAGCACCATATAGGGTGGGGGGGAAGTTGGGAGCCACTGCTTTATGATATGGTGAAGCTACAATGGAGCATTTTGTTTATAATTTTAAACTTCTGTTTTTATTCATTACTTTTAATTGCATGCGACTAAAGTGACTTATCGTGAGAAAATCGAATCGTCTATCATTAAACTGTGCTGGTCCTGTGGAGGTCCTGATCATCAGAGAACAGAGTGAAGGGGATGAACAAAGGATGTAGAGAAACAGATGGACTACAGTCTGTAGTTGTAAAACTACAAAGTGCTCCTATATTTTAAATGGAACTGATAAAATGGGGCTTACAGGTAAAAGCTCGTTTCCTTATGTAATCTTATGCTCATATGAGGCGTTAACACCAATAACTTGGCGTGATCAAAAGTCTTTATCCAAAACGTGCTGTAATTATTGGTACTGCTGCATTTATCCACCTTCTAAAGAAAGAAATGTGACTCCAGAATCCCTCCTAGACCCTCTCTTAGTCCTCTTCAGCTCACCCCACAGACAGAGTTTCAGTAAGTGTGGGATGCTGATGTCCAAAGCTTGATTCTGTGGCCGCTGAAGAATTTTTCTTTGGATTCGGACATATGTTGGTCATTGTTCTGCTGGAAGATCCAACCATGACCCAGTCGGGTTGCTGATGCCGTGTATCCTAGCGAGGTTCCCAGGGACTTTGGAGGAAAAAGAAGCCACAGCATTACAGATCCTCCACCACAAATAACATTAAAGGTTCACTTCTTTTCTGTTTAACCGTCTTTCTTTTTACACCAAACAAACCTTGAGTATTTGTTGTCAAAAACATCTGTCTCCTATGACCATAGGACCTGGCTCCAGTCCCAGTAGTGTGTAGTAAAGTCCAGGCGCTTATGTTTGTGGTTAGATGAAAGAAAATTCTTTCTTCTGGCATGCCTTCCAAACCGTTTCTTGGCGTGAGGGTGGCATCTAATTGGACATCGGTGACCACAGAATGCTCCCATCTTCTGCACATCTCTAACCACGACGCTCAGAGCAGTTCCCCCTCCTAATGCTCCTCCCGACTGTGTGTGGGTGCAAAATACACTTGCGTCCTCCAGGCAGATTCATTACAGCTTTGGTTGGTTTTAACAACTTCATTAGGATTTTAAGTGTGTAGAATTGTTTTAGTCCGTTTGTTATACCCTCTACACAAACGTACGAGTGTCATTTCATACCCAAATGCAAAGTGAAATGGGAAATCCAAAGGATTTTATTAGATGTGAGGATGTAAAATCTTTGTATGATTCCATATACAGACTTGGACACTAAAAGTCACAGCCCAGTGTTCATTAACAGGAGCTTAAATGGTAAAAGGAAATTGTTGTAATTATCTATGTCTGTCTGAATCTGTCAATCTGTCTGCCATCTAGCTTTTGGTCTATTGCTCCATCTATCTATCCATCCATCCCTTTATTCATCTATCCATCCATTACCCATCCATCCATCCATCTATTTTTCTATCCGTCTATCTATCTATATCTATCTGTCTATCTCTTTGTTCATTCGGCCATCCATCTATCTTTCTATTGGTCCATCCGTCTATCCATCCATCTATCTACCTATCCATACATCCACCCATCTATCTATCTTTCTGCCCATATATCCATCCATCTATTCATCTCTCTATCATCATCCATCAAAAACTTTATCCATCCATCTATTCATCTGTCCATCTATGTCTATATTCATTGTCTAGCCATCCATTCCTCCATCTGTCTATCTTTCCATCTATCTCTCAATCCACCACCCATCCATCTCTGTCCTTTCATCCATCCATTTTTCCATCCATCTGTCTTTCCGTCTTTCCATCCATCCATCTCTTTATCCATCCATCCATCCATGTATCCATTTCTTTATTCATTCATCCACCCATCCATTTGTCCATCTATCTCTATCATTATCCATCTCTTTATCCATCCAGTCATCTGTCCATATATCTCTATATTCATTGTCTATCCATCCAATGCTCCATCCATCTGTCTCTCAATCCATCACCCATCCATCTGTCCATCTATCCATCGATCCATTTATCCATCCTTTCATCCATCCATCCATTCCTTTATCCATCCATGCATCCGTTTATCCATCTTTCTATTCATCCATCCATGCATCCATTTATCTTTCTGTCCATCTATCTATCCATCCATCCCTCCCTCTATCATCATCCATCTATTCATCTGTCCATCTATGTCTCTATTCATTGTCTATTTATCCATTCCTTCATCTGTCTTTCTTTCCATATATCTCTCAATCCACCACCCATCCATCTCTGTCCTTCCATCTATCCATCCATGCATTTTTCCATCTATCTGTCTTTCCATCAATCCATCCATCCATCCTTTCATCCATCTCTTTTTTTCATCCATCCACCCATCCATTTGTCCACCTATTTATCTCTATCAACATCCATCCATCTCTTTATCCATCCAGTCATCTGTCCATATATCTCTATATTCACTGTTTATCCATCCAATGCTCCATCCATCTATTTCTCAATCCATCTGTTCATCCATCGATCCATTTATCCATCCTTTATCCATCCATCCATGCATCTGTCTATCCATCCATCCATCCATCCATCCATCTCTCTTATCATCCATCTATCTATCCATTCATCTGTCCATCTATGTCTATATTCATTGTCTATCCATCCATTCCTCCATCTGTCTATCTTTCCATCCATCTCTGTCCATCTATCTATCTATCCATCCATCCATTTTTCCATCTATCTGTCTTTTCATCCATCCATCTCTTTATCCATCAATCTATCCATCCATCCATGTATCCATCTCGTTATTCATCCATCCACCCATCCATTTGTCCACCTATCTCTTTATCCATCCAGTCATCTGTACATATATCTCTATATTCATTGTATATCCATCCAATGCTCCATCCATCTATCTCTCAATCCATCTGTCCATCCATCGATCCATTTATCCATCCATCCATCTATGCATTTGTCTATCTATCTATCCATCCATCCATCTATCTATCTATCTATCTCTCTATTATCATCCATCTATTTATCCATTCATCTGTCCATCTGTCTATATTCATTGTCTATCCATCCATTCCTCCTTCTGTCTATCTTTCCATCTATCTATCCATCCATCCATCCATTTTTCTATCTGTCTTTTCATCCATCTCTTTATCCATCCATCCATGTATCCATCTCTTTATTCATCCATCCACCCATCCATTTGTCCATCTATCTATCTCTATCTATCATCTTTTTATCCATCCAGTCATCTGTCCATATATCTCTATATTCATTGTCTATCCATCCAATGCTCCATCCATCTGTCTCTCAATCCATCACCCATCCATCTGTCAATTTATCCATCCTTTCATCCATTCATTTATCCATCCATCCTTTCATCCATCTATCCATGCATCCATTTATCTATCTATCCATCCATCTCTCTATTATCATCCATCTATCTATCCATCTGTCTATATTCATTGTCTATTCATCCATTCCTCCATCTGTCTATCTTTCCATCTATCTCTGTCCTTCCATCTATCTATCCATCCATCCATCCATTTTTCTATGTATTTTCATCCATCTCTTTATCCATCCATCCATCCATGCATCCATCTCTTTATTCATCCATCCACCCATCCATTTGTCCATCTATCTATCTCTATCATTGCTTTATCCATCCAGTCATTTGTCCATATATCTCTATATTCATTGTCTATCCATCCAATGCTCCATCCATCTGTCTCTCAATCCATCACCCATTCATCTGTCAATCCATCCATCCATTTACCCATCCTTTCATCCATCCATCCTTTCATCCATTCCTTTATCCATCCATCCTTTCATCCATCTATCCATGCATCCATTTATCCACCTATCTATTCATTCGTCCATCCATCTTTCTATTCGTCCATCCCTCCACCTATCTATCTATCTATCTATCTATCTATCTATGTATCCATCCATCCATCCATCCATCCATCTATGTCTATATTCATTGTCTATCCATCCATTCCTCCATCTGTCTATCTTTCCATCTATCTCTCAATCCACCACCCATCCATCCATCCTTTCATCCATCTCTTTATTCATCCATCCACCCATCCATTTGTCCATCCATCCATCTCTTTATCCATCCAGTCATCTGTCTATATATCTCTATATTCATTGTCTATCCATACAATGCTCCATCCATCTGTCTCTCAATCCATCACCCATCCATCCATCGATCCATTTATCCATCCTTTCATCCATCCATCCATTTATCCATCCATCCATTCGTTTATCCACCCATCCATGCATCCGTCTATCTAACTATCCATCCATCCATCCATTTAATCATCCATCCATCTATCTATCCATTCATCTGTCCATCTATGTCTATATTCATTGTCTATCCATCCATTCCTCCATCTGTCTATCTTTCCATCCATCTCTCAATCCACCACCCATCTATCTCTGTCCTAACATCTATCTATCCATCCGTCCATCCATTTTTTCATCTATCTGTCTTTCCATCCATCCATCCTTTCATCCATCTCTTTATTCATCCATCCACCCATCCATTTGTCCATCTATCTATCTCTATCTATCATCTCTTTATCCATCCAGTCATTTGTCCATATATCTCTATATTCATTGTCTATCCATCCAATGCTCCATCCATCTGTCTCTTAATCCATCACCCATCCATCTGTCAATTCATCCATCCATCCTTTCATCCATTCTTTTATCCATCCATCCTTTCATCCATCTATCCATCTATCTGTCTCTTTATTCATCCATCCATCCGTCCATCCATCTTTCTATTCGTCCATCCCTCTATCTATCTATCTATCTATCTATCTATCCATCTATCCATCTATCCATCTATCCATCTATCCATCTATCCATCTATCTATCTATCCATCCATCCATCCATCCATCCATCCATCCATCCATCCATCCATGTCTATATTCATTGTCTATCCATCCATTCCTCCATCTGTCTATCTTTCCATCCATCTCTGTCCATCTATCTATCTATCCATCCATCCATTGTCTATCCATCCATTCCTCCATCTGTCTATCTTTCCATCTATCTCTCAATCCACCACCCATCCATCCATCTTTTCATCCATCTTTTTATCCATCCATATATCCATCTCATTAGTCATCCATTCACCCATCCATTTGTCCATCTATCTATCTCTATTATCATCCATCTCTTTATGCATCCAATCATCTGTCCATCTATCTCTATATTTGTCTATCCATCCATCTCTCAATCCATCACCCATCCATTGATTCATTCATCCATCCATCTATCCCTTTATCCATCCATCTACCCATTTATTTATCAACCCACCCGTCATTTCATCCATCTCTTTACCCATTCATCTGTCCCTCCATCCTTCTGTTTATCCAGCCATCCATCTGTCTCTTTAGCCATCCGTTCATCTATCTCACCATCCATCCATTCATCTCTTTATCCATCCATCTTTATAAATAATCCATCTATGTATCTATCAATCTATCTTTCCATTGATCTCTATGTCCATGTCTCTCTCTATCTATCCATGATCCATCCATCTCTTTATCCATCCATTCATCTCTTTATTCATTCATCTTTATAAATCATGCATCCATCCATCCACTTATCCATCTCTTTATCCATCCATCCATTCCTCTATCTAGCTTTCCATTGATCTCTATGTCCATTTATCCATCTCTCTCTCTCTATCTATCCATGATCCATCCATCTCTTTATCCACCCATCTATTGCAGTGCTGTGCAGCGGCTGCTCTGGTTCGACCTCCCCTCCTTCAGACAGCCAACTGACCCAGCCAGATGGCACTGCTGAGACTCGAACCCAGGTCGCTGTGGTGATGGTTTAGCTCCTAAACTTAAAATGTTAATGATACATGGGCCAAGTAAGATCTGAAAATTTATGAAAACCAATTTTTTTCCAAGTTAGCATTTGCAGGACATGAAACTTTTCTTGCTGGTTTCATCCTTTCTTTAATTTTGTTTCCCTTCATTAAACCAACACAAGCCAATGTTATTGTATCAGAGGTACTTAAAGTAAACCCCAGACAGACAGAGGCACTGTGTTAAGGAAGCACTGCTGGAGCAGGTCGGTAAAATCAGGACGAGCTGCTCGTGATAAAGGAAAACACCGGTTCCGTTGATCTAAATTTGGCAGAGCAGGAAAGTAATGAGTTGTTTAAAGGTCAGTGGCGTTTGTAGAACATAATTAGGAGAATTCAGGAAACGCTGATTAATGATGTGTGTAATCAGAGACTTTAAGTTGAGTACAGTACGGGTTCGAGTTCGAGGATCTCCAGACTCTCTGTATATATGTTCTACAGCGCTGGATCAGGTAACACATTAAAGGAACAGTCCAGCGTTTCCTAACCTCATCTCCATCCTGCACATCTGTAACGGATCAGAGATACGGCAGGGCAGAGCCCGACTCAGGCCTTCACTCAGAACGGCGGAATACATGCAGTAACGTTCATAACGTACACATTCTAAACTACAGCCAGCACGGGTGGTTTTACAAACCTGTTCTTGCTTAGTTTAGGCAGTCTTCCATAACTAAAGCAATTCAGTCCTATAAAAAAATCGTTATGCCTCCTTATGCACAATCAGACCGGCACAGTCACACTCGCAGCCACTAATTCCTTCCTGTGAAACTGACGCTCCTGCTACGAAAACGATGAATTATACGGATTTGCAGATTACAAATACCATCTGCTGCTAAACTCATCAAAGTTTGGAGCTGCTTTGTTCTTCTCTCAATACAAGGAAATGTCAGTTATTATCCCTGGTAATAATACATCAGCCGTTTCTTCTGGACTGGTTCAAAGACGAAGTTGAAAACCTGTCAAAATTAGTCTGGCTGTTTTCCCAGTCTCTTTCTTTTTTTGTTACAATGCATTTCGTAAAGTCTTCAGACCTTTTCACCTTTTTAAACATTTTATGTTGAGGCCTTGTGTTAAAATTAAAAGCAAGTTTTCCCCAGTTAGCGCTCAATACCCCATAACGAGAAAGCGAAAACATTTAGAACATTTTAAAGTATGTAGACCCTTTGCTGAATATAATAGATACTAAATAGGAAATAAATTTAGATAATACAATATTGTGGAGAGTACATAAAATAGAGAATATAAAACAATATAATATTGTGGGTGTGGGTGTGTGTCTGTCTTGTCCTCTGGGAAAGTTTTGTTGGCATAGCATGATCAGACAACCGGAGAAAAAAAATCACCAGAAATCAATTCCACTGGCGACTTGTGGAATTATTTGGAACATGAGGAAAAATTAGTTAGTGGAAGTGTGGATAAAATCAACATGAACTCGAGCCAGGTGTCGTTATTACAATGAGGGAAAGTAAAGATCTACTGTTGTTTTCTCTATACGCACAAATTATGCAAGTAAATATGTGCGTTGTGTTTTGCTTCCCCCTTGTGGTACATCTGTGGTATTACAATCAATTTGAAATCGATCTGCGTTTAAGGTTGTCAGATTTAATCAGAGGTGGACGAAGTACACAGATTCCTTACTTAAGTCAAAGTACAGATAATATTGGTCAAATGTTACTTCGATACAAGTGAAAGTTGTACTATGGGATTTTTACTCAAAGTACTGAAGAATTTGCCTTTAATAATACTCGAGTATTACAAGTAAATTTTGTGATATTGACACAACACTCACAATAATTTAAATCTAATAACTTACGTTCAAATGCAAAAATGCTTGCTGAGGAATCATGAACTTGATGTGACCCTATTATTCTTAATAAGCTGTCTTTGTGTCTCCTTTGAAAAGTCACGCTTTAGAATTGAAACAAATTATTTACCGATTTTCAAAGCTTCTTCAAAGTAACAAGTAACGATTACTTTGACAGAAATGTAGTGGATTGGAAAGCACAGTATTTTTCTTTAAAATGTAGTGAAGTTGAAGTAATAAATTTGCAAAAAAAATAATACTTCGTTAACGTATAGATACCCCAAAATCATACTTACCTACGGTACTCATGTAAATATCCACCCCTGAACTTAATCCTTTTCGTATTACCGTACTAACGGTGCTGTCTGTATTCTATGTTTACTTCTGTAAACCCTCTTTAATTTCAGATCAGGGATTACTAAAGTGCTAAAGTGTTACTTTCGATCTAAAATTAAAGGATCTTAATCGCCTTGTTAAATATTCAGAGGCAGAATTTTGAAGAACTGTAATGTATTCACTCAAAAAAAAAAATTACACAACACGCATTAACTTGACTAAAAACTCATGTTCTGCGTTCACAAGTGCTGTTTTGCTGCCGCCTTGTGGTAGATCTCTGGTACTACAATTAACTAGAAAACCAGAAATCTTACTCAATGGATTCACGCAGCCCAGTGTTAGCAGAAAAATATTACGCTATTGTTTGTATGGAATGCGTCTTACCTGTTCTTTAATTATTAACTGTGATTTGGCCTGAAAGACACGCCCATCCTGACTGGAGTTACCCGCTTTAAGAACGTTTCTAAGTTTCTTGTTTCGATCGTTCCTATCAGAGTATTTCGGACAAACTAATCATCACACTGCCTCTTTCGTATAACGGAATCTAGACCAACCTGCGAACTGGGTACTACATAAAATACACAAAATAATCAAATAAATCAGACAAATACCATAATACATAAGCATAATAATAACAGAAGTCAAACCTGTTACAATAAAAGATCTGGGTGGCAGAAAAACATTGGGACATTTTCCTGAATATCATATGTAATAATGTTTGAATGAGTAGAAAGAAAAAGCTTCATCCTACTGCACAAGGCATTTGATCGTCGACTATTGCTGCCCCCTCGTGGTAGATCGTTGGTACTAAAATCAAACTACATATAAGGTAGCTCGGTAATTTAAAAAAACACAATGACTTTTCTAGGAAAACGTGTGTTTGCTGTCGGAATACAATCCCTTTCGTCACTTTTGTTAATATTTTGTTTTTTGAATCTGTTTAGCTGCCACTTTGTGGTTGGTGTTGCGCTATAACATCACATCTCAATATCACACTGTTTAAGACACCAGTCCTACATGCAACAGACAAAAGTGTTTTTTTTCATAAAGTCGTGAATCTGTTCTGTGGT
This sequence comes from Ancistrus triradiatus, assembly GCA_025084515.1. Classification (NCBI taxonomy): domain Eukaryota; kingdom Metazoa; phylum Chordata; class Actinopteri; order Siluriformes; family Loricariidae; genus Ancistrus; species Ancistrus triradiatus. Next base: position 227,234 of record JAJAGP010000436.1, on the reverse strand, counting down.
GCTACGTCACAAACTAATAACTCATTAAATTAAATAGTAATAATTCACTGTAGTAGTTTATGGCTAAGATACAAACAATCCATAATAAGCGATATTTACTATTTAACCGTATTTATGTTCTAATAACTTAATTCTTCACTGAGAGTTGAATTTTGCTCAAGCCATCCGATTGGTCGAAACTTTGCCCAGTCAATTTTGATTGGTCAAAATGTTTGCCTGTCACTTCTGCTTAGTCAAAAAAAATCGAGAGGTTCTGGTTGATCAATTTTGATTGATCTAAAAAAAAAAAAAAAAAAAAAATTCCTAATAGATTTTCATTGGTCAAAAAAACATGGAGCACTCTGATTGATCTAAACATTTTCCTAATCAATTTTGATTGGTCAAGGAATCGAGTGTTCTGACTGGTCAATATATTTCCCAGTCAGTTCAGATTTTTTGTTTGTTTGTTTTCCCCCCCAGTCATTTTTGATTGGTCAACATTTTTCCCGCTCACTTCTGATTGGTAAAAAATAAAATAAAAACAAATCGAGTGATCTGATTGGTCGAAATTTTTGCTGATGACTGGTAGAAGAAAAACATCGCACTGCTAAGTACAGTATATAAGATGGTGTTCGGACAATCTCCAGCTCACATAACCGACTGTGGCCATTAAGAGACCTATGCTTATTTTGTTGCCACCTTGTGGTGGCTCTTCAGTATCACATCACATACTAATACAGTCAGCCCCTGTATGCACTGTGTTTTGGCTCAAGGACCCCCTTTGGATTAAATTAAAAATCTGTGTAAACTGTTATTTCGTTGACAAATTGCTTTCATCAACGACCTTTTTTTCTAATGAAAACGAGACTAAATTAAAATTAATGAAAAATGACAAACTATGATAAAATGGACACTTTTGTCAACAAAAAACGAGAGGAAAATGTTTGGCAGAGACGACACCTGATCAGATCTGATTTAGTTTTGCGGCAGGTATGGAAAAGATCCAACCATAACTTTAGCACATGTTGGGTTGCGATCCAACCAGTAATGCTTTAAGATGCCAACCTCTGAAATACCGTACAAAGTGTGTCTGTACTGTTTCTCAGGAACCCAACTCAACGATTTCCACACAATGGAGAAAGAAGAGTCGAGATACGGCCACCTTTCTCATTTGATGTAGAAAAAAACAAGACCCTTTGTAAACCATGTGGGGCGACTACCTTGTCTAAAGTGTTCATACCATCGCTAAGGAGTATTCGGATAACATAGTATGCATATACAGCATGCACATATATCCGATCTTCTGATCTTACATGTTTAATAAAGCTCATAAGATATCATTTATTCTATTCTACAACGTCTCATGAGTGTCCACACCGAGTCTGAAGCAGATTGGTGGAAAATGAGTTTTGGTGACCACTTTACTGTGTACTATTATCAATGCATCGGCCTGCACGGCCAATTCAGGCTTCACGTCTGGGAACATCCCGGTTTCTTTCTTGCCTCGGTTTTGTTTGCTTGTCAAATTACGAAAAACAAACGACGTTTACAAGTTTCAACGTTTTATTTCTCTTTGCCATGAGCGACATTTCAATGGTTCCCACAGCGTATGATGCAGCATGCAGAGATGAGGCCTAAACAAAAACAAATCCTAAGACTGAAAACTATCCCCCCCCCCTCCCCCCGACCCCGCCACCGTCACACTGATATATCGTACGAGGTAACAAACCGCCCGACCCCCAACTTAAGTTATACAAAGCACTGAACCAAAAGCAAGCGCACTAACCGTACTACAAGTAAATAACAAAACGTCTGTACAAAACAATTCAACCAAATCAGGAACGAAACCTAAAGGAACCGGTGGGCTCCCTCCCCCCCCGTCAACAGCATGCTGCTTCAAGTGGGGCGGGGCGGAGCGTTGCCTAATGACGGTTATATTCAGCTCTTGTGTTAGAAGATCTTACGGATTCGTGATGTAGGGCTTGTGATTTTCCATATTTAAAACATTTACCAAAAAGTTTGGCAACATCCATATACTTATATGCAAATGTCATTCATATAATATCAATTCTTACAATTCGGTATGTAAACAACAGGATTGGTTTTTCCCAGAAGTCGGACCTACATGCACAAGGAAAAGAAATAAGAAAAAGAGAAGGAAGAGAGAGAGAGACAGACAGCCGTCCATTTCATGCAAAGTACATCACAGGACCTGACAGGTCTTGAGGAGAGGCGTCGCCGTGCAGCAGAGCACAGCGGACGAGGCGGAGACGGACTATGATGGAGCTCAAGAACAAGACCCGATTCATGGTACAGCAAAGCGAAATAACTATTATATCCGCTATAAAGCTGGAAGGCGGAGCTAATGCTAACGGAGCGTCGGTGCTCTGTGGAAACCTCGTCCCTCAAACCATTTTCCATGGTCGCGAGCGTCGGTCGTTCATAACGAGACTCAAGTCAGGAAAATGCTACAACTGTAAGCAAACGCAGGTATTGGGAGAAACGTTAGCTCGAGCACGGCTTTTATTTACGTTTACAACTTCTTCAGGGTGGGAAATGGGCGCTACCACGCCGTGTGCGATGCCAGTCCATCACTGGGGTCTCCTGGAAGGCACCGCCGGGATTCCAACCCAAGTCCTTGCGATGGTGGGCCAGCAAGGACTGAAAATGCCACGACTCACTGTTTAGACTATTCCTATTAAAGTCTGGTTATAAAGCCCTTTAAATTAGCGTCGGTTTATGGATTACTGATAAAAACTAACGTCTACAGTTGGATGACAAGCTTTGTTTTAACCACTAACCTTTCCCCGTCGTACAGCTGCCACCTGTCTAGGAACGTAAGGGCTAAGCTGCCTCCTACTGGACACCGGGGCAGTTACACCGTCTCGAAATGAATGGACAGTGGGATTGTACTTGGATCTCAGAGTCCCAGAAGGCGTCTGGGACAGATCTATGATTTATGGGGGCACAACAGGTTCTTCAGACTTTCTGTCCATCATACACTAGAGTACTAAACAGTATGTTCGATAACCAACCACGTGACTTCGGACACGATTTGGGAGAGAGCCGAGGTTTCCGCAAAAAAATGATTAAGCGTTCTCAACGTCTTTTTCAAAAGATCACCCGAATAAATGAATTTCAGAGGGAGAAAAATCAAAAGCAGTGTTTCAACTGGGTCTCGATCGATCCAATATGCAAAACTAACAGCTCGGGCCTATGGTCCACCCTTCAGGGATCCCTCAGTTCCAATATACAAACAATATCCGATTTACCTTTCTTACTTATTTTCCTTTAAAACGCTGCTGCCTGCAGTGGAAATAAAGCCGATTTTCGTTTACAATCGTCCGGCGCCGATTCTCTGCGTCAGTGGCCCGTGCGCTGAACCTCCACACGTACGACTCATGAATGCTAAGTGATGAAAGCGTGCTCGTTCTTGCCTCATAACGACGCTTAATGCAAATCGCACCGAACGCTTCACACGGATGCAGACGCACTAAGCCGCCCTGTGGCGGAGGGTTCAAATGGAGTCGGGTTTGCTGTGTTCACAGGGGAGGTTCCATGAGCCGAGGTTCATGCTCAGGCTTTGCAATCAAAGCCGTGTATTACAACGTGGGGAAGCATAGCGTACTTTCAGCCTTAGAGTCTTCAGAAGGACAACTGAACTTCATCAAAGTTAACCAGAGTTGGACTCTAGCCTAGCGGTTAAGATGCTGGATTAGGAACCTGAAGGTCCAGGGATCAAATCCCACCTCCACCCAAGGTGCCACGGTTGGGTCCTTGAGCCAGATTGTATAAGCTGCAAGTCGCTCCAGATTAATGCGTAAATAACCAAAGGTACGTACAGATAACTCAAAGGTATTCAGGTTAGGAAAACCTCGATCCACACCCGACTGAAGCCAAAGGAACCCTGGTGGCTCAGGTTAAGGTACTGAACTATTTACAGGGAGGTCCCACCTTGAGCCCTCAACCTTCTTCAAAGTCCCTTAATGCATCTTTGAATTGTACACAGCGAGTGCATTTCCAAGCGCTTAATAATCGTCAGATTGCTGCAGTTATGTGGTTATTTAAGTACATCTAGAAATCAGATTAAGAAAGAGAGCTGGATTTTACCCCAGTAATCGGATTACTCGCAGCATGTTTAGCCAGTTACCCGATTTCCTAACCCGACACGGTTGCCAGGTCCGCCTATTCTAATTTTTTTCTCAAGGGATCTGGCAACCCCAGCATTAAGCACACAATTAAAGGCAGAATATACTGGAGAAAACGAAGAATTTGTTGATTTAATATTAAAGTTCTGAAGATTACGTCACATGTTTGAGAGATTATTGGCTGGTTGAAATGAAGTAGAAATCCGATCACGATTTCCCATTACCTGATTACTCGAGTGAACGTGTACTGGTTGATTTTTCGCAGTTACCGGATTATGAAATGCATGGAAACACACTCTGTGAACTAGGGGGTGCGCTAAATGCTGCGAGTCTGAAGCTGCCCTCATTTTTATCCCCACTCTTCCCGATCAGGGTTGAGGAGGCGGGTTCAGAGCCTACCGCGAAGACCATGTGACGACGCAAAACACATGGGAACGGACATACGAACTCATGGTGGGGTTAAAGCCATCTGCACGGCGGACCGAGCTCCATTCACACACACCACGTGTTGGGACGCGACGGCGCAAAACCCTATGAGTAATCATTTAAAAATCATATCTATATCTCCTAAGTAAACCATAAATCTTTTTTTTTTGCATGAATTACTTCTACTCTGCCGACTATCCGAAAGCGAGGACTGTATGTGAACACCCTGACATTATAAACATCACACACACACACACACACACACACACACACACACACACACACACACACACCCCTCATTACAAAACAACTTCGGTTTATGGAACAGGACTACGATGAACGATGGGAAACCCGTTGTGTGCGCACAGCCCATAATATGAAACGTGGTGATGCATCTGACTAGAACCTACTACGTATAAATGACACTGACTTCTGATTGGCACTTCACGCTCTATCTGCACGTCGTGATGAAGTCGAGTACCGGACGTACCCCCTGTACGCCCTACATCCTCGCTTTTAAAAAAGACAAGACCAAAATAAATATAAAAAATCCCCCCCTCAAAAAAACGAAAAAGAAACTAAGTACGTTACACACACGCACCGACACACACCCGCTCTCCCTCCTCCACCAAACTGAAATGCTTGCTCAGTGTCCGAAAGCCGACTCTCCAGCCGTTTTACACGTCACCAACAGGAGAGGAAAGATCACGCTCGGTAACACTTAGAACGCTTGGCGTCTCGAGACTCGGGGCGAGTCGAGGAGTGGGAGGGTGGGGGGTTTGGATACAAACAAAATACTTCTGCCGAAAACAAAAGGAGGAGAGAGAAAGCAAGTGAGAAAGGGCAATAGCAAAAGGAGTGCGTTAACTGGACACCGTGAGCAGATTCTCAGACATGGAGGAGAAAGCGGAGAATGAGAGAGAGAGAGAGAGAATGAGAGAGAGAGAGAGAGAGAGAGAGACGTTTGGTGAAGGGCCCGTCTCTCCATTCACACGTCCACGACCATCTTTTTGTGAATGTCTAAACCACCGACCACCTGGGGAACACACAGACGAACACCAGAATTAGAACAATATACCGGCCACGAGTGTCAGAACCCTTTAGAATATTTCCATCAAACCATCAGATTTTCACATAAGTCCTAAAAGTAGATAAAGAGAACCCAGTTAAACAAATGAGACCAAAATATTATACTTGGTCATTTATTTATTGAGGAAAATGATCCAATATTACATATTAGTGAGTGGCAAAAGTATGTGAACCTCTAGGATTAGCAGTTCATTTGAAGGTGAAATTAGAGTCAGGTGTTTTCAATCAATGGGATGACAATCAGGTGTGAGGGGGCACCCTGTTTTATTTAAAGAACAGGGATCTATCAAAGTCTGCTCTTCACAACACATGTTTGTGGAAGTGTATCATGGCACGAACAAAGGAGATTTCAAAAGAGAGTTGTTGATGCTCATCAGGCTGGAAAAGGTTACAAAACCATCTCTAAAGAGTTTGGACTCCACCAATCCACAGTCAGACAGATTGTGTACAAATGGAGGAATTCAAGACCATTGTTACCCTCCCCAGGAGTGGTCGACCAAACAAAGATCACTCCAAGAGCAAGGTGTGTAATAGTTGGTTGAGGTCATTATTTCAAAGGACCCCAAGGTTAACTTCTAAGCCAACTGAAGGGCCTCTCTCACATTGGCTAATGCTAATGTTCATGAGTCCACCATCAGAAGAACACTGAACAACAATGGTGTGCATGGCAGGGCTGCAAGGAGAAAGCCACTGCTCTCCAAAAAGAACATTGCTGCTCATCTGCAGTTTGCTAAAGATCACGTGGACGAGCCAGAAGGCTATTGGAAGAATCGAAACGCCAAAATAAACTAAGCGCCACAGTCAAAGGAAAAAGAGCACGAATAAAGCCAAGTCTTCAGAAAAAGCAGACCTGGCAATCGTGCTGACTGAGCACTAGTATACATGCTATGAGTAATCCCATTACTGGAGTAAATTCCAGCTCTCTATCAGATTTCTTAATCTGATTTCTATATCGGACTATGCTGTATACATGACCACTTGGATGACCAGAAAATTGCAGAAATCAGACTAGGATCGGATTACTAAGCGCTAAACACACTCTGATTTCATGGTTCCACGTGCATAGGTAATTACTCTATAAGAAGAACATATACATATAAAAGAAATACTCTACATTTCTAAAAGACAGACACCCAATCACACTGCAATGCTGTCAGCTCTTCAGTAAGACCTTTCCTATTTTACAGTGGATATTGCAGAAAGCCACTTATGACAACGGCTGCCCACATACAGTACTGTGCAAAAGTCTTAGGCCACCATTAGACGTGTCGCTCTAACAACCATACATAACACATTGCTCACGATTAGACCCAAAACTTGGATTCGTCACTCTATAATCCTCTTTTCCACTGATCGCCATGCCGACCTTCACAGATCGATTTAGCCTCTTCACCCTGCTCCCCTTCTAAAAAAGTGGTTCCTTTGGGGGGAAAAAACCTTATTTGGTCTGTAGGGTCAACTTGGCATCCTGATGAAGCTGCCAGATGCTGCTATTGCTCGGGTGTAAGGGGAGGCCACACTAAATACTCGCCCCTGTAGCCTGTAGAAGCTGTTTGAGTGTTTCTGTTTAATACTGCATACATATGTGCTGTATTTTCCGGTTATATTCTAACAAACAGACTGAGAAATAATTATAGATGGTCATTACACCATTGCAAAAACAGCAGTATATCTAATGGTGGCTTAACACTTTTGAACATTACTGTACTTCTGTTAGTAGATCTGATCAAAGGAAGACCCAAGCCAGAGGGTGGATAAAGTGCAAAGCTTTACACTCCGACCAGTGTAACTCTAGTTTGTTTAATTTCCGTCTGCATCTTCTTTGCTTTCTTTCTTATTTCATTTTTTTTAGTTTTTTTTTTCTTTCTTTCCTTCAAGAAAACCGTTCCATCCATCACTGGGAGCTTTCACCATCATTCTCCAGCCTTTCAGTTCTATTCCACCAGATCTTTCCTTCAATATCCATGTTTTTAGAGGCAGCCTGTTGCTCGTCCTATAAGCCCTCGATGAGCTGTTCTGCCCGGCAACCGAGCTCTGATTGGTCGGCATGATTTGAACACAGAAATAAGAGGCAACTTCGGACTTCTTGTGAAGGACGGTGTTAATATAGGTGTTCTTTTTCAAAACTTGCGGTCCGTTTTCTTTGCATCAATGAAAATCAGCCTCAGTGTGAAAAGACCTTAGCGTTTAGAAGTCGCTGTGTATGAGAGAACCAGAGTCGCTATGAATGAACTTGCTCTGCTGTGCTATCAGCATATGGGCCCACAGCAGGGAGTCTGAGGCGAGGCTCACCTCTGTAGGAAACCCAGAGTATTAAACCTTCCCTGATCCTACAAACACTGTCAAACATGGAGCCTCACCGCACAGAACTCCTCAAAGGATATCCTGCCGTCTCCGTCCTTGTCGGCGTTGATGATGGTCTTGTCGACAATCTGCTGCAGCTGCGTGTCCTTCAGGTTGTTGCCCACCATCATCTTGAGCACCTGGAAGAGCTCACCGTTCGAGATGTAGCCATCTTTATCCATGTCGTAGATCCGGAACGCAACTGTACACACAGGCAAAGGAAAGACATGGATCCTCTGTATTTAGGTAACTGAAGCTCTACCTTCACAGAACCATCACATCCAATGCATGAGCTTCTAGTAATGAATTAAAGATAAGCCAGTAGGTATCATTGTTATTATGGAATTCTAATCCTGTTTCCTTGTTGAATTCATGCCATTGCCCATTTTGGAACAGTTAGCATAGCTGGGCATCTAGCATCCAGGTTTCACCTGCTGCACTTTGCTTCTAAAAAGCGTTTCTATCGTTCTGGTAAAAAAAAATAAAAATAAAAAAATAAAAGTCATAAATGCACTCAATTTATATTGTCCACTAGGGGTGTAACGATACATTCTGCTCATGAGTCGATTCACGATTATCGATTTCACGTTCGATAAAAGACTTCTTTTTCTCAAATGTAAACAATGCAAAACGATGCACATTTTTTTGTATAAAACTTTAGTCTTCCGCAATTAAAAGAAATGACTCGAAACAGCGGTTTAAAATTGTAAACAAAATGCTCTGTTGCAGCTTCATAAAAAATAAGAATCACAAGAAATCGTGACTCAGATCGTATCAATACACCCCTAACTCAGAGTGGATAGGATCAGAAAACAATATTTTAAATAGGTTGCTTGCATTTCGAAGCAAATAAAGATCCAGCTAAAGAAGAAATGTTCACTCACAGCGCAGTTTCTGCTCTTTGTCGCCTTTGACGCTGAACTGAGAGACTCCCTCGATAAACTCTGCAACAGAAAGAGCAAAAGCATGTCAGAGGCTGAGCATGAGAACCAGAGGTCAGCATAAAACAGGAGAATTTGATTCAGATGAAACAAGGCCAATGAGGTTTAACAGAGAGCTCAGTGAAGGAAGCTAACCCACCTTTGAAATCCACCTCGCCGTTGCCATCCGTGTCAAATATATCGATGACTCGCTGGACCAGCGGGTTCTGCTGGAGCTCAGGCAAAGACATGAACTCCTCCACGCTGAGAGAGCCCGAGTTATCTAGGTCGAGTTTCTTAAACCTCTTGCCTAGTCTCTTAATCTCATCAGCATCGACTGAAATAGAGAGAAAGACAAAAGTCCATATGCACTTAGACTGCTGAAGGAAGCTGCAGGAGGAAACGCTAACTCCACAACAGCATGCACTTCACAGAAACGCACCAACCCAGCTGGAACCGAACTGATTACTTTACAAAGAACGCCATGTACGCACTGAATAATCCTGAACATGGCATGTTATTAGTTTGCTCTGCCATCGTCAGCAAGCAGTGCGAGCCAGCATGTTAGGAAACCAGAATTAAAGGGCTCGCCATCATCGCAAACACCACACTAACGTTAGAAACGAGCAGACTACCCAAACATCTTTCCAAGTAAATGTCATTAAGCTCCACCCTATTACTAACGACAAATGATTCACTAATAAACGAGTGGACACAGAACTACAGCAGAACGTTCTCGCTACTCCAGGCTATCACGGAAATCACAGAACTCGAGGATCAAATACACCAACACAGCACGAGCATTCCCAGTTTGAAGGCTCTCACCGGCACCCCCTCTAGTGACAGCTGCCATCTTTCCAGAAAAACTGCGCTTCAGATGTACTACACAACAGCTAACCCCGAAGAAAGGCTGCCACCACCACCGCCTCCCACACCACGGGCTTGCTAAGCCTGACACATGGGACTGACCTACACAAACACACCTGCAGTAATCAGATAGCTGAGCGAGCTGCATTTGTGGTGACATCACAGCAGTGGCCACTAGATGTCCCGCTGAATTAACGTACGCAGGACTGACACTGACTGCTGCTAAAGTTCCTCCTCTCAGTTCCCAATGGACAGAGCAGAAAATAATATACAAGCCTCATCCTAAGGGGAGATCCTATTAGAACACAAGCATATATAAAAGGACAGCAGCCAAGATCTCAAACAACAGGCTGAGGCTCTGTACAAGGCCCTGAACCAGAGGCATGGTCTGCATCCGAAACTGTACAGCGGTACCTCGGTTCTCGTTGGTAATTCATTCCAGAAGGCGTGTCGAGAACCGAAATCGATGAGTAACAACCAAATCTTTCCCATAAGGAATAATGCAAATTGAATGAATCCGTTCCAGAACAGCAGAAAATCCATTTGTGCATTATATGCATTAATGGAGCTGTATTGTACAGGAGCTCCACGATTTATGATGGGGATATGTTCAACAAATCCATCACAAGATAAATGGATCATGAACTGATGAGGAAGAAGAATGCTGAGCTGCATCCCAAGAACACCATACCTACTGTGAAGCATGGGGGTGGAAACATCATGCTGTGGAGCTGTTTTTCTGCAGAGGGGACAGGACGACTGATCCGTGTTAAGGGAAGAATGAACGGGGCCATGTATTCGTGAGATTTTAAGCCAAAACCTCCTTCCATCAGTGAGAGCATTGAAGATGGAACGTGGCTGGGTCTTCCAGCATGACAATGATCCCAAACACACCGCTCAGGCAACGAAGGAGTGGCTCCGTAAAAAGCATTTCAAGGTCCTGGAGTGGCCTAGCCAGTCTCCAGACCTCAGCCCCATAGAAAATTTGTCGAGGGAGTTGAAAGTCCGTGTTGTCCCAAAACATCACTGCTCTAGAGGAGATCTGCATGGAGGAATGGGCCAAAATACCAGCTACAGTGTGTGCCAACCTGGTGAAGACTTACAGGAAATGTTTGACCTCTGTCATTGACAACAAAGGTTATGTTACAAAGTACGGAGTTGAACTTTTGTTATTGACCAAATACTTATTTTCCACCATAATTTTAAAGAATTAAATTCTTTAAAAATTCTACAAATAAAACACACACACACACACACACACACACACACACACACACACACACACACACACCTTGACTTGACCCAAACTGATCTTACAATGCTATTCCTACTAAACATAAAATGCAAAACCAAAGTTATGATGCGTAGGTACGAGGCGCATTCCGGGAAGTGTCTCTGTTGTGAAGCGTTCAAATAAGGGAGAAACTCCCATGGACGGTAAGGAATTCTTCACTTTTTCATTTTCATACATGGTTTAATGTTAAGAATCAAGTAACAATGAAAATCGACTTGCACCATGCTGTAGGAACGGATGTGTCATAACCTGCAGCCTGCCTGTATTCTCTTATATTATCAGTTTCATTACAGCCTTCACAACATTGTATTCTCTTTTATTTATCATAGTCTATACAAGTTCCTTTATTACATGTTCTTTTACAATTCAAAATATTTTGTTAACTTCTATGTATTACCCTGTTCTATTACTTCCCAAGGAGGTCGGGTACGTTTGAGTCCTGGTCCTCTGAACGTCGCTTCCTTATAACATTAAAAGTGTTTTTCCTTGCCACTGTCACCCTAGGCTTGGTCAGTTGGGCTGTGGGCCTACATATTTGTAAAGCGCTATATGAATAAATCTGACTTCTATTTAACCCATAACGTTCAATCAGCTAGAATTATCATGCAGGCTGGCCTCGGGCGTGTCACTCTGTTCTGACCGAGGTGCATATATATGAAGGCTTTTTATTCCAAATGAGCTACTAATCCCACTATTAACAGATCATTAGGCTGTAGTTTAATGCAGCTAGTGTGTATCCATTCGAGCAAAGCAACATGCAAAAACAGGAGGTCATCATGTGGGGGTATGGGTGTGTGTGTGGGCTGGCTGGTGTGTGTGTGTGTGTGTGTGTTAACTAAATAGTGGTCCGTGTTTGTGTAATGCGAGAACATTCAAACAGTCCTGCAGTGCAGTCAATGTTGGTCAACAAAATAAAGGTCTGTGTGTTTATCACAGGGATATCCAGACACTTCCGTCCCAGCTCTCGGTGTTTCTAATAATGCTCTCTCCCTACATCTCTGTCGCTCGCTCGCTCTCTCTCTCTCGCTCACACACACACACACACACACACACACACACACACACAAACACACAAACACACACACACAAACACACACACACAGCTGCCAAGACTCTATGCAAACACAATGACAGACGACAATACAAAAGCAAACCCTGCACTCAAACATCACTGAGTGTGTTTACATGCACTTAATAATCCGATCACAGTCGGATTTCTGCAGTTATCTGATTATCCCAGTGGTCCTGTACACTCCATACTCCGATCTAGATATCAGAGTAAGAAATCAGATAAAGAAAGCTTGATTTCAGCCCAGTAATCAGATTACTCAACTTCTATACCAGTTACCCCATTTCAATCGGATTTGGTAGGGGGAAAAAACCATGGTTGCCAGATCCACTTATTCTTAGAGATTGATTCTTTTGGTATTATTTACATAGACCAGGTGGATAATTATTTTGTGGGACCTGGCAACCCTAATATTAACTGCTAAACACCCGCTAAATGGCAACCGAACACTTTCGTTAATAATATATATTAAAGTTAATTATCTAATATTAAAAACTGAAGTTCACGTGAGATATTTCTGTGAGAGTATTTGCTGGTTGCAAAGTAGAAATCCGATTATTGCCTGGGTCATGTGAACCCAGAGGTTTCCCATTCCCCTTAGTGATTGTTATTTAGGTGTATTTTGGGTAGGGGATATTTTGGGTGGGAGGGGGGTACACCTCAGTAGCAAGTGTAAGACACAGCATGTACGCCAAATCACCACGTCCTATTTAGAGCTCCAAGGGCAGCTCCCTGTTTAGCCGAAGGCACATGATGTAACCGGTGAAAGTCTCATTAACTATTAATAAACCAGGGATTGACCCCAATACCATGAAAGCCAACGGATAAAATCAAATCAGGAAAACAAAACCCAGAAAGCCATTTTGGATCGGTTACAGCTGCACTATTCAAAACGAGGAATCGGACCCCAAGGGCTCCCAACTGGGATTGAAGATAAAATTAAGCACTCAGCTGAGGAGACCATTTTGGAACGGAGGGATGCTGGCTCGGTTTGTAAGAACACGGAGATGTCAGACAGTGGTAGACTGATACAGGGCTTTTAAGGGCTGATGCATAATGCATACAAACCTTGTGACTATTTCACAGAACCAGCCCACACAACTAGAACGCTGTTCAACTAGGGGTGAGCGATCTCACATAAACACCACATATTTTATAGGCTGGATCACAACCCCATGATATTGTCAGTTTTTAAGACTGATGTGCAACTGAATGCAACGTCTCTACTAATACAAATCTAGAACCAGGAAGGAACTGATAAAGACCTCTTGGTTTGGCAGAACCTTAACGTGCACTTCGCAACAAAATGTAAACAGTTACAAAAAGCAAAAAAAAAAAAAATCACCACCATGTTCCATGTGTACATTAATTATATCACATTAAATTTTGAAATAATAAAACAAAAACTTTATATAGGTAGTACCAGATTTACAATGGGGATGCGTTCCGACAAACCTACTGTAAGGTGAATGTATCATAAACTCAATTACAATGATTGATTTGGGACTGTGGTAGCCTAGTGGTTAAGGTACTAGACTATGGACCAAAAGGTCCAGGGTTCAAATCCCACCTCTGCCAAGCTGCCACTGTTGGGTCCTTGACCAAGACCCTTAACCCACAATTGCTTGGATTGTAAGACTGTACCAATTGTAAGTCGCTCTGGATAAGGGCGTCTGCTAAATGCTGTACATGTAAATGATTTTTTTATTTTTCCCCCCTCAGAGTTCACTGACGAGTACTGTAAGTGTGTTCTATTAAAGCTGGGACATTTATTTCTAATGAAAGTGCATACTGTGATTTTAAAATCACAGGAGAAGGAAACACCAGTGAACTTATGGTTATTTATTAAATATTTCCACAAAATCATAGCACACTGCATGAAAATGGAAAATGTTTTATGGCCACATTTCAGTTTTAATGTAAAAAGCCAGTTCCTTAAAAAGTAGAAAACACAAGAGTTAATGCAGCAAGAGAATTTAAATAATGCCATGGGGAAAGTATAAAATAACTTGTAAACAAATATTTTAAATACTTCCATGTGCAATTTTTACGAGGTGTTAAACCCACAGGGCTCCATCGGAGCTATGGTTGCCATATCCTTCATATTACAGGAGGAAACGGCGCATGTTCCATCTTCTGAAATCCTATTCAGATATAAATGCTGGTGTTACTGAGAGCGCTCTGTGGAGGCTCTTGGTGCTGGCTGTTTGTCAGTCTCTCTCCCTGAGCCATGCACTGTTCGTATTCGGTAGTGTTAACGTGACTGTACAAGTGCTCAAAGAGATCGGCGCCAATACCACTGGCTGCTGAAGCCTTTTCTGCAGTGTTTACATGTTAACTTCTTTTTCTTCACTTCAAAATGTGTCCCTACAACGGACACGGCATTCTTCTTGGGTCCAAGCTGCTGTGTTCGAGTTCTCCTCCGTGTTGATGACTGGATGGGGCGGAGATAAGTGACTCCATACGGGCGAGGATGTTTTAAGGGGATAGTACATAACATAACCGTGGAACGTATTAACAGAATTGAAATAATCAACATGGGCAAGACTGTCGGTACAGACTCTGAATGAACTGCCCAAACCTACTGTATACATCATAGCGTAAGCTTGCATATGCTTACAACACTAACATTAACCTACAGTTGGGCAAAATCTCAACACAAAGCTTACTTCATAATTCAATATCTGATGTCATTTACTGAATAATGTATTGAAAGTGAAAAACAAAATGGCTGCTGCCCAGACGCCCAGCATCTGCGGGTATCATACTGCGTATAGCTAGCCTGCTGAAAAACTGGATTCCTATTGTGAGGTTGAAAAATAAACCGGGCCATCGTAAAACAGGGAGCGTCTACAGTTATCGAGTTTGTCTAGACCATAAATTAGAGGCCGGGAGCTCTGGTGTTTGTGGGAATCAGATACGAAGTTTGTTTGTTAGTTGGGCTTTAAAAGTTTACATTTACAGCATTTAGCAGACGCCCTTCTGCAGAGCGACACACAGACGTGTTCTTAGTGGACATTACCTCGTGTTAGTACAAATCAGCAAATGAGGTTTTGGCTACCAAGTTGAACAGCATGTTTGGCACTGGACTATTTTCATGGCAGGAAGTTTAGTTTAGTTTGTAGGATGGGTTTAGTGCAACTTGATATTCCCAAGGGTGGTGTGGGACTGTGGTAGCCTAGCGGTTAAGGTATTAGACTCTGGCCCAGAAGGTCCAGGGTTCAAATCCCACCTCTGCCAAGCTGCCACTGTTGGGTCCTTGAGCAAGACCCTTAACCCACAATTGCCTGGATTGTAAGACTGTATCAATAGTAAGTCACTCTGGATAAGGGCGTCTGCTAAATGCTGTAAATGTGCTAATAGAGCTTGTACAGTTGTACCTCGGATGTCGACCACATCGGAGCTCGTTGAATTCGGTTCTCGTTGCATTTTGACTAGACAAATGTGTCCCGGCTCTCATCATTCTCGGCGCACTTGCGTAAACTCGTACGAGACGAGCTGCAGCTCGTTTCAGCCGACACTCGATTCGCAAACCCTCATGGCTTTCAGAGCAGTCAGCATTAGCAGCTAGCACCCGGAGTTCACCAATAGACTAAGTGCTTTTACTTTTCACTTTCAATCCTTTACTCACTAAATTACATGACTTAACACTATTATAAATACACTTTGTGTTAATGATTGTGGGTAACTGCAGGTTAATGTGGAATCGGCTCCTATTAAACTCATCAGTTGATGATCCATTTAACTTATGATGGATTTGTTGGACATATCCCCATCATAAATCAGGAGCTCCTGTACAATACAGCTCCATTAATGCATATAATGCCTTACAAAGGGGGATTTTCAGGGGGTCTGGAACAGATTCATTCAATTTACATGATTATGGGAAAGATTTTGCAGGTACCGCTGTAGTAGTGTACTTTATGGTCTGCGCTGTCAGATATGAGGGGTGGGGGAAGTCACAGGTCTCTGACTACAGCACGCACTAACATGTCTCAGCCTTAAGCATTCAATAAATGCTGTCTACTTGGCTGAGGTGGTTTGTTTGGTGTTTGTTTTTCGGACCTTGGTCCAGCATCATCAACACCACAGTGCAAGGCAGACTTACACATGCATCTGCATGCCATGAGCAGGACTTAACAGATTGATTTCTTTGCAGGACCACATCTACAATGTAAATCACACTGGGGTTACACAAAATCCATATAATCTCAGGCATCTCAACATGCATCTCTCCACCAGGCCAGCAAGAGTATTACTGGTACGGCACAGACCAGCTTTTGCTGCCTTCTTACAGCTCTAAATAATTTGCATTTTTGACACTGATATGTGGAAGCCCTGTTTTCTATCTTGCTCTATTCAACGCAGAAGGATGCTACACTCAATTACAATGTACTTCAACAACGAGGGGTCATGTTCCTAAAAACACTGCCCCTCAGACAGAGGATGGTGAAACCCTGGCTCTTGAAAAATGCCCCTTGTTGCTCTTAGCAACAAGGAAACCCGTGTCATATGAGGAGGAGTGAGACTGTGTGAGTGTGGAGGTGTTCAGAACCCCACTCTTCTGACAGAGACATGATACACTTCACACAGCTTTCATAACAGCTCTCGACTCGCTCTTCTCTTCTCACATCTCGTCGAGCCCAACACGAACACCAAACGAACTATTAAAAAAACAGCTGCTACTCCACACACACACACACACACACACACTTCACATCCCCTGGGTATTCTCTTACTGGTAACACTGTGCTAAAACCTGCACCCATTTGCATGGAGCGTGAACGCTCTCGAGCGATTCGGTTCAGTGAACTGACAGCTCTCGAGATCTCTGAACAGTCCATGTTCTCTCACAGGAACGCCGTTACGCCACCTAATAGCTCTGCGGTCGGCGCCTGCTAATTGTGGAGGGATTATGGGATGGCGCTGT
Organism: Ancistrus triradiatus; assembly: GCA_025084515.1. NCBI lineage: Eukaryota > Metazoa > Chordata > Actinopteri > Siluriformes > Loricariidae > Ancistrus > Ancistrus triradiatus. The sequence continues at coordinate 210,169 of JAJAGP010000436.1, read as the reverse complement.
GGTTGCTAACCAGCCAGCTGACCGACAGGTGGCTTGATTTCACACAGACAGGTTGTAATCACTTCATTAAACATGATCTCCTGCCGATTAACAGCGAGGAACTTGCATCAACAGCATCTTAAATAATGAGGTTCAAGCAAATGCTTCCCATAAGGAATAATGTAAATTGAATGAATCGGTTCCAGACCCCCAGAAAATCCACCCTGTATAAGGGGTTATATGCATTAATGGAGCTGTACTGAAGAGGGGACATGTTCAACAAATCCATGATAAGTTAAATACAGAATGAACTGAGGAGTTTAAGTGTTTGGGAGAGAATCAACACTATCATAGCAGAGATATGGAAAGATAAGTAAGGTTAGGAAAGTTAATGTTTAAAATATTGGCCACAATCATTAACACAAAGCTGATTTTATAATAAAGTGAAAATCAATTTAGTGAGTAATGGATTGAACGTGAAAACACTTACTCTATTGGTGAACTGCTAAGATTATTGCAGGCTGGGTTCTGGAGCATTCGATTCCGGTTTTCCTCTCGGTTGGCTGTCATTACTAACCTTTTTAGGACTCATGAGGATTTATTTGCACCAAGAATACAGTACAGTAGATGTAAAAAAGAAAAACATGATACAGATCTGAGAGAGCGCTATTGTGAACCTGAGTCACTGTGCACGGAATCGTGACTCATGAATCATGAATCGGCTAAAATGAGTCGCTCGACGCGCAGAGCAAACAAAATGCATAGAGATCTGCATTCGACAAGAACCGAGGTACCACTGTATATGGAGATCATGCTTCTATACAATCTCTGATCACTTTATTAGGTACACCTCCTTGCTTCTACACTCACTGTCCATTCCCATTGAGGTGTTTAAAAGCTCCAGCAGCACTGCTGTGTCTGATCCACTCATACCGGCACAACACACGCTAACACACCACCACCACCAGTGTGAGTGCAGTGCTGAGAATGATCCACCAGCCAACCAGTACCTGATCTGTGGCGGTCCCGTGGGGGGTCCTGACCACTAGAGAGCAGAGTAAAGGGGGCGAACGAACAATGTAAAGAAACAGATGGACTACAGTCTAATTACAGAACTACAAAGTGCTCCGAAATGGTAAGTGGAGCTGATAAAATGGACAACGCGTGTATAAACAAGGAGGCGTACACAACGTGTGTGCATCCTTCCACAATTGTTAGGACAAACCCCCATATTTGCCGCCTCATACTTTCTCATGTATGCACACCTGCACTCCTCTTATCCCATCTCTCAAACACCGGCGCACACATACGCCGACTAAAAATAAGTGAGGCTGCCCCTCATGTCTGACCTTTACCAGACAGGAGGCATTTATAGACCGCGCCACCACACCGATGCCTTGCACTAACTCAGCATGACTGTACACGCTCTGGTTATGACCGGCTCCGGAACGCAGAAACGTCCATAATGCCACAAATCTGACACAGAACTAATCTGAGTGCTCATCGAGTTTGTTATGCTAAAGACAATGTGCAGAATGGGGACGGACTGCTGAAATCAGGTTAGGAGAAAGACGACCTCCTTGCTCCTGTAAACATAGCCGATTGTTCCAGCACCAGCATGAGAAGCATTGGCTGATGTCAGACTGAAGATCAGACATAATATCCAGACTTTCTGATGCTGCAGGCAAATCTTAGTCACTGCAGCGTCCAAAACGTTCCTGGACTGGTAAACCACAGATGATTTAAGGCCTGCGCCATAGCATTGCTGGATCGGCAGAAATGTCGACTAGGTATCGAGTACCACCCATCAATCACTCTTCTGCTTAATTATTTCCATGCCAAGAGGAATGCCAAGGCCATGCTGCAATCGATGGTAACCATAAAACAACTCACTCATTAACGTAATTCTGCTGATTCACGACTCGAGATAAAGGCAGCATCAGGTCAATTTTACGACTCTTTGGGGGTTATTTCAATGCACAACCAGACAAACATGCAAGGCTGGTGTGCTCAAAATGGGTCCATAGCTCGGTGAGAGAGCTGTGCATCATGCCTCATTATTCTCAACATGGATCCTGCCACCTGAATCATGCCTCGCTGGGGAAGCACACAACAACAAATGGAGTCGTTACACACTGCCCGGCCAAAAAAAAAAAAAAACAGTCACCACCTGGATTTAACTAAGCAAATAGTTAAATAGTTAAAAAATTACTGCATGGGTGATTGTTTTAGCTTCAACAAGTTCTCTAACCCTAACTGATGCAGTGAGTAGCTTCCCATTTGTTAAACAACCATGTCCAAATATACATCCTGTGGTTGTGGAGATGATGTTCATCTGTTTCAGAAGGGTCAGATTGTGAAAGAGTGGTTCAGGGAGCATGAGCCATCATTATCACACATGGATTGTCCACCACAGAGTCCAGAGCTGAACCCCATTGAGAATCTTTGGGATGTGCTCGAGAAGATTTTGCACAGTGAAACAAATCTCCCATCATCCATACAAGATCTTGAGTAAAAATTAATGTAACTCTGGACAGAACTAAATATTGCGCAGAAGCTTATGGAAACTATGCCATAATCAAAGCTAAAGGTGGTCCAACGAAATTAGTGAGACCTTTTTTTGGCCAAGCAGTATACATGGAGACCATTATTTCTGTAACACTGATCTGTAGCAGTAACTAGTAACTGATGGTTAAAAAAATGCACCACAGCATATATAGACCATTTGCAGTTTGTTATGAGTAGACCTAAAACAGTGCTGCTCACTGCAAGCAGAGTGGCTGAGGTGTGAGTAAACAGTACAGGACCTAAACAAATCCTTTGGTCCAACATGGGTTAGTCTCAAGATCTTTAATGAAGTCGAGGTCCATCGTTTATAAGGTGAATGCTGTGACATAACTGCAGACCGAGTGTTTAATCATTTTGCTGTCTTGCTGTTTTAAGTCAGCTCAGCTCCTTTTGTAATTAGCAGCAGCAGCTAGACGAGGGACTTCGGCAGTGTGTGACGTAGTGGGAGTGATGAATGCTGGGAAATGTAGTGAGGAAAAGCCGTGGTCACGGTTGGGTTTTAAGCACGTCTAAGGTACCCCACTCTGGGAGATATACAATGCATGTTCAACTCTGTTACTGTTGGTTTATGGTCAATTTAACTCGTCCCCATTGTAAGCGAAGGGGTCAAGTAAAGTCAGATTTATTTATATGGCACTTTTTACAATGGAACATTATCTCAAAGCAACTTTACAACTTTCGATTATCTCCTAATTTTGACGTCAAATCCCAAATTGAGTAAGCCTAGGGCGACAGTGGCAAGGAAAAACTCCCTAAGTGTTATGAGGAAGAAACCTTGGGAGGACCAAGACTCAAAAAGGGACCCAACCTTCTTGGGCGGCGTAGATGATAAATCTAAGAACGAAACTAATTTATCTAAACTATTAAGTCATGGAGTCATAGTTCAAATAAAATGTGAAATATGCACATCGGCAGTAAGTAGTCCGATACACAGAGTCACTCCAGGATCCTGAGTCGAAGCAGAAAAGGCGTTCCCCAGCCAACTGGACGAGGGAGAGAGTTACTGCCCTCTGGTGTGGCCGGGGTATGATGGGACTGGAGCTGATGATGGAAAGGCGATAAACCTTTGGCTCAGGTTGGTCATTAATAGCTTCATCTTCCAAATTTAAATCCTTTTAAAAAGCCAATAGATTTTATAAACTAATTATAGCTTTCTTTTCCACAGGGTTTTCCTTGTGCCATTATAACTTGGCTTACAGGGGCACCAGTACAGCTATTGGGTTTGTCATCTGAGTAAGGATCCCTGGTGAACTGCAACAAAACAACTCGTTTCAGAGCTTATGCAAGCTAGAACTGCTTATTTGGACTCAGTAAATCAGGTCCAATACTGGATTGAGTCTAAGGATCACATGGTCTTTCGTCACTAGGAAGCATTAATGCTTGCCCTAACACTACCACATGAATGAAAGGCATGAGCAGTGAACACACTGTGCTGTGAAATGCAGGCTTCCCTCCAGCAACGTCATGTGGAGAAAAAAAAACAGGCCTCCAAACGTTCCTACAAGCTTGAAGCAGCTTCCCTGACCTGCTTTACAGGCAGTGACAGACAATTCAATCATTACCATCTTTAAATTATTAATTAACACATGGAATTAGGGATACAGCATCACCAACGCTATGCTTATACGGCTGAGATTTGCCATTTTCAGCATCAACCCTGAAATCTCAAATGATTACAAGCTAAAGATTCAGACTCATCTCTGCTGTGGTGGGCACAGAGTTTATGCCAAATCAAATAGCTGATACCAATTTAGAGCCACAAGGTATTAGGTTGTTGCTGGTATTTAGGGCTATAGAGCATTTTAGGGTTGATGAAGCACTGTATGAAACCTGCTTTTCTCTCTTATCTGTTGGAGCTGGGAACTTTTTTTGTGATTATAACACAGTTAGTTCCAACCCCGCAGTCTGATTGGTTGAGAGACGATTCTCTTGTGACATTATTGATGATAATGGCACTCTGACCGGCACTCTATAAGTATTACTCCGCGGCATACACACGTAACCTAGCAACGATGCCGCCCTAAGAACCAGCCAAGTTATGACACAAGTAAACCCCTGCCGAAATGAAATCTATCATTAGTTTATAAAATGTATTAGTTTTGAAAACGATTTAATTTTGTTAGATGAAGCTATTAATGACCAACCTGAGCCAAAGGTTTATCACCTGTAGGATTTGGAAGCTGGAAAAGCAAAATGAAGTCAGTCCTTTAAATCAAACGTCCTGCTCTTAATGGATTCACAGCTCGACTGAAGATCAGTTTTAGTCCCATCAACAAAAATGCTGAATCAGCTTCATCCCTCACAGAGGGACGGTCGTTTGCTGGAGTTAAACTCGGCTCTTTCATTAAACCCCATCGGCGGCTGATCGGAGCTTCGTTCCTCTGACAGGTTTGTTATCTGTAAGTCCAGCTCTAACCCAGAGAAGCTGCTGATGCTCTGTAGCTCTGCCCTTACATTTCTGACTGATCAGATTCACATTAAGAGCTTCATCATACAGATTTATAATCACTAACCAAACGGGATCTAGACTTTGGTTAGAACACCGGGATCTCCCTCCGATCTGCTTCAGTCGGTAGAATAGTGGATCTTAGTAACAGCCTGCCTTATAAACCCCACCCATTTTATTTGCTGAATGGAAATAAACTTTCTTTTTAGTAAATTAACACTTACCAATTGATATATTTGTGTTTGTTGTCTGTATAATAAAGTTATTGGTCATTCTGTTCCTCGACTTTAATGATAGAATGGAACTATTTTACCTCACGGAAGGCTGATAAACAAATCAATTTCTGTCCTCTTTATCTTAAAATCCAACAATAAATGGTGATAATGGAATCGCAGTAACACACTCGGGGTATTATTGGCATGAGAATATCTCGTGTTAAAGCACTCCCTCTCGTGCATTATCACTTAATTCAAACTCAGTGAGCGAGGACAAGGAATTGTTAAAAACGTATATAGTTCATCTCCAACTGGGTCCCCTGAGCATTGTGTGTGTAGCACTAATAGAAGCAATTTTAATCTACCCATAGTTTAATAAACTCAGTTATTTACGAACAGGGAATTCCATCATTGGTTGTCTAGTTTCAGTAACCTTTGAATAAAATCAAAAGTTCCTTAATAATTACATAGAGTTTGTTTAAACACTTACAGTGCGAGCACATCTCCAAGGGGTAACTTGCTTCATTGCCCTAAGAAAAGGAAGAGAAACAGAACATATTGCAGTATTAAATCGATTATAACTGCTGACTGGTTCTCAGTAATCACACTACTGAATTATTTATAATCAGCACCGAGCAAACAAGCCAATCTGTCTTTATACTAAACCCCATAACCTTCCCTCTGAACGGCATCACAGGTCGTGGCCTCATTAAAGACCACTAAATGCAAAACAGGACACAGCCAGAGTCCTCAATTTTATTGTTTTGGGGGGGATCAATAAAAGTACTGATCTGATACCAACACAACACTTTTTTTGATACCTTCAAATATCCGATGATAAACCAGAGACAGGATGAAGTGTTGTTTTACAGTCAGGCCAGCTCCTATGGCCATTTACTGGCTGGTGCTTTATTAAAAAGTGTACTTTAAGCTTTATTTCCTCTAAGAACTTCAAAATATTTCCTTCATGTTCATTGCTGTAAAGTGTTTGGTCCTGTTCTTGTTGTACCTGGACATTTCAAAAGCATGTTCTTTATAGATAGCATAGTATCTGCCAGGATAAATTAACAAATACATTCTAATTATGGTTATTTGTGTGTGCATTTCAACATCATATCCTGCACCTAAGCCATTCTCATGACAGGAAAGTCTCTAATCCTAAAATCTTTTTCATATGTTGCTGCTCCTTATCTTTACGATAGATGCTCGGCTTATTTCCACGTCTGTACGAGTCTTATCTTCCTTGTTAAACTATATTCCGTAGATTATCAGTGTGTCCTTAAACATTTAAGCTAATTAACTATAGTACTATAGTAATGGTAAACCCTATTAAGACAGGTTTTCAGATTCTGCAACGATAACGACCTATGTAGATAAATAATGATAACCTCGAGAGAATCAAAAAATATTTACAGATCATGAAGAAATACAACTAAGGAAGGAAGGAGGAAGTAGAAAAGAGAGAAACATGACAGAGAGAATGTGTAGAGATGTAACGGAAGGTAAAAGCGGAATAAAAACGAACGAGGAAAACAAAATCGAAGATCGGGGTGGAGCAAAAGTGAGAAAAAAAACTCAATTTGAATCAGAAAAACATAACTGAAAACTGACTGAAAAAAAACGCGAGATAAGATTGCAAGAGAAGATGAACTTTTGAGAGCACAAAATTAGACAGGTTTAGCATTTGAATGCTTTTCATTACTGATCTGGAAGTTCAGAGCAAAACTGTATTCCATTACATCAGAGACAGGACTTTTAACACCACAAAACGTGTCTTTCCCAACCATAAAGAGGAACACCACGAGGGAACCTTTCACCTGCAGTGTGAATGCCGTCTGTGTGCGGGAGCAAATGAAGCTGCACACCATCCGAACAGCAGACAGAAATCAGAAGACAGAAAGAAGTGTGCAGGAGAGGAAGAGAGAGCAGGATAAAGAGACAACGCAGAAGTGAGTTAACAGAATGAAGGGATGCAGAGGCGTAGAGCGATGTGAGCTGCAGAAACAGAGCAGATAAACACCACAGGGAGGCCCGACACATCTCAAATGTGGATAAAGCTGTCCTGGATTTAAATTATTTTGCAACACAAAAAAGCATCTTGCTCGCTCTTGCTCATGCACTCTCGTGTGTACTGACAGGTACAGCCGGCTCTTTGCATTCGCTGCAGCAATGCCACATGCGAGAGGTGTCCTTGGTCCGACTTTAGGAGAGCCCGTTTGCTGTAATTGCAGTGTAAATATGATTTGACCCAAATGCAGGAGGTGTTCTATTGAGAGCAGGCAATTTTTTAGTAATTTCATAAACCTGAACAACTTCAACAGCTAAAACCAGAGCTGGGCAATTAATCGAAAGCAAAATAACCACTGATCTTGCTCATGTAGGCTATTTCTGTGTTATCTTCTTTATATTCTGTTAATACTTTCCTCACTGTGTGTTTACAAACGCTACACAATATTAAAAAGATGGAAAAAAATAACTGACGCCAAATCCTGAAAAATCACAAAGGATTTCAATTGGTTGAAACAGTCAATAAACTTTCATTAGAAGAAAACATCCTAGCTTTAACAGTTGGTCATGTATACAATACGATCCTTGTCAGTGAACTATGAGGACAAAACATACTCGTACATTAATCGTAATCAAGGCAAAATGCTCCATTAATCGGGATATCGATTTAAGATCATATCACCCAGCACTAGAACAGGAAACTCCTCACTCCACCACAAGAACGACTAAAAAACCTTTAATTTAGTGACTATTTATTCAACGTTCATAATTTAAAAAAATACTTCTGTGCACCAGAATCTTGTCCGTAACGTTACTAGAGATGTACGAACATTTCAGCCTATATTTCGGACAGAAAAAGGGACAGAAAGCAGAGACGAACGTATATAACAGATTACAGAATAAAGGTTTGATTGACTGATTATTGCCGTGTCGGCACATTGGGACTCCCTCAGTGACTACAGCCTGTTTGTCACCCATCACAAGTGAAGCATTCCTCTTATCCTAGAACTAAAGTCTCAAAAAAACAAAAAAGACTTGAGTTGAGAATGGGAGGCAAATCAGTGCTCAGTGCTTACTAAACCAAAAAAAAAAAAAAAACACCACAAACACATAAAATAAACAAATCTTTTTCGGTTTTTGATTAAAGCGTGAAAATAATTAATTAAATAAAGTAATTTTCCACCTATCGTTTTGTTTTGGCAAATCCTACACTCCTGCTCATTTTGAAATATCAAATTCTGAACATTACCATCAGCAAACGTCTGAAGAACAATACGATCTCATCCCTTAATCGTCACACAAGTCCTTAAAAGGGCTTTTTAAAATTCTAATCCACTAAACCAATATGTAGCAAACAAAAAACCAAACAAACGTTTCAAGTTGACTTCAAGGCAGACTTTGCAAAACAACTTTCATATTGCAGGTTCATGAAGAGAAAATTAAAACATAGAACTGTTACTGAACACAAGCCTTCACAGCTCTGCCGAACGAATCGTCTCGTCATTTCTCTGTCTGGAATGGTCCAGCTCAGAATTACATTTCTTACCTTGTCATAACACAGACGATTAGGCAAGAGTCTGTGGTTTGTTTAGTTCTGGTCTACAAAACCAATGGTGTACATGCATTACATTTACTAGGGACTGTGGTAGCCTAGCAGTTAAGGTACTGCTTGATTGCTCAAGTCTTGCTCAAGGAGCCAACAGTGATTTGATTTGAACCCTGGACCTTCTGGTCCAGAGTCCAGTACCTTAACCGCTAGGCTACCACAGTCCCAATATAAGTCTAACATTTATGTCATTTAGCAGACGCCCTTATCCAGAGCGACTTACAATTGAGGATTCTTACAATCAGAGGAACCAGAGGATTCTTACAATCCAAGCAATTGTGGGTTAAGGACCCAACAGTGGCAGCCTGACAGAGCTGGGTTTTGAATCCTGGACCTTCTGGTCCATAGTCCAGTACCTTAACCACTAGGCCACCACAGTCCTAAAAACCTAAAAACTTAAACTCAGTGATGGTAAAATACCCCCAGCACAAACAGAGTAATGTAGTGTACGCTGTTAAGCGCCGGGAGGATTGCCAGGAATTGTACATCGGGGAAACCAAACAGCCACTGGCGAAACATAGAAGAGCTACCTCATCAGGCCAGGACTCTGCGGTTTACACCCACCTACAGGCCAGTGGCCACTCTTTCAGGGATGAAGACGTGCAGATCCTTGATAGGGAGGAACGATGGTTTGAACGCGAAGGGACTGTGGTAGCCCAGCAGTTAAGGTACTAGACTCTGGACCAGAAGGTCCAGGATTCAAATCCCACCTCTGCCAAGCTGCCACTGTTGGGTCCTTGAGCAAGGCCCTTAACCCACAATTACTTGGATTGTAAGGTTGTACCAACTGGAAGTGGCTCTGGATAAGGGCGTCTGCTAAATGCTGTACATGTGAGTAAAAGAAGCCACCCTTAAAAAAGGGAACACCCATCCCTGAACCGAGGAGGGGGCCTCAGAGTACATCTCTCACCATCTTACAACGCCTATGCAATGGTGCTGGTACCAGTCGTTATGCAAATGTGCTGTATATAAGATTGGGGAAGTTTAGTCAGTTAGATGAGTGACGAAACGTTTCTTCGACAAAACCTATGTCCAGATGAACAGATTCAATTTCTGGGATACTTCAAGAAGAATACATGATTTCTGATCCTGTACAACAACCACGCTACGAACGCTTTGTAAATACACAAACACCAAAAATGCTCTCCAGTTTGGATACAACCAGCACTGAGCTACACTACACAATCCAGCACGCTGGCACTGATTACAACAAGGTCAAGTGATACTTCAGCCACCCCACTGTTTGTTTATGAACACAGAACCTCCTTATTCACTTGATAAGAGAAGCATGCCTGTCTCAAACTAATAAGGTTGACAAGTTCAAGGACTTGCTCAGTCATGAAAAAGCATGCAGGGAAGCAACAGAAGCGCTCACAAATGTAACAAACAGTCTTGTGTGATTTTACAGGCGGACCTCGCCTTGGTTTCTGCACACTATATAACCTATAGGGAACCTAAGAGACTGTAAGGGTGGTACAGTAATTTGGATACTTTGCTATACATTTCTCATTTGTGTGAGAAACACACACATTACCTTACCTAGTGGTAAGGTACTGGACTATGGTGCAGAAGGTCCAGGGTTCAAATCCCACCTCTGCCAAGCTGCCACTGTTGGGTCCTTGAGCAAGACCCTTAACCCACAATTGCTCGGATTGTAAGTCGCTCTGGATAAGGGCGTCTGCTAAATTCTGTAAATGTGAGATGCACATGCTTGTATGATTCTGCTGACCTCGGCAGTCATGATGTGACGATTAAATTTGGTGATGCAGCCTGTTTGGTTTGTTAGTTTATTTAGTTACTTAACGCTGCTTTCAGCATCAAAGGCCATTCGATGACAGGCACAAGGTTATATCAAAACTACTCGTACAGTACAAGCTCAGATCAGGGCCGATTTAGCGTAATTAATTAACCTAACACATGTCTTTGGCCTGTGAGAGGAAACCGGAGCACTCTGGAGTAAACAGACAGAGAGGACGTGCAAACTCTACACAGGCCGAGTCCGAGGTCGGGATCAAACCAAGGACGCGAAGCAGCATGATGAAAATAATGTTACTGTTGCTGGGCGGTACACCATCTAGGGGTGGGCGATACGATAGAAATATTATATCACAGGAATTAGACATTTTCACGATATACGATATTTATCACGATACATGTGATAGCAACAAATTCTTCAAAACTATGATTTAAATATTATCTAATACTTAGTAAAGTGATTTTTATTCAGAATACGCTGCAGTTCATCCAATTAAACAGGACGAATTAGACTTTATAAAGACACATGCAGACAGGCGTTGTTCTTTAAGCACTGCTCAGAAAAGCACATCGTCTATCAGGACACGATACAATATCGTCCACCTAATAGCACCAATGCTGCTTTCATATACCAAAGCAGCAGCAGAAACATCAGCTACAACACCTCAACAGGCAGAAAATTACCAAATATTGGTCACCACTAGAAGCGCTACTGAGCACCACAAAGAACACCATTGCTGAAAGCCACTGTGGGTACAGCTTGCCAACTAGCCAAGCATAACGTACATCACAGCCAATACAAACACAGTAACAATCGGGTTCAGAGAAATCACTTAAGGCCTTTTCACACAGAGTCCGAATTTTTTTTTTTCCTCACGTAAATTACGCATGTCAAGTTCTGAAAAAAAACACATCTATATCAACGCCGTCCTTCACACCGAGTCCGAAACTGACGGACCGAGACACTGCGTACAATGTTTAATCGGAGCCTGTTCTAAATTCTGCAATGTTAAAATCAGGCCGACCAATCAGAGCTCAGTTGCCGGGCAGAACAGCTCATCAAGAGCTTATAGGACGAGCAACAGGCTGCCTCTAAAAACATGGATATTAAAGAGAAGCTCTGGGAGAACCGAAAGACTGGAGAATGATGGAGATAAAGCTCACAGTGATGGATGGAAGCGTTTGATTATTCATCTAAGTGCATTCTGATCTGTTCATGATCACAAACACACAAACTAGAGCTTCCTGCACTCTTCTTCACTCATGTTTTAGTTTTTAAGTTGACGATGTGAAAAAGACACAGCGAGACACATTAAGAGAAGGGAAATTAAAGAAAGTGTTGGACTTGATGTGAAGGTCCCACTACTTAAAAAATCTCTGTGAAAAGGCCTTAAAACGCTGCATTTTAGGCACGTCTCACTGGGCGAAAATATTCAGCCAGTTCACACAATTAAAACTGTTTACATTCTGTTTCATGTATACTGATTCCTTCATATAGTGTCATTTTGTGGGGTGAAGTTAACCCTATAGTAATCAAAGCCTTCATTATATACACATGATGAATTTAATATTCTACGTACAGTAGAAAAAGCTACAACCTATATAAAAGTCCGGTCAAACAACGACCACCTGGTGAATAACTTACAACCAAACAAGGCGATTTAAAGAAGTAAGCTTATATAATGCTTTTAGTGTCAAAAATAATGGGTTTTTTGTGACAAATGATATTATAGCCAGACTCGACAGGACTGTAGGGGTTACAGTGACATAAGTCACAAAGGCCACAGTAAATAAAAATCCTTAAAATGTTAAATAAATATTTAAATTGTCTGGTTAAGATAAAATCGTTCACATCTGATTTAGTGTGCAACGTCGCATTTTTCACTTCTGATAGTTATGATGTTTAAAGCAGACCAAGAAAAACCAGCACTACAAACGTATGGGAATTAGCACACCTTTTAAGAGCTACAGATTTAAACCTACCCCAAAAAAAAGATATACTCAACAGTCAACTTCTTTACTGTCAGCATTGGTAAGTTAACCCATAACTTCGTTGCACACTTCAGTAAGAATTAATATGGATAACTTGCTTGCATTACCTCCCCAGCATTCACGTGCTCAGGACCAACCTGAATGTCTGACCTCCATGGAGAATACACGGAGAAGACTAATGGGATGTTAAATGAGCTACGTAGCCTGAGGGTACTACAGAATCCTTTCTGACCTAGTTCAGTATGCACCACCAGATATGGACGAGTCTCTTCCAGAACATACTGGTCTGAAGTCTCAATGGTGTGCTGTGAAAGAGGGAGCTCTCAATAAGATGTAAGATCGAGTCCTTTGGAATGCCAGAACCAAAAGCACCATAAATAGATAAAGACTAATCAGGAGAGCATGCAAATCAATACAAGAAACACAACCATCACAAGGCCGTCACACACAAAATACTTTATTAGGAATACCACTCCAAACATGATGAGACGACCTGCTGAAGTTCAAACCGAGCATCAGAACGGGGAAGAAAGGTCATTTAAGTGACTCTGAACGTTGGCATGGTTGTTGGACCTCGATGGGCTGGTCTGAGAATTTCGGAAACTGCTGATCTACTGGGATTTTCACGCACGGCACCATCTCTAGGGTTTATAGAGAATGGTCCAAAAAAGAAAAAAAATGCCCAGTGGGGGCAGTTCTTTGGATGAAAAGGCAACAGCAAGTGAAATAACCACTCATTACAACGATGCAGAAGAGTATCTCTGGACAAAACACGGCAAACCTTGAAGCAGATGCTTGAGGCTACAGCAGCACAAGACCACACCGAGTGCCAGCTAAGTCCTGTCAGCTAAGAACAGGCCACTGAAGCAACAATTCATATGGCATCACCATAACTGAACCTTAGAAGAAGGAAAAAACGTTGCCTGGTCTGATGAGTATCGATTTCTGCTGGGACACTAATCTGGCGTAACAACATGAAAGCATGGATCCGTCCTGCCTTGTATCAACTGTTCAGGCTGGAGGTATTTTCTTGGCCTTAGGTCCCTTAATACCAACTGAGCATCATTTAACCACCAGAGCCTGCACAGGTATTGTTGCTGATCATGTGCATCTCATCTTCTGATGGCCATTTCCAGCAGGATAATGCAACATGTCTGGTTTCTTGAACATGATAAGGACTTCACTGTACTCAAAAGGCTCCACAGTCACCAACTCTCACCAACAGATCACTTTTGGGATGTGGTGTGATGCTATCATGTCAATATGAACCAAAAGCTCTGGGGTATGTTTGCAGGACCTTGTTGAGTCCATGACATTAAGAATTAAGGCCATTAAGCCCTGGCTGATGAGTACATATACTCTAGGACCCGGATAGACATAATAAACGCCAAACCCCCACTTCTTAGTAAACCTGAAAAACAGGCAACTTGCTACACCTACAACAGCCAAACCATGACTGACTCTGGTCTGAATCCAGGATATAAGAGATACAAGACCGTGGCTGTAAGATTGTCCTTTGTTCATGTGCTAAGCGGTGCCAAGGTGGGGAGGGTAGATGCTATGGATCATGTCATACACTCACATGACACATCTAGTCCTCGTTATTGATAAGAGTCAACCAGTGAGGGGTGGATTTCCCAAAAGCATCACTGAACACCAACCACTGTTAAATGATAGGATCACAAACACTCGCTCTCCCATTTAACCTTGGTCGTTGTGCTGCGATGCTTTTGGAAAATCCACACGACAATCTTTATTTACAATTTATTAAATATTGAAAGTATCTGTTTCATGGCTCCATACTATAGACTATTCATTTGGTAGTGTGAATGCCTTCAAACTGTTATTATCCACATCCAGAAGAGAGTAAAGAGTTATACTGCGAGTGTTTCAGTCTGGACTGGCAACCGAGAAAATTACAGGCAGAGGTTGTTTTTATTCCTCCTGTCTGGATGCACATCTCTGTAATTTTAAGTTCAAGTGCCTAAAATCTTCTAGAGTGCAAAGTCAATCGTGATTTACAAATCTAAATCTGAAGGCAATTAAAGAAACTGCACTATTTAACTGAACCGGATGTTACGAGAAACATTCAACACGAGATTTGAATGACAGTTAGTCATACAGAATAAGGCTTGATACCTGTGACTGCAGAATATATTCATACACTGCCCGGCCAAAAAAAAGATCACTATCTGGATTTAACTAAGCAAATAATTAAATAAATAAAAAAAAGATCCTCCAATCGGATAATTAGTCCAGTACCATAACCGCCACCACAGTCCCACAACAGATGAGTGCAGGAAGCTGAAGTTTGTGATTTTATGATCATGAACAGATCAGAATGCACTTAGATAAATAATCAAACGCTTCCATCCATCCCTGTGAGCTTTATCTCCATCATTCTCCTCCTTTCAGTTCTATTCCACCAGATCTTTTCTTTAATAACCATGTTTTTAGAGGCAGCCTGTTGCTCGTCCTATAAGCTCTTGATGAGCTGTTCTGCCCGGCGACCGAGCTCTGATTGGTCAGCCTGATTTTTACGCATCCCAACAACGCAGAAATTAGAACGGGCTCCGATTAAATATTTTACGCAGCGTCACAGCCCGTCAGTTTCAGACTCGGTACCCTGATATACACATGTTCTTTTTGGGAACTTGACGTGCATTTTTCCGGTGTGAAAGGGTCGTTACTCTGTTCTCTAATAGTCAGGTCCCCTGCAGGACCAGCACAGATCAGGTACTGTTTGGGTGGTGGATCATTCTCAGCACTGCACCGACACTGATGTGGTGCTGGTATGAGTGGATCAGACACAGCAGTGCTGCTGGAGAACACCGTGTCCACTCACTGTCCACTTTATTAATCACATCTACCATATCGCTCCACCTTGTAGATGTAAAGTCAGAGACAGTAGGTCATCTGTGCTTCACATTTTGTCTTAGCCATCCTCTAATCTTTTATCAGTGCTCACAGGATGCTGGTGGCTGAATATTTTCAGTCCAGCAGTGACACTGAGGTGTTTAAAGCTCCAGCGGCACTGCCGTGTCTGATCCACCGGTACCAGCACAACACACTAACACACATCAGTGTCACTGCAGTACCTGATCTCTGATGGTCCTGACCACAGAAGGTTAAGGAAGTATGCGGAGAAACAGATGGACTACAGACTGTAATTATAGAACTACAAAGTGCTCCTATATGGTAAACAGAGCTGATATACTGGGCAGGGAGTGTAGAAACAAGGGGTGGTCATGATGTTCTGATATGACTGCGTGTATATACACACAAACTATAAACGTTATATTTTAGACCACCTTAAAACGTGAAAAACACGCCACTTTTAAAATCCGCTGTCATTACCGATATATAAAATGAACATATTAACACTGATGAATCTCTGTGCATTATATTCTGTATATAAGAGCCATATTTCTCTGCTCTCCCCAGCTAACCGTCAGAACGTGGGCCAGCAATCCGTGGGTCTGTTTTCTCATCACGACACGACCCAAACACGGGTTTATTTACTTCGAAATGTCAATCCGAAGCGAAGGCGCTTAAAATGACAGGTTTCGGCTTAAACTGAACGATATACCCGTGCATTCGAGGCGACCGTTTAGCCTGCATGCTAACGTTTCGGTCGGATATGCTAGCGACACTGCCTGCTCTATGCAGCTCCTCCACTCACCATCCTGTCGCTCGGTCCGTCGTCGTTTTCTTCAACAAAATGTCGACACACGGTATCTTCGAGTGGAAAGCAGTAGCTCGTGGGTGTACAGTCGGCGCTCGGCGGGTGCACAGGTGGGTGACGGCTCGACTGCGGTAGGTTTACAGATCCGCAGCGCGGAAACAGGCGGAGCGGAGCGGCTTCAGCTCACAGCACACACCGCACAGTACAGCCAGGCGGGGGAGGGGCGTCACTGCATCCGGGTCCTTCAGCCCTCCTTGTCTTTACGCCTGCGTCCGCATACTACCCTACTACAAAGTGTGTGAAAACAGTACGCAAGCTTACCTTAGGTCGCCATAGTTACTGTGGGTGTACAGTTTTCGCGTACCATTTAGCACCGTAGTATGCGTACTACTATGTTGATAAATCGGTTGATAGATAACCGAAAAAACTCGTCTGTGTGTCTAAATTCAAAATGAAAACATAATTGTTTGACAGAAATGTATTCTAAGAAACTAAAACAACACTTAAAAATGTCACGGTTATTGGCACCAGTGTAGTACTTCAAGTTCAGTCTCTTTGCTAGCATAGTTTCACGGTTGCTCGAACTCCTATACAAATAAATAAAATCTACTTGAATCATTTGAACTTAATCTTTTTTTAATGTCTTTAACCTCCGGAGAGCTCGCATCCTCACATGAGGACATGATGTTTTGGGTTTGCTGTTCCCCATTTTTCATTCTGCTTAATTTGTAGACATTCTTGAGCAATTCATAAAAACAAAAATACCTCCTGTTCAAAGACGGTGCTCAGTTTTTATACATAAAAAAAATCAGAGCTCTGAGGAGGGTAATGAGGTCTCAAGAGGATGTACATTTGAAGATTAGCCAACATTATAAGTAATACACAAGTAGTGCAAAAAAAAAAGTAGTATAAAAAAGTAAGTAGTGCAAAAAAAGGTGCTTAATTATCTTGATCACACACTCAGAGCCCTCACAGCCCCACAAATAATTGGCATACCTATAGAGATATAGCATCCATGGCTATACACTTGACAGGAGCATTCGATAGATACAACCAATTAACCTAATGCATGTCTTTGGAACGTGGGAGGAAACTGGAGTACCTAGAGTAAACCCATGTGGACAAAGAGAGGGCATGCAAAACTAAACACAGATGAAGTCGAACCAGGGATCACACCAGGGAGCTATGAGGTAACTGCGCTAACCCCTTGTGCCACACCAGAATAGATTTCAATATTACATTTGATTTCATTAACCCGGCTGTAGACAGATATACTGTAGATAGACAGACAGGCAGACAGATACAGTATATAGATTAGATTGTGGATAAATAGACAGGCAGATGGATAGACCAAAAGACAGGCAGACACCGAGATAGAGAAATAAATGCAATTATAAAGAATTATTTATGATGGTAATACTGTCACAGCCACAGAGAATTTAGGACCTTTGGAAACTTCTGTCTTCATTAAACACTGTCAGTGAAAATTCAAGTCAATCATGTGATCATACATAATATGAACATATACTGCACTACATCACTTCAATATTTGCACATTAAACATGTCAGCTGGTTTACTTGTTAGAATATGCCACGCCAAAACAGCAATGGTGTTTGTGAAAATGACATTTAAATTGAAATCTGTCGTATTAGGTGCACCTATATTATTGCCTATAACATACTTCCTATAACATAGTTCTAAGCTGCTAGTTATATGTATATGACATATTTTTTGATATTCAGATATTTAAAACTTATATAAAAAATTTACAAAACCATTAAAGTCTACTATACGTGCTCCCATTAATCATTTCCAAAAAGGGTTTGTGCATTTCAGTTTATTAGACATGTGTATCTTGCTTTGCTTGTATTCCACCTTGCGTTGTGCTGGGACAATATATGTACAAGGTACTGAAACACACCAGAGCCGTCTGAAGCACAATAACCTTATCTTACAAAAGGTTTGTTCACACAAATAAAAGAGATATGTAGTACATACATACCGAGCAATGGATCACACAAGCCAGCGCACTACAACCCCTGGCAAAAAGTATGGAATCACCAGTCTTGGATGAGCACTCATTCAGACATTTCATTCTGTAAAACAAACTCAGATCAAAAACATGATACAATAATAAGGTCATTCCAAAGTGCAACTTGTTGGCTTTCAGGAACACTCAAAGAAATGAAGAGAAAACATTGTGGAAGTCAGTGAATGTTACTTTTAT